>CM053399.1:121645359-121748142 GCA_028644305.1 Xerus rutilus | reverse complement strand
ACCCGGCTCCTTTCTTTTCAGCTGTGGTCATTTTGTTGGTTTGAACATTCTGATGTTAAAGGTGGGTTAACTGCAGCAGGATACAGAGAATATTGGAGATGGAGGATCCTCAGAGAGAGACCCCTGTATCCAAATGAATAATGTGTTTTGAGAGGAATATATTCCAACCAGTTCACAGGAGGGTGCCCATCTTCCTTTGCTTCTAAGTCAGCCTTGGCAGCTTTAAGATGGGAGTTGAAAGTTTAAGCGTTTCGTTTAACCCCCCAGAAATGCCACCAGATACATCCAGGTTCTCTTTAGGGCCACACTGATTATCTTCTAGGGAAACAATTGCTGAGGGTCCCATTCCAAGGAAGGTTCTTGGGTGAAAGATATGCAAGCAACCAAAGCAACAGTTGTGGTTGGAGAGCTGCTAAACCAGTCACGTGTTGTCCAAGGCCCAACTCAACTGATCAGGGAGGGGCTTTAGACATTAGGGACTAGTTTGGGCTTACTGGAGAATCAGCCACAGACCATCACCAGGGAGAGCAATGTCCTGGAAAGGCTGAGAACAAAGGGAAAATCCGGTTCCACAGGAGATGTGAGAGGTACAGTCTGTGCCAGCCAAGGAGCTGAGGCATTCTTTCTCAGCTGCCTCCTCACAACCTTAGAGGTTTCCCAGGGAGAAACCAAGACTTTGTGGGTATAAGAGCTTCCTGGAAGGGCTACCTTCTCATTGTCAACTCTACAGGCAGAAAGGGAGTTAGTCTCAAAAAAGGATTGTGGTTTTGTTGAGAAGAAAGGGGACCCATCAAAAAAAAAAAAAAAAAAAAACAATTAGATGGGAGATAGGCTAGAGTACCTAGCAGTGACAGAATCCTGTTATGTCCCCTGGCAGGAGAAGGTTACACATTACACAGTCTCCTAACAGCGTCAGCCAAATAGTGAGGCTAGAGGGCACTTTCCCAGGGATGGCATCCCACAGCCTGGCTTGGTTCATACTGGTATGGTTCCAAAGTACAATCACTATGTTCACTGAAGACCTTGAACTAAAGAACACTGAGGCTCTTGATTAAGGCCTAGGTGGTTTACCAACCTGGAAGAATTATTGGAAGTCAGAGTGCCCACAGCGAGGAAAAAGAGGACCCAAGATGTGACTGGGCTGTAAATCTACTGAGTCCTCCAAGACTGGAGAATTTTTTTTTTCTTTTTCCCTGTACAATGTCTTTGGATGGGCTGAGAGAGACATTAGAAGAAATGTCCCTACAGAGAGTGAAGAAGGAAAAACCTTCATACCTATCCAGGTTGGGGTTCTCCAGAGAAACAGAACCAACAGATTGTGATATACAGAGAGAAACAGATTTAATTTAAGGCATGAATGTACAAAATTGTAAAGCTTTGCTAAGTCCAACATCCACAGATAGTCCAGCAGGCCAGAGACCCAGGGGAAGATGTGCATCTGAGTCCAAAGGCAGTCTAGGCAGAATTCTTGCTAGTGAGGTCAGGATTGCTATTCTATTCAGGCCTTCAGCTGCTTGGATGAGAGAAGCCACATTATGAGGGCAATCTTCTTCACTCAAAGTTCACCAATGTAAATGTTAATCTCAAAAAAAAAATCAATGTCATTAAAAAAGGTTGGGGGCTGGGGTTGTGGCTCAGTGATAGAGCACTTGCCCAGCACTTCGATTCTCAACACCACATACAAATAAATAAAAGTCCATCAACAACTTAAAAAAAAAAAAAAAGGTTGAGGGGAGCCCTTCACAGAAACATCCAGAATAAAATGTGACCAAATATTGGGTACTGTGGGTTTAGCCAAGTTGACATCTAAAATGAATCATCATAATACGCCATCTCTGGTGCCATGGGGGGCCATCCCCATAGCCTTACTTCTTGTTCAGTGTTAAAGTGTGAACGAAAGAATGAGCCAGAAGAATGGAGAATTATTTATAAAGGATTTTACAAATGGATAGATTTTATGACTTATTTATATGCCCTACATAGGCATACATTATATATTTATATTTTGTTTAGAGAAGAGAAAAATTAATTTTAATGAATAAAAAGGCCTTAAAGAGATAAAAATGTATGAGATTCAAATAATGGTTGGGATCTCAGTAAAAAAAATTTGACATTTAAAAATGCTCAGCAAAATAAGTGAGATGTAAAATAAATGGCTGAGTGGCAAATAATAAACAGGTTTATGTATATATAGAGATAGAAATAAAACATCTTATTTCCAGCTCTCCTTTTATTTTATATCTCATTTAAATACCTACTACATTGTAAATACTATACAAGTAGTTGTTTTTCTGTATCATTTAGGGGACAATGCAAGAAAAAAAGCCTGTCTTGTTCAATACAAGTGCTTTTTTTTTTTTTCTATTTTCCATCCTTGGTTAAATCTATAGGTGAAGAACCCTTGGAAATTGAGGGCTGACTATATATATATAGATATAAAATTGGCACAGTTTGCATTTCCCAAACTAGCAGCTGCTATGGCAATACTAGTGCTTTGATATTTATTTCATGCACTAATTGTTAAAAGTCAGCTGTGGTTTCATTTTTCTGCACTGTCCTCAGATGCTGCTCCACCTTAGGAGGCCTGGTCCTTTGGTCCTTCTGCTGGAGTCTCTCCAGAGTGGATAACTGGGAAGGAAGATCCCAAGTGAAATAAATGATCCTGGGAGAGATGTATTGAGCTTTGAGACTAGATCTGTCTCAGAGGGTAGGGAGAAAGAGGAATGGAGAGAATCAGGACCTGGAAGAAGGGAAATGGAGGGGCCGGAGCTTGTAGGAACTTGCCTTCTCCATCCCTTTTCGAATTTACCACTGCACACAGGATCTCTATTTCCCACTTTAATTACCTGCTCTCCAGCCTCTTGCCATTCTAAATCAGTTCTGTTAGAGACTATGAAAAATAAAGAAATGTCCACCCAAGGATCTGTGGGCAATAGAAATGATGGATACACTTACCTAAGGATGAGAAATGGGAACCACAGCCAGTTTGGGTGGGCTTTGGGCAGGGAGGGATGGATTCTGATTGCTTTTCCAACAAATGTAACTTTGAGTCAAAATGAAGTATATGATTCCCTGGGCAAATCTATGTAAATGATTCAAACTTCAGGTATCTGAAAATTTCAAAGTGATGTTTACACCAATAATCACACTGCTATTCTATTGTTTAAAAAATAGACAGTGGGGCTGGAATTGTAGCTCAGTGGTAGAGTGATTACTTCGCATGTGTGAGGTTCTGGGTTCCATCCTTAGCACCACATAAAAAAATAAATAAGTAAAATAAAGATATTGTATCCATCCACAACTAAAAAACAATTTTTAAAAAAAGACAGTGGGCCAGGATATAAAAGTCACAAATGCAGCCACTACTCCAAACACAATGTTAGTTCCTCCCTAAAGCTGATTCCTGTCCTTCTGATCCCTGTCCTTCAAGGCTGCCCATAGAGATTGTGAGCTCCAACTCTTGAGTTCAAACCTCAGCTCTGGCAGTTATGAGTTGCAAAACCTTGGACAAATTACTTAAATGTTTTAAGCCTTGATTTTCTTGTTCATAAAATAGAGATGGAAAACTAAAAGTATGTATTGTTTTTTGTAACCCTTTTGTGGTATGCACAAAAAGTTTGCAATAGTAGATGACTCAAAATAAATGCTCAATAAAAGCAGCTAGTGTTATTATCACTGTCAATGATCTCACCATATCAATTTAGAAACCTGAGTGGTGTCTTTGATTTTCTTACTTTTTCTCCAAATGATAGCCTACTTTATTCTGTTTAAGAATTATTTTAAATGTGTCCCTCTGTCCCTTTTCCCACAGCCCCTACCCTAGTTCAGATGGTTGTAAACTCCCCAATCCTCCACCCAGGTAGCAAACAGAATCATCTTTCTAACACAGATCTGAGAACACTTTCCTTCTGCTTAAAAATATTGATGGTTTCTCCTTGCCTAGAGCCAAGTTTGATCCTTTACTATAGTATTAAGTCTTCTACTGTCTGTCCCTAAGTAGATTGCATCATTGTCTCCAATTCTTCACCCCTCTTTTTTTTGGGAGGGGACCAGGGATTGAACTCAGGCGTACTCAACCACTGAGTCACAGCCCAGCCTTATTTTGTGTTTTATGTAGAGACAGGGTCTCACTGGGTTGCTTAGTGCCTTGCCATTGCTGAGGCTGGCTTTGAACTCGTGATTCTCCTGTCTTGGTCTCCCTAAGTGCTGGGATTACAGGCTTGCGCCACTGCACCCGGCTTCTTCACCCCTCTTTGTGTTATGTCCTTTGCCATGTGACTTTACAGTTTTTCCCCCTAAAATGTCAGAATATATTTCCCCATTACTTGCCTTTGGATTGGTGTGGTGTGCTAGTCAGCTTTCTACAACTGTAACAAATATCTAAGATAATTATCTTAAAAAGAAGAAAGGTTTATTTTGGCTCCTCTTTTTCAAGGTTGTAGCTCCGGATTGTTTGGCCCTCTTGCTTTTGGGCCAGTAGCAAGTCAGCCATTATGGTGGGAGCACATGGCAGAGGAAGACAGCTCACCTCAGCTGGGGAGCAAAAGAAAGTGAGGAGTGGGCAGGGGTCCTGTAACCTGCTTCCAGAGCACACCCCCAATGACCCAAAGACCCTCACTAGGCTTCATCTGGCAAAGTTTCCACCACTTCCCAATAGTGCCACCCTGTGGACCAAGCCTTTTACTCATGGGCTCTTAGAGGCTATTCAAGATCCAAACAATAGCACTCTGTGACTTGTTCTCTTGCACCTGTGCCATTCTGTGAGAGAAAATTTCCCAGACAAGCCTGGGGTACCACAGTAGGATGAAGCAGATGTGGAGCAGAAACGCTCTAGTTGAGTCCAGCCTGGATCAGCCTACACACAGATGTATGAGAAACAATAAATTAGTGTCATTTTAAGTCAATGAGTTTTGGGGTAGTTTGTTATGTAACAGTGGACCCAAAGATACTCAAATCCTTTTCCTGGTGCTGTGTTTTGAATCTAGGAATGTCGCCTGAAAGGCTCATGTGTTAGGCAATGCAGCACTAGATAGAGATGAAAAGATTGGATTATGAGAGCTGTAACTTCATTGGTGAACTAATCCATTTGATGAATAATGTGAATGGACTACTTGGGTGGTAACTCTAGGTGGGTGAGCATGGTTAGAGGAGGTAGGTCACTGGGGAGGGTGCCTTTTATCTTGTCCCTGGCTTTCCCCTCTCTGCTTCCTGGCCACCATGAACTGAGCAGCTTTCCTCCACCACACCCTTCCACCCTGATATTCTGCCTCACCTCAGGCCCAGAGCAATGGAGTCAGCCAACCATGAACTGAAACCTCTGAAACCATCCCATGAATCCAAAATAAACTTTTCCTCCTCTAAGTTGCTATTGTCAAGTATTTTGGTCCCGGTGATAAAAAGCAAAACCCATGTATGTTCCAATTACATGAAAGTGCTTAATCCCAACACTTTCCTAGAATTCTGTTTTTCTCTCTGTTGGGAGTAGCCTTCCCTTGTCTTCACCATCTACCAACGCCTTACTCTTCTTTACAGGTGCAGCTAATAGGTCACATTTTCTGATGCCTTCTCTGATCCCCCCAATTTAACACTTAATCCTTCCTTAATCTCTCATAGCCTCCCAGTGATGTCCTCTAGTATTCTACTTATCAGTGACCAAATTGGCTCCCCACGCCTTTCTACATTCCATCAAGGGGGTGGGTAGTATCTGTATTTACATGTTTGACCAGGAAAAGACAAGGTAGCATTCAAGAATAATCTTCAAAAACATGAAACTATGATTCTCATCAAACTATAAAATGAACGTGTGAAAGACTATTCAGCCTATTACTGAATGAGGGAATGGGTAAGATGTTAAGATGGATTTAAAGAACGTTTAAAGGAACGGAGTAATAAAAGCAATCTAAGGAATGTTAGATAAGAATTCTGAGTCAAATACAAAATTTGGCTAATGTCCTACCAAACAATAAATGAAAATCTTTGTAGATATATTTTCCACCAGAGAGAAATGATTTGCTTCTCTCAGACAAAAATCTACACAATAACATGTAATGTCACCAACTCTGGAAACTTTGTTCCATAGTTTTAGCTCTAATAAGTCGTTATGCGAGTCAGTATGCTTAATAATCTCGTAAGATATTTTGTAGTTCATAAAAAACATTAATTCTCTAAATTTGGGTTATAACAGGAAGGCATATTAAGGCAATTAAAAATATTTATTGAGTACCTCTGTGTGCAGATAAACATGGGCACTATGTTCTGATTGTGATTTACTCTCTGCCTCAAGGAGTTTACACTGTAAATTCTTCTATTTGCATGATTCTTTGGAGAATATGATATTTCTTGACTTGATTGATTTGTTCTTTGAAGTAGCCCTGCATAGTACATGTGGCTGGTGAAACTGTAACCATTCTATCCAGGGCTTTGTTCTGTAGCTTGCTCAGGGTCCTTCAGCTAATAACAACACAGACTGTTTGAGTTCAAAACAAAGTTTCTGGGGGCTGGGATTGTAGCTCAGTGGTAGAGCGCTTGCCTCCCATGCATGAGGCCCTGGGTTCCATCCTCAGCACCACATACAAAGCAATAAAATAAAGACATTGTGTCCATCTACAACTAAAAAAAAAATTTTAAAAAAAGTTTCTTGCATCTGGGTCCAGTGTTCCCCTCTCTTCATCTAGAATTCCCTTCCAGAGTATCTTCTGAAATAGTTTGTTGATCATATTATATGGTTTTCTGCTTAAAAAATTCTTTTGTTTTGTTTTTGGTACCAGGGATTGAACCCAGGGTGCTTAACCATCGGGCCACATTCCCAGTCTTTTTTTTTTTTTTGTATTTTTATTTAGAGAGAGGGTCTCCTGAATTGCTTAGGGCCTCAGTAAGTTGCTGAGGCTGGCTTTGAACTCATAAACTTCCTTCCTCAGCCTCCCTAGTCTCTGAGATTACAGCATGTGCCACTGTGCCTGGCTGCTTAAAACATTCTTAAAGCACCTTTTAAGAGCTGAGTTTGCAAACTGGCAAAACCCCTGGAATTTATCTAGCTTATAAATATGTATTATTTGGCCTATATGGGACAATAAAAATTTAAAAATCAGTAGATTTTATATCAAGTCCATATTGGGGGAATTTTTGTTTTGTTTTGTTTTGTTTTTATGGCAGATTTGATGGTGCTGGGCATAAATCTTTGTATGACAACCACAAGCTGAAGCTGGATGGCTGCTGCCCTGTAAAGATAACCCGCCCAGCCTCACTTACTAATCTTTGTAGATGTGTGAGGGTGGTGGGTTTGCAACCTTGCTCACCTCTTCCTTGCTTCCTTTTTCCCCAGTGCAGTCTCAAGCACTGTGCCATGTCCGTGCACACAGGCAGCTCCCTGGGTCGGTTTGCAGTTAACTCTACAAGATGGGTCAGAACTTGCACCTGGCTCTCATGGGAACCAATGACCATATCTTTTCAGGGCCTGTTTTCTCTAACTACTGAAGTTTAAATGGGGTAGAATAAAAAAAAAAAAATGTAGGCCAGGCGCGGTAGCACACACCTGTAATCCCAGCAGCTCGGGAGGCTGAGGCAGGAGGATTGCAAGTTCAAAGCGAGCCTCAGCCAAACCAAGGTGCTAAACAACTTAATGAGACCCTGTCTCTAAATAAAATACAAAATAGGGCTGGGGATGTGGCTTAGTGGTCAAGCGCCCCTGAGTTCAATCCCCGATACTCCTCTGCAAAAAAAAAAAAAGAAATTTGGGGGAGGGTGGAAGATACAGATCACTCTGTATCCATAGGCTCCAAATCCTCAGATTCAACTAACCATGATGGAAAATATTTGGGAAAAAATCCAATACCAATTAAAAACCCAATGCAATGTAACAACTATTTCCATAACATTTACATGTATTAGGTATCATAAGTAATCCAGAGATCATTTAAAGTATATGAAAGTATCGCATAGGTTCTGTGCAATTGCTATGTCCTTTTACATAAGGGACCTGAGTATCTGCATGTTTGGGTACCTGCAGGGGGTCTTGGATCCAATCTCCCAGAGATGCCAAGGGACCAGTGTATATTTTTGTGGTTTTGAAAATAATTTCCCATAGCTGTGCTAAATAAAGGCCAAAGAAGATCCCCCCACCCAATTTTGGGGAATTGGACCTTGCCAAATGGGGTTTCTGAGGTCTTTTTGTCCATCTTTGTTAGCAAAGATTAGATTTATAGACTTGGTCTAAGAAAATGCATTCTGAAAATTCTCCAAAGAAATATAATGCAGTATACATTAACAGGAGATTGCATAATAGTTTTAGGCTCAGCTGTCACCTTGTTCCCGTACCTATAATCCCCTTTAGCCCTCAGTTCATTAACATGTCATAAATCAGTCCATACATCTTCGTTAATAGACGTGTGTGTGACAGAGGTGGAAGGAAGCCAATCTATGGTCTTCTGCATTTGGACTAACAGGCCTGCAAGGGGTCATGTCAAAGAATGGCAGTGGTCATTCTGTGGGATGGGAAAGGAGGCGAGAGCCTTGTCCTGTTCATCGCTTTCTCACTATCTGCACAGATGATTGATGGACAAGAAGAAAAAGGAGACCTAGGACAGAGCTCCATTCTTGTTCAGATCAAGGGTTGTCATCTCAGCAGCTCTGGCTTCAGTTCTTCAAGGGTCCTATGACCTGAGGTAAGTTGACCGGACTTTCTGGGTCTCAGGCTCTTCATCTGCAAAATAGGAATAGCAGGAGTTCTCTCCACAAGGTGTAGTGGTGAAAATTAAATGAGGACTCTAAGTAAGGAGCTGGCCCAGAGTAATAAAAATATTGGCCCTGTCCCTGTCACCAATATATGCTGGCTTCTTTTCTCCTCTGAGGATGCTGAGGGAGCAGAATCTCTCATAATAGAGCAAATGACCAGTGGTACAGAATATTAGCCCCAGCACAGACTGCCATGCATGAATCCTTCCCTGAAAACTGCTGCTGATGTGACCTGGGCCTAATTATGTAAGCTCACTGTACCTCAGTATTTTTCTCTCTCTCTCTCTCTCTTTTTTTGGTACCAGGAATTGAATGTAGGAGTGCTTAACCACTGAACCACAGCTCCAGCACTTTTTATATTTTATTTTGTGACAGGGTTTTGCTAAGTTGCTTAGGGCCTTGCTAAATTGCTGAGGCTGTCTTTGAACAATGATCCTCCTGGTTTAGCCTCCAGAGCTGCTGGTATTACAGGTGTGCACCACCACACTAGGCTCAATTTCCTCATTTGTAAACTATGTATACAAACTACAACTATCTCAAAGTGTTGATCGTGAGGATTACATGCTACAGTGCAGGTTTAGCATAGCACAGGCACATAGAAGGTGCTCAAAAAACAAGACTTTTTTTTTTTTAAACCTAGATGCAAAAGCTCATTTCTTATTAAAAAAAAAATCACATGATATAAAATTAGCCAGTACCTATTTTAAAATATACAATTCAATGACATTTAGTACATTTACAATGTTGTGCAACTGTCACCTGTGTATAGTTCCATGGCATTTTCATTACACCAAAAGGAAGCCTTGTACCCATTAAGCAGTTCATCCCCAGACTTCCTTCCCCTAGACCACTGATCCATTCTGTCCCTATAGATTTGCCTATTCTGGATGCTTCAGGAAAATGGAAGTACAGTGTATACCTTTTATGTCTGGCTTCTGTCACTTAGCATAATATTTCAAGGCTTGAAACACATTATTTTGACTATTACTGTCTTCTAAATTCTTTGAACATTCTAGAATTATTTCGAGGGAGGGAAGATTCAAAACACAAATAACAGCCAAACAAGTTCATGGTTAAAATGCTCTTTTAGGACAAATTGGAATATCTTTCCATGTTTCAGTGTTGGGTATTTGAGGGTCAGTGGAAAGAAAGCAAAGCTGTTCCTGGGTCATTGTGGCCCTGAAGTGGCACAAGTGACAGGGTGCAATACTGGTGGGAAGGCCCAGAGGGACAAGATGGGACTGGTTGCTCCTTACCCAGAGCTGCTATTTATGAAGCTAGTGAGGATATAGCAGCATTTAAAAACTAAGATGCTGAGGTTGATCCTGAAAAGCTGTGTCTAAACAGATTTCTCCCTGTAATTAGGCATCAGGCCGGTGTTAACCTTTGAATTAATAGACTGAGGGTCAACAAATAATGCGCTAGCATAGAAGGGGAGAGAAATTCCAAGAAAGGAAGCCCAAAGCTCTTGCATGGGGAAAGCTCCTTTAAAAAGAATGTCATCCACCTGACACACAAATCATAGGTCCTTCCTGTAGCATTGAGGGCCTGGCTAGCAGAGCCACAGAAATGAATAAACAGAGGTCCCTAGGACCTCCTCACAAGGAGCAAGTGAATAAATCCATATAAAGAGCTCAGACCAGGGCTGGGGTTGTGGCTCAGTGGTAGAGCGCTTAACTCACATGCGTGAGGCACTGGGTTTGATTCTCAGCACCACATACAAAATACATAAATAAATAAAATAAAGGTTTAAAAACAATCTTTAAAAAAAAAAAAGCTCAGACCAGTGTCTGGTACATAGAGCTCAATAGGTGTTAACTGTTACTATTATTCCTGTCACCAGAGTGCCTTGAGTGACTATTTTCAGATCATTAATTATAATGGTAGTAGTATTTGAAGTAGAAAGACAGATGGATGAATGGTTGGATAGACAGATACATAGATAAAGATAGATATAGTACTTTGCGAGAAGTGAGGATTCTGCCAGTTGCTGTGTAGTTCTGTTCCAATTATTCATTTGAAAAATAAAGAAATAATCACAGGTAGATTCAGGAACCTAAAGAGCTAGGGTGATATAGATCTGAACCCCATGATCTCCTGATCTTTATAGGCCCTCTGTAACTGGTAGACAACAGCAGCATTTTGTGTCTCTACAGAGTAGTGTCAAGTCAAAGCCAGGGATCAGTAATCCCCCAAAGTCTGATTATTTTCCTTTGTCCAATCCACAGTTGCCTAGTAAATGGTCCCAGCCAGGAGAGTGGGAGGTAATTTCTGGTGGTGAGGAAGTTCTTTCCTCCAGGGGCCCAGCCTTCCCCTCCTGTAATGGGCTCTGAGCTTTTGAACTGGTTCAAGTCTAGAAACTGACAGGGACCTGACACTCTGTTTTGATGATTCCAGTAAGACTGCTTTTCACCAAATCTAGAACTTTTGGGCTTGTAAGAATCCAACAATACTTTAGAAGGCTAGCCATTATATCAGTTCTGGGGACAGCATGACCAACTAGCCCATGCCAAAATCTCCACAAGGTCCAACTGCTGAGCACCACCCATTCCACTGCCTGAATCTGTGACCATGTGTGTCATGTCACTGGCCATCGAGTGCAGCTACTCAGCCCCTGCTACCCCAGGGCCCCCTTGCTTCCCCCTCTGGGAAGCCCATTAGCAAGAAAAGGACCAGAAATCACAACTGGATTTTAAACTTCAAAAGAATGTCTAAAAGTTCTGATTTAGATTTCTGAATATTGATATAATAGAAAAGTGTGATTAATAATCTCAACTTGTTCTATTTTTTAAAAAAGGCAAAAAAAATCATTTGTTCAAATCTGCTATGGGTTGAATGTCCCCCATCAAAACTCATGTTGAAACTTAATCTCCATTGTAACCTATTAAGAAAGGGGACCTTTAAGTGATTAGGTCATGAGGGCTCTGCCCCAAGAAGGAATTAATTATTTCATGGATTAATGGGTAAATGGGTTATCTCCAGAGTGGGTCTATTATAAAAACCTCTTTGGTTCTGTCTCTCTTATGCACCCATCTCTCCACGTGATACCTTGTGCCCTCAAGATTCTGCAGAGAATTCCCAGGAGCAAGGAAGCACTCACTGGATGTGGCCCCTTAACCTTGGATTTCTCAGCCTCCAAAATTGTGAGAATAAAATTTTATGCATAAACTACCCAGTCTCTGGTATTCAGTTGTAGTACAGAAAATTGACCAAGACAAAATCAATAAGGGAAACTGAAAGCCAAATAGAAAAATAGGCAAAGTCCAGATGCCATGGCAGTGACTAACCAAAATTCTAGCTACTTGGTAGGCTGAGGCAGGAGGATTACAAATTTGAAGCCAGCCTGGACAACTTGACTTTAATGAAATAATGAAAAGCTAATAATGAAGAAATTCAAATCCATTAATAACAATAAGAAAATAAAGAAATGAGATATTATTTTTTATCTATGGGCAAGAATATGGAGAAAGAATCCTTGAATCTTAATGCTTTGCAGTTGAAAGTTGGTACAAATTTGCTGCTAGATAACATAGTAATATACACCTTTGATCCACAGTTCCATTTCAAGAATTCGTTCTACTGAAATGATAATTAAATGTACACAGCTGTCACAGAGCTGTTTTTCTCAACCAAAACTTGGAAGCAACCTAAATGTTCCACAAAAGGGATTTGTTTTAAATAAATTATGGTAGATCCATGAAATAATCATTCATTCACCAAGCATTTAATGAGAACCTACTTTGTATTCAATACTGTTGTAAAATCCAGAGCTACAGATCACCTCTTTTTCTATGGAAGTTGCATTTGAGAGGTTGGAGACAGAATAAATAGGTAAATAGAAATTTAAAGGTTGGGTCGTTTATACTGTTTATATTGTGCTGTTATGAAGATTAAAAGGGTCTTATGATAAAGGGTAACTGGGGGTGGAGCTACTTCAAATTAAGTAGGTCAGAAAAAGCTTGATATAGGAGGAGGCATTTAAGTAGAGATACAGGTGAAAAGAAGGACATTAGAAATCATTAGGCAGCCTAGTGTAGTGGTATAGGCCTATAATCCCAGCTACTTGGGAGGCTGAGGCAGGAGAATCACAAGTTCCAGGTCAGCCTGGGCAACTTAGTGGGACTCTAACTC
Source organism: Xerus rutilus (assembly GCA_028644305.1). Taxonomy (NCBI): domain Eukaryota; kingdom Metazoa; phylum Chordata; class Mammalia; order Rodentia; family Sciuridae; genus Xerus; species Xerus rutilus. Next base: position 121,735,281 of record CM053399.1, on the reverse strand, counting down.
AAAAAAAAAAGAAAAAGAAAAGAAAAGGACTGGGGGTGTAGCTCAGTGGTAGAGCACTTGCCTAGCATGAGAGGTTCTAGGTTCAATCTCTAGTACTGCCAAAAAAAAAAAAAAAGGGAAAGAAAGAAAAAGAAAAAAATAATTTGGTAAGTAGGCCTGTATTTCTTGGCATAAAAAGATATTACAAAACTTGTTTTTCCTAAAATTATATGGGTGGGGATAAGTTGGGTGGGGTGGGGATAGATGTCAGAAACATGTCCGAAGGAACCAATACCATTCAAAATGCTTTCCCATTGGCTTGTAATTGAAAACTCATCTCAAATCTGATTGAATATCAAATTAAGTAACTGATCATGAAAGTGGGTAGGGCTTCCAGGAGCTCAATAATGTCTTGGAGAAACTGGTTTCTTTCTGTCTCTTTCTTCTGCATTCTGTGGAGTTTCTTCATCTCTCATGATCCTAACATGTGGCAACCCCTTCCTGGGCTATGTCCTTATTCCCGTCCAGTGGGAAGTAGACGGTGTTTTTGTTTCATTGTTCCAGAGAAAGATACACACTCTACTCTGGTTGCACTGGCTTGGGTCACATGACCATGTCTGAACAAATTCCTTGGCAATGGGCTATGGTGTTTAGCTTAAGGCATTGAGGATCCAATACCTAAACCACTAGCCTGAGAACTGAGGGGAAAGAACATTTGGGGGAACTTTTCCTAAAGGAAGGGCAGGGTGAAGTATTAGATAGCAAATAGTTGTTATTGAAGTCAGAAAAACATCAAAAAGCAAATTATGCATGTATCTCTGAGCTTTGGACCATGGATTTACTGTGATTTTTGCTTTCTTTTCCATATTTGCTGCATTTCTGAATTTTTAACAATGAGAAATATATTCATTTTATAACTACAAGATCAAATATAGCGACTTGCACTTTTCAAATCTGGCAGAAGGAATCTGAAGATATATTTAGTTGGCTTCGAACTTGCCTCTCCTCTCCCAAAGCACTGTCCTTGCAACAGATCTAGTTATTCTGGCTTTTTCTATAAGTGAATATGAAGGCCCTCTTACAAATGGACTCAGGATCCTAAGTACTCACAGAAATACCTTGTCTTACCAATCCAGTAGCGCCTGCCCGCTCACTCCTCTTACATGCTTCAGATGTGCTATTCTGGGCCACTGTAATTATTCAGCTGGTGGAGAGCTCTCTTTGGTGACAACTGAGATACCTCAAACTAAGAATAGGATTCCGACTGATGAAGAAAGGCGACAACCATGGCCTGGGACTCTTCTTGCTGCCAAGGCTTCTTTAAAAGACCTAGCACTCAGTTTTATTCTTTGCTCCTTGGTTTGACCATTGGTCTGTGCTTTTGCTACTCCAAATATTTCTGTGAATTCTTGTCAGCTACATAATCACACACATAATATGGGCCAGAGAAGCTTATCAGGGTTCCAGGGAATGTTCTTTCTAACTGGGAGCAGTGGGGCTAAGTTTGCCAGACAATTCTCTATTGTCCATTTAAGACTCTTGCCTCAGAGGCATTTTGATTTGAGGCCAAAAGGATATTTTTGCATTTGCTAACAGCTTCTGAGAGAACCCGGTGAAATTGCCCACTCTACACAGCAGACCCTGTTGTAAAATGGAAAAGGATTTTGAAGTTAGAGGGTAGGGTCCACTGTGACCTCCCTTCATTACTTGGGCAGGTTAAGCTTTCCAAATCTCAGTTTTCTCATCTATAAAATGGAGGTGGTCTTCAAGCATAGTATTGGAACACTTAACTAGCATATGTGAGGCCGTGGGTTTGAATCGCAGCACTTCCAAAAAAAAGGTGTGGGGTGGGGGAAATTGGGGTTATTAAAACCTACCTATCAATGTTGTGATGACTGAGGGAATGTTTAGAAAGTACCTAGAACAATAAGTGCCCAACAAATCAGGTGATGTTCTCCTATAGTGGGGAAATTCCATGTTTTCTCAGGAAGTCCCATATAATCAAACGCTAAGACCCAGAGTAGCAACATAGAAAATACACCCTGGTGTTGGTTCTTCCCTTTTCTCTGTCTCATTCTCTTCCCTCCTTTACTCTGGCTCCCTGGGATCACCTTCCACATAAACTATCTCTGCCATAGATCCTTCTCTTGACCTCTGCCTCGGGGTACCCAGAGTAAAATGGCCACAGATAGACAAAAACAGCAGTAGATTCTGAAATTGTTTATAGTAACACTTTCATAAGATTATATGTACCATTTGGTTGTAAGAAAGATTATGACCACAGCAATCTTCATAATGATTGTAATGATTTGGGATTATTGGAAAGGGTGTTGCTGATGGTGCCACTGTCAGGTTTGGTCAGGGTCCAAGATGCTCAAATAAGGATGCTGGTCAGCGGAGCTGCAAGCCAGATGTGACGTCACTAGTGGACACGCCTCCTGTCAATCAGCGAGTTTTCCTGACCCATCAGGAAGGACTATGGCCTTCTCTTCCTGTACCCAAGCCCTCCCCTTCCTGACCGGGTTTTCTTGAAATTCTCTATGCACAGAATCTCTGACGCCATTTCTCCCGACCCACTCTGATGGACGGGGGATCTGGTTCGAGGGCTCGCCTTCCAATAAAGCCTTGCCGAGTGGCTTAATTCATCTTCTCCTGGTCGTGTGAATTTTATAGCCACTATTGGGTGGTATTTGGCTCATCGATTTCAACAAATTTTATTTTTAGCAAATTAAGCCATAAGAATTGGATATCTATGAATTGGAGTACTATCTATGAGGGATGTCTATGACTTAAAGGAAGCCATAAAACTGGAGGTGATAAGGCCCAGGGATGTAGACTGATTCAAACACCCATTCCTCATATAGTTGTTCTTGTTTCTTTAAACAAAGAAGAGAGGGAGTTGAGTGTGCAATCCCCGCTACTGTAGAGGCTGGGGCAGGAAGATTGCTAGTTTGAGGCCAGCCTGGGCAATTAAGCCCTGTTTTAAAATAAGAAGGGCTGGGTACATAACTCAGTGGTAGAGCGCTTGCCTAGCCTGTATAGGGCTCAGGGTTAAATCTGCAGTACCACAAAAGAGGAGGAGAAAGGGACTCCAAATGACCAATACCAAGAACAGAGTTCTAGCAAGTTCATCATTAGGGTTAGAGATGGTCCGTGTTAGACCAGTTTTGTTTTATCCATGGTATATAGTCATTTCCCAGTTTTTCTTTTTTTTTTTTTTAATGTTTATTTTTTAGTTGTAGGTGACAGAATATCTTTATTTTATTTTTATATGGTGCTGAGGATCGAACCCAGTGCCTTATGCATGCTAGGCGAGCACGCTACCACTGTGCCATAATCCCAGCCCCTCCCAGTTTTTCTTATGCTTCTGCATGACTATGCATATTTTCTGTCTTTGTATTCCTCATGGCTGAGAGGGCTATGGCAGCAAAACCACCCTTATGGTTACCCTACAGCATCCACACGTGGCTACAGAGCCACAGCAAGTCCACAGATGCCAAGGTACTGAAGGGACGTTGGAAGCTTCATGTTTACTGTATGCTTGGTTCAGTGCTCTGGTTACTATGGTTGTCTAGCAAATTATCTCCAAACTGAGTGGTAAAAATGGCCATTCATTATGCTCATGGATACCATGTGTTGGAGTTTGGACCTGGTGCAGCAGGGACAGCTTGTCCTGTTGCACCATGATGTCTGGGGCCTCAGCTGGAGGACTCCAAGGCTGGGAGCTAGAATTATCATGTAGTTGACTCCCATGTCTAGTGGTCAAAGCTAGCTTTTGACTGGGGTCTGTGTTCTCCACGTGGACTTTTTCAAGTGATTCCTCTGTGAAGATTGGTTTGGGCTCCTTCACAGCATAGAGGCTGTGCCCCAAAGCAAGCATTCATTCCAGGAGAGGGAGCCAGGAGGAAACATCTCCTTGGACTTGGTCTCACAAGTCATGTATCATTTTCATAAACTTCTATTCATTGAAGCAGTCATCAAGACCTACCCATGTCCAAGGGGAGAGCAAATGAGATCTGCCTCTTGATGGAGTGAGGGAAGATTGTAGGACAGGAAACATTGCTGTCACCATTCTCAGAAAATATGGTTGGCCACATTTGCATACAGGTCCCTAAGGGAATACGCATTAGTACTCCCAAGAATCTGGCTAATACTTTTTGAAATAAATAAAGGATGATGGTGTTAAAAGGGAGCAATTGCAAGCTGGGAGCCGTGGCACATGCCAGTAATCCCAGTGATGTCAGAGGCTGAGGCAGGAGGATCACAAGTTCAAAGCCAGCATCAGCAATTTTGCAAGACCCTGTCTGTAAATAAAATACTAAAAAGGGTTAGGGATGTGGCTCAGTGGTCGAGTGTCTCTGGGTTCAATCTCTGGTACAGAAAAAAAGAAAAGAAAAAAATGGCTGGCTTTACTGAAACAAAGGATAAATGCCTGGCTTTGTTCTCTGCAAGATCCTTGAGAGAAAATCCAGGAAGGATTCTAAGTAAAAATGGTCAATCAGTAGATTGAACATCTATGCCCCATGACAAGATCCTTAAGTTTGCTTATTTTATTATTTCATTTTTGATACTAGGGATTGAATCTACTACTGAGCTATATTCTTAGCCTTTTTTATTTTGTATTTTGAGATAGAGACTCTTTTAGTTGCCTACGCTGGCCTTGAACTTGTGATCCTCTTGCCTCAACCTCCTGAGTCACTGAGATTGGTGACATGTGCCACCATGCCTGACACTTATTCCTTTGAGAAGAGATCTCACTATGTTGCCCAGGCTGCCCTATAACTCCTGGACACAAGTGATCCTCCTGAGATGGGGCAAAAGGACCGCGGTGTAGATAATGAATGATTGGGTCAGGAAGATGGAGGTTGATTCAAAGGAAATAAAATGCTAATACCACCAGAGCATTTCTCCCTCTTCACCCATTGCCAAGGTCACCTGCCTCCAGGGAAGGAATTGTTAGTGAGTACATACTGGGTGGCTCCCTTCCTGCCTTTCTGGGCAGCTCCTCTCCTGGCTTTTGGTCATGTAGCTAAGATAAGAGGAAGAGGGGGGGCTGGGGTTATGGTGCAGTGGTAGCGCACTCGCCTAGCATGCGTGAGGCACTGGGTTCGATCCTCAGCACCACATAAAATAAAATAAAATAAAGATATTCTGTCCACCTACAACTAAAAAATAAATATTAAAAAAAAAAGAGGAAGAGGGGACATGAGAAGAAAGAAATCTGAAATCTCTAAAAGGGGCAGATTATCCCCATTCCCTTGAGCACCAGCTTTGGACCCCCTCCTCTCTGGAGAAGTCTCTTTCTCTCTGTCCTATCCTTTAAATAAAACATTTTGTTCTTGCCTCTGTGTTTCTCAGGTTTTCAATCTTCAACTCCAGGGGAATGGGACCCATTTCTGATTTTCAAGACTGGTCTCACTCCTGCCTCAGCACTCTAAGTACTGGGACTACAGGTGTGTACCACCATGGCTGAGAGTCCTTAAGTTTAAGTAGTGACTCTTCTGGCAAATATGATGTGTAGAGCCTGGTAAAGACCAAGATCAAGCCTGCTTCCTTCAAAGATATGTTTAAAGTGCCTCTCCCATCCAGTGCTGGCAGCCTGTGGGTGGGGTTGGAAGGACCACAAGAGGGCTGTTGGCATGGATCTGAGAGTAAAGATCGTTCCCTTGCTTGACTGGTGGGGGTCACATTCCTAAGCCTACCTGAGGGCTTGTGCTGTCACATATGACATTCCAAAGGTAGCACAAAAATTACAAACCACTTGGAAACTGTATGAAGAGGACTCTTAAGACTTGAATGTGCTTTTGGCCCAATTTTTATCCTGTTTCCTTAGGAAGGGACCTGAAAGTTGCAGATAGCTCCACTTGAAATTCAACCCCTTCTGAGAGGAAACATTGACTGCATGGATTCACGTATGTATTTATTGAGTGATTATTGGACATCAGATGCTGGGTAGAGGTAAGATTGTGTCTTCCTGATCCCATATCCCTGAAAGTCCACCAGAGCCTGATGAGGGAATGCTAACAAAAGGAAGAGCATGCCAGCAGCAAGCAGGGTTGGGGAGAAGTATCTACAGAAAGCAAAGGAGAGAAGCTGAAGCTGAAACTGGCTCCCTTCCTTTCACTGCAACTTCTGGTCCCCCCTTCAAGAAGAGTCCAAAAGGAACTTACCATCCGAAGCCTGTAAGTAGACCAGAGTGATAAGACAGGGAGGGCTGCTTCTCTTCTGAAAGCCCAGGCTTGAATCAGACATCTGGCTCACACTCACTCTTTCATGCTCAAACCCAGACAGAATCTCTTCCTGACAGCACAGGTAAGCACCTGTTGGCAACGGTGGAATGGAAGACTCCAGGGCTTTGGAAGAGAAACCTGAAAAGGGAGGGGAAGTCTCAGGCTTAGAACACTCCAGGGAGATGGGTTCAGACCGCTTCTTTTTTAAAATATTTTTTTAGATGCTGATGGGCCTTTATTTTATTCACTTATATGTGGTGCTGAGAATTGAACCCAGTGCCTCACACATGCTAGGCAAGAGCTCTACCACTGAGCCACAAGCCCTGCCCCATCAGACCGCTTAAGCCAGCCAAAAGCAAGCTCTTCAGTGTTCTCTCTGTTTCCCCTCAGCTCTCATTTCTCAACCTCAATTACCTGTAGAAGGCTTTAGATACCTTCTTGTTTTGATAGAACTATTTCTCCTCAAGAGTTCACTAGTTCTGTTCACTACTTCACTCATGCTGTTCTCTTCCATTTAAGTGTGCCCTTAAATGTCACCTACTCATGGAAGCCTTCCAAGGGTCCCATAGTGGCTTGTGCCTCTCCCTGACAAATAACTGACCACATTGTCAAAAATGCTGCCTCCTGCCCCTTGGATGGCCGTTGTCTTCCTCTAGGTTTTAAGCTCTGAGAGAAGCAACTGCTCCTTCCCCTTTTTCTTCCATTTTAATTTCACAGGCATTTAGAGGATGTTCAATAAGTAGGTGATGGATTCATAACAGGAAAAGATAAATCAGTTCATTTTCTTCCCTTTTGACTTTTTAGGGCACAGGAGAATGTGGAGAAAGGCTGGGAACTTCCACAAGGAGAGGCCAACCCCTGAGGTATTTGTTTCTCATACTTGCACCAATGTTGGGGCTACTGTGTATACCATATTATACTGTAGTGAGGCAGAGCTAAGCTGAGGCAGTCTTCCAGGTTTGAGACACTGAGCTTCTGAGAATAGGAAGTGGGTCCCTTCTTAAGTGCTGAACAGCCATTCTGTGAGTCCCTCTGTCATGAAATAGCATGGAGAGGAGTGACGAGGATTGGCCCTGAGGTGACTGCATCAGGCTCAGACTTTCTCACCTACATGTTGAATGATGAGATTCCTGGAGGTACATTCCTAAAGAAAATGGTTTGTGTTTGGTTTCCCATTGCTTTAAAGAGCTTAATTTCAATCTATCTTCCTCCTCCTCCTCTTCTTCTTCCTCCTCCTCCTTGTTTCTTTTATGGTTCTGGAAATTGAATCCAGGGCCTTGCACATTCTAGGCAAATGCTCTATCACTGAACTGCACCCCCAGTCCAAGAATTTAATTTCAATTGTTGTCAAAGGAATACATTTCTTTAGTTAAAAAAAATCATAAACCACCTAAAACAAATTGAAGCAGCCCCTGCTTCACCTCTTGCCATTCCTCAATTCTGTTCTGACCCAATTTCTTTCAAACACATTTAGCTGGGTTTTTTTCCCCCTGATTTTTATCCCTTCCCCACCACCAAATTCTAAGTAGTATGCCAATGCCACTATTTTTGATACTATCTATCTGATGACTTTCTGTTACAGGGGATGTGTCTCTCTTAATCCGTATATAAATTGCCTCCTACCATCTTCTCAGCAGGGTTATTTTATCAGTGAAGATAAGGTTCTGTTGCATATAGCAGAACTCAAAATAACTGTTTTAAATAGAATTTTTCTTCTCTCTTATGTAAAAGAAGTTGGGAAGTAGGCTGATATGGTGGATCTGCATAAGAAGGCTCTCTCATCCTTCCTGGCTCTGGCTTCCATCTTGAAGTACTAAGTAGAAAGATGCTGAATTAGCTAGAATAAACTAGGTTGTGCTGCAATAATGAACAGCTCCCAAATCTCTAACTAACAACAGGAGTTACTTCTCTCCTTTCTCATATAACATACCCATCAGGGCTGCTACTCTGTTTCTTTGACTTTCTTCAGCAACCCAGGCTGATTGTGTAATTTCTGTCTGGAGCATTGTGAATCTCCAGGGCAGATGCACAAAGCAAATAAAGTAAATCACACACTAGCTCTTTTTTTAAAAAAAAAGTTTTTTTTAGTTGTAGGTGGACACAATATCTTTATTTATTTATTTTTATGTGGTGCTTAGGATTGAACCCAGTGCCTCTCTGTGCTAGGCAAGTGCGCTACCACTGAGCTACAATCCCAGCCCTCACACACTAGCTCTTGATGCTTCTTAGCTGTGACTTGTGTCATTTCTACTTGTATTTTATTATATAAAATGAGTCAAATGGCCAATGAGTTGATAGGATAGGGGATGATAATTTTCTCATATGGAGGACCATTTGTGAATAATCATATCATCTGGAACAGGAGGGAAGGGAAGAGGCAGCTCACCTTCTAGCAAAACTGGCCTCTAAGTGGAGCCTTCTCAGTAATCTTACACAACATACTTACAACATTTTTTGTAGATTTTGGTCTACCAGAGAGGCTGGAACATGTCTTTTGAACATGGTACAGTCTGTCTAAGTAAAGTTGGGATTCAAGCACTATAGAAGATAGGTAGATTGTATGTTTGGTAGGCAACTAATAATTTCTGCCAAAACTGTTTTGAGTTAAACCTGTGTTTACATTATGATGAACATGTCATTTTTATTGTTAACTCAAATAGCACCCACATTGTTTATCCTTCATCTTTAGTAATTCATTTTCCCCCTATAGTTAGTTATTACTTTGTTTTTATTTCAATGGTTCTCTTTTCTTCCTAATTCTCCAGTAGATCTCTTATGGGCCTCTCAGTCACTGCTCCGCACACTCCAGCACCCTTAGTCTGGCTCCCCCACCCACCTGACCTCTCTCCAATGGTCCTTTACTGTTCCTGGACTGCCTGCTTCCTAGCCTGGTGCATAAGTGTCACCTGGATTACCTTTTGTTGCTCTCTCATGATAATTCTCCCATGTCTTTCCTTTTTGGCTATTTGTCCATTTTTGAATTACTTTTGTGAGAATATCATCTTCTAGTAGCTTCCTGAAAAAGAATGCAAAGCAGATACATTTTTAAAGTCTTTGCAGATCTCAACATAATCATATTCTGTCTTTACACTTCATTTTTAGTGTAGCTGAACTTAGAATAAAGTTGAAAAGAGAGAACCTAAGGGTGTTTAGGAGACCCGTGCCATTCTGATTCCCCTGTGTGTGTGTGAATGTGTGTGTGTGTGTGTGCACGTGTGTGAGCAGTTTAGTTATTTATTTGGGATTCTGGGATGCTCTTTGATACTTTTTTAAAGCCTCATGTTTAAACATTTCCCAGAGATATGTGTTGGAGAGGAATTTTTTTTGTTCATTCCCCTTAGGCAGGCAGTGGATCTTTCAATCTGTCTTCAACTCTAAGAATCAAAAAAATTCTTTGTTAACTTTCTTCCTTCTTTTTTCTCTTTCTGAACCTCCTGTTTATATAAAATATTAGATCTCCTAATTTCTCCCTAATCTTTCTAATATCTTCTTATTATCCATCTCTTTCATCATTGAGTTTTTCTGTGACATGTTTTCAATTTTATCTTTGAACTTTTCTGTTAAATTTTTATTATTGCTATTACATGTTTACATATCTCATTCTTGTTCTTTGACTGTTCATTTAAAAAATCTTATTCAAATTTAGTAGATGTACTGTTATCTAGTGTCTCACTGACAACATGAACAATAGTGTAAAATAGTTTTGTTCTGCATTTCCCATTTCCTTTATTGTCTGTTTCCTCTGAGTTCCTGGTTTCCTTTTGCTTCCATGGTCTCTCTTGTTTGCTAGAGGCTTTCTTCTGGCATCTGGTAAACCGTGGCACCCGTTCATATTTAAGAATGAGTAGCAATGAAGGAAGATAAGGAAGCTCATGGAACAGCAAAGATATGCTGAAGGCAAAAAAAAAAAAAAAAGAACAGAAATGCAAAATGAAAACAATATTGAATTTATAGGTTCGTAGGACTTTGTTCTAGAGGTGGGAACAGCCATCTATAAGTTTGACCCCAAGGAGAGGGGGTAAGACAAAATGTTTTACATAAACAAATTCATAATTTTTATATTCTGTTCAGCAAACAAACAAAAGCAAAAAGAACAACATGAAGATTATTTAGACATACAAAAACTAAGTTTGATACTCCCAGACTTTCATCCCAAAAAAAGATGTGTCGAGCTGGAAGTAAAGTTAGTCTAAAAACGACAAACTAAAATGATAAGCACAGAATTGGAAAGAACATGTCAGTAGCTATTGACCATAAAAATCAGAAAACATTTTATTTCTTCTTTGAAACAATTTTATTGCGGTATAATTTACACATCATAAAAACTCACCCATAGTTCAGTGAGTTTTGGTAAATCCATATAGTTGTACGATCATCCCACAGCCTAGTTTTAGAGCTCTCTCAATACCACAAAATTTTCCTTCATGGCTGTTCGCAGTGATCCCTGCTTGTATTCTAAGCCAGAGAAAACACTGAGTTGCTCATTGTTTCTACAGCTTTGCCCTTGCTAGTCATTTCATATAAGTAGAGCTGGATAACATGTGGTCTTTCTCAGTGGGCTTTTTCTCTAACCATAATGTTTAAAGGTTTGTCTGTGTTAGTATGAGCTGCACAGTTTCATTTGCATTGAATGTCTACATTTTAGTGTATGGTTAAAATGCCTCTATTGATTTTCAAGGAGCTCTATTGAGATATAGTTAACATAGCACACAGTTCATGCACAATATTTCAGGGAGCTAAATTAGCCCAGTGGTAGAATGACTGTCCAGTGTGCATGAGGTCCTGGGTTCTATCCCCAACACTGCAATTAAGTAAATAAATAATTGTAATAAATAATCAAAATAAAGTGTATTTCATTTCTTTTTATGGCTGAATTATATTCCATTGATGGATATATCACTTTTTTAAAGTCAATTCATCAGTTGGTGGACATTTGGGGTGTTTCATATTTTGTCTATTGTATATGATGCTGCTATGGTCATTTCAGGTACAAATCTTTTTTTTTGGTACTGGGGATTGAACTCAGGGGTACTCGACTAGTGAGCCACATCCCCAGCCCTATTTTGTGTTTTGTGTAGAGACAGGGTCTCACTGAGTTGCTTAGCTTCTCGCCTTTGCTGAGGCTGGCTTTGAACTCGCGATTCTCCTGTCTCAGCCTCCCTAAGTGCTGGGATTACAGGCTTGAGCCACCGCGCCCGGCTTCAGGTACAAATCTTTGTGTGGATGTATGTTTTCACTTCTCTTGGGCATGTACATAGCAGTAGAATTAATGGGTCAATTCTCTGTGTGTCTACTCATTTGAGGAACCAAATGACTCTTTTCCAAAACGGCTTCACCATTTTACATCCTTACTAGCAATGCACAAAGGTTCCAAGTTACAGTCTTACTGAATCTTGTTATTTATTATCTACTTTTTAAAAATTGTACTCATCCAGTGGGTATGAGGTGGTATCTTATTGCTGTTTTGATTTGCATTTCCCTGGTGACAATGATGCTGAGTATCTTCATGAATTTGTTGACTATTTGTATATCTTTGGAGAAATGTCTATTCAGATCCTTCACCCTTTTAAAAATTAGGTTGTGTTTTTATTATTGAGTTTTAAGAATTCTCATATATTTTAGATACAAGTCCCTCATAAGATATATGATTTGATAAATATTTATCTCATTCTGTAGGTTTTCTTTTCACTTGTTTTTTTTTTTTTTTGGTACCACAGAGTGCTTAACATATCCCCAGCCCTTTAAAATTTTGAAACAGGGTTTCACTGAGTTGCTTAGGGCCTCACTAAGTTGCTGAGACTGCCTTTGAATTTGCAATCCTCCTGCCTCAGCTTCCAAAGTCTCTGGGATCACAGGTGCGAGCCACCATGCCTTCTTTTCACTTTCTTTCCTTCTTCTTCTCCTCCTTTTCCTTCTCCTTCTTCTTCTTCTTCGGTACTGGGGATTGAACTCAGGGGCACTTGACCCCTGAGCCACATCCCCAGCCCTATTTTGTGTTTTATGTAGAGACAGGGTCTCACTGAGTTGCTTAGCGCCTTGCTGTTGCTGAGGCTGGCTTTGAACTCGCGGTTCTCCTGTCTCAGCCTCCCAAAGTGCTGGGATTACAGGCGTGCACCACTGCACCTGGCTTTCTTTTCACTTTCTTGCTGATGCTCTTTGAAACATATACATTTTTATTTTGATAAAGTTCAAATTATCTATTTTTTCTTTTGTTGCTGATGTTTTTTGGTATCCATCCTCTGTTGACTTTTAGGTACATTTTTTTGAGGTATTTGTGTGTGTGTTTGTGTGTGTGTGTTCTAGGGATCTAATCATCTATTTCAGTAGAATACTGACTTAATTCTGCTACAATATAACAACTTTGTCCAATATAGGTCCATATCCACCCCTTGCTATTGTTTTTTTCATGCATATAAAATCCACATACGTAATGAACCCGGCATTATTAGAGGTAAAGAGGAACTGTACCTAACAACTTAATTACCAGTTATGAAGCCTAAAGAATTATAAGAAGACACAGACAAATCTGCAAACGTTTGTAAAGATGTAAAGATTTTTTCCTTTTTTTTTTGTGATAGTGCTGGGATTCAATCTAGGATTTGATCTTACGTCCTAAGAACATGCTTCCACTGACCTGCACCTCTAGCCAATTTTTTTTCTTTTTTGCATTACTGGCAATTGAATCCAAGGGTGCTCTACCAGTGAGATACATCCCCAGTGCCCTCCATCCCTTTTTATTGAAATGAGTTCTTGCTAAGTTGCCCAGACTGGCCTTAAATTTGCAATCCTCCTGCTTCAGCCTCTGAGTCACTGGAATTACCGATGTGTGTCCTGGTGTCAGGCCAAGACTTTGACATATTTCTTCTCTCTCTCTCTCTTGTACTGGGGATTGAACCCAGAGGATCTTTACCACTGAGTCACATCCCCAGCACTTTATATTTTCTATTTTGAGATAAGGTCTTGTGAAGTTACTCAGGGCCTCACTATATTGCTGACACTGGCCTCAAACTTGTGATCCTCCTGTCTCAGCCTCAGGAGTCGCTAGGATTATAGATGTGAGCCACTGTGCCCAGCTGACATATTTCTAATAGAGGTATATTAAAAAACAAAACAACCAAAACAAGCAAAAAAGTTAAAAATTTTAGAAGATTGAGCAATTAAATTAATAAGTGGACTTGATTTAGACATTCTTTTGAGATAACATAGGATATTTACAAAAGGTTGCCTAAATACTATTTTCAAAGAAGTCTCTGCACATTTCTCAGGACCAAGATTTAAAGTTAGGCAACATTTTACTAATCATGCTGAAATTAATTAGGAATGTATATTTTAAAACCACATATGTATTACTATAAGCTTTAAAAATAATCTCTTGAAAATGTATGAGTTTCAGAGGCGATCGCTGGAAATTACATAGTCTTTAGAATTAGATGACTATGAAAGCAGTATCTAGAACCTTATTTCCTTGAAAGCAGCATATGGAGTTGAGAGGAAAAATCAAACTGTTTTTCCTACTCCTACTGTTAATATAACACTCAAATACAGACTGCCTCACAGCTGGTCACCAAAATGTGTGGCGATTTTCCCTCCCTAACAATCAGTTCTCTAGTGGATACCAATGCATGTCCCACAATTCAGTCCCCAATTCAGTGCTACAAGATTGCCTCCACTTCAGATGTCAGTCACAAGTCCCAGACCTGTGCTCCAACCAACCTGCTGTAAATGGGGGTTACCATGACCCCCTCATTGGGTTCAGTTAATTTACTAGATCAACTTTCAGAGCTCAGAGAAATACCACTTACATTCACTCACTTATTACAAAGGATAATACAGATGACGCAGGTGAGTAACCATATGGAAGATTTGTATCAGGAAAAAGGTAAGGATCCTCCCTGCCCTCTCAGATGTGCCACTGGGGGAATCTTCTCGTGTTCCACAATCTGGGGGCTCCTTCAATACCATTCAGGGATCCTTAGGAAGGCCTGGTGAAATAGGGATGGTTGCATGTTAACTCAGCCTTTATTCTTCCTCCCCTTCTTGGAGGATGAGGAGTTAGGCTGAAAGCTCCCAGCCTCTAGTCATGGCTTGGCATTTCTGGTGACTTGTCCCTATCAGGAGCCCCACAAGAGTCACTTCATTAGAACAAAAGATGCTCCTGCCACCCAGGGAGTTCCAAGGGATTGGGAGCTTAGTGGCTAGAATCAGGGGCAGAGATCAAATATATAATTTTTCATTATTTCATAGTATCACAATTGTAAAATGTATTTCTTTCTTTTCTTCCCCTTCCCCTTCCTCCTCCTCCTCCTCCTCCTCCTCCTCTTCTTCTTTTAGGATGAGGTCTTGCTAAGTTTCTCAGGCTGCCCTGGAACTCTGCATCCTCCTGCCTTCTAAGTAGCTGAGATTACATGTGTCCTCCACCTGTAAAAATAACAAAATAAGTTGTTATTTTTGCAAAACAAAGCAAGTTTAAAGGTAAATGAACCAGGCACAGTGGCACACACCTGTAATCCCAGTGGCTCAGGTGGCTGAGGCAGGAGAATTGTAAGTTCAAAGTCAACCTCAGCAATTTAACAAGGTCCTAAACAACTTAGTGAGATCCTGTCTCTTAAAAAAAATTTTTTTTTAAAGCTGGGGATGTGGCTCAGTAGTTAAGCACCCCCCTGGGTTCAATCCCCAGTACCTCCCCCCCGCAAAAAAAGTAAATGAGCTGCATATGGAATCTAAGAAGAATCTTACGTATAGAATGATATGTATTCTTAGATCACATATGTAATCTAAGAAGTTAGTAAAAGAACAACAGAGTAACCTGAAGTAAGCAAATGAAATGAAATAATAAAGGAAAAGAAATTTAAAAATTAGAAAATGAATCAATAGAAAAGAACAATAAGGCAGTAGGTTGACAAAAAATATGAAATTGACTGATCAAAAAAAAAAAAAGAAGACAGGCAAATATCAAATACTGGAACCAAAGCAGTGAAAGTAATTATTTATGCAACTGGGATTTTAAAAAAGAGAATGCTGTAGATAGTTTTAGACTGATAAATTTGAAAACTTTAATGTGGTTGAGACTGCCAGTTTTCCAAATTCATTCTTTTCTTTTTCCTCAATAATGGAACCTCTGACTCTTAGTTGAGTATATGACTGCCTAAATAAAGATGATATTTACTAGCAGCCTTTGCAACTAGGAGCATCTCTGTGAATATGTACATCAATGAAATAGAGTAGATGTTGCATGGCAACTTCTGGGAAATTCTCTAAAAATTTGACTGGCACCTTTTGCTCCTTCATTCCTTTTTCCATTTAGGTAGCTGGAATATGGACATGATGTCTGGATCTGAAGCAGCTGTATTATGCTACGAGGTGGGAGTCAGGTACAGAGGTTGGCTGAGCTACAAAATAAAACAAATCTATATCCATGAAAACTTTTTGAAGGTATCCAGGAATCTAGTATAGGCTTCCTCTGGAATTCTTTTATGTCTCAGAGGAATAAACTATTAGCTTGTTGGGCCAATGCTATTTTTTCCCCTGTTACTTGCAGTCATCAGGTGAATTGGAGAAGTAAAAATTTTGTAAAGGAGTACTTAATTATTAATTAAAGTTTTTTGGGGGGGTTGGTGTGGGGAGCTCAGCTTCTGACGCCCATTTTGAGAAGTTTCTTATTTTTTCTTTTTTTGGGGGGATACTAGGGCTCAAACTCAGAGACACTTAATCACTGAGCAACATCCTCAGCCCTATTTTGTATTTTTATTTAGAGACAGGGTCACTGAGTTTTTTAGTGCCTTGCCATTGCTGATGCTGGCTTTGAACTTGCAATCCTCCTGTCTCAGCCTCCTGAGCCGCTGGGATTACAGGCATGTGCCACTGCGCCCAGCTTTTTGAGAAGTTTCTTGGTATGTGATGAGCAATTCTTGTGCATGCATCTCAGTTACAAAATGTAACAGTGTCATCTTGTCCTTTCTTAGGTTTCACAAAGCACACCTCTGCAAGGAAATGTCTATCTGATCCAGGCCATTTCTCCAAAAATAAATATGTATTTCGCTAATATCAATTCTCTACCCAAACAATCTGTTTTCAATACCTTTTTTTTTGTGGTACTGGGGATTGAACTCAGGGGTACTCGACCACTGAGCCACATCCCCAGCCCTATTTTGTGTTTTATGTAGAGACAGGGTCTCACTGAGTTGCTTAGCACCTTGCCATTGCTGAGGCTGGCTTTGAACTCGAGATTCTCCTGTTTTAGCCTCCCAAAGTGCTGGGATTACAGGCTTGAGCCAATGCGCCCGGCTCTGTTTTTAATACCTTTCTAGAGAGACATTAACTTCTTTTTCCCATGTCCATTATAGTACAATCTCTCTCTTTTTGGTACATGTCATCTTCTTTCTATAGTGCCATCTTTTTGCAGATCACTCAACACAGGCCTACAACAATACACATGACTCAACTAAAGTAGTCATAGTGTGGACATCCACAGCCAAGGTCAGTTTTGTAGAGGCAGCAACAAATATGTACAGCTGCTGCAAGAAGAGCAAGCTACACACTGTCACAGATTGTTAGACACAGCCTAGTTCAAAGACAATAAAATAGCTTAGAGTCAATGATAGATGCTACATTCTGATATCAGATTGAGAAAGCCCTTCCATCTTGATGGTATCTTTTATTTTCTAATTAGGGCTTTATAGTCATAGTTGTTTTAAACCTCTAAATTTGGGGGTAATTTATTATGAGCCAAGATGATGAAATCATTTGCTAAAACAACAGGGAAATGCATCTGTTTCTAAAATTATCCAAATTCCTTGTTAAATAAAAAGAGGGACATTTGTACAACATCTATTCCTGCCTCCATGTTTTCTGTGCTTCTGATAAAAGAAGAAATCATGTCTGAGCTACTGCTTTTATTGTAATGTCAGCTTGTTCTTTCTGAGAATAGCCATCTGGGCTGGGGAAGTTGAAAGTCACTCGGGCCAGAGAGGAAAGACAAGGAGCACAGATAAACCACAAATCACATTTGTGGCTGCAAACTCAGACTGATAGTTATGAGCATTTACAGTAAGGAGTCAGTCATTTCAAAATGTGTGCTCTGGCGTTAAGCAACTCAGTGAGACCCTGTCTCTAAGTAAAATACAAAAATGGGGCTGGGGATGTGGCTCAGCGGTCGAGTGACCCTGAGTTCAATCCCTGATACCAAGAAAAAAAAAAGTGTGCTTTGGGTGATGAGTAACAAACCTTTCCAGAACCAAAAGGTTTCTCCCTGTCCTTGCTTCCTTTCTGGTTCCTGTGTTCTCCTCCAGAGGAACAAAGTGTCAGAATTTTATTTGGGCAATCTATGGACTCTATTATTATGATTATGCACTGGGGATTGAATCCAGGGCCACTTAATCACTGAGCTATACCCCCAGCACTATTTTTAATTTTGAGACAGGGTCTCGCTGAGTTGCTTAAAGCCTTGCTAAATTGCTGAGGCTGACCTCAAACTTGTTATTCTCCTGCCTTAGCCTCCCGAGTTGCTGGGATTGCAGGTAAGCACCACCACATTCAGTACTGAGGGCTCCATTTTTAAAGAAAGTGTCATTGATTATCAATAGCTGTTGAAATCAGATATGGGCACATGAGGGTTCCTTGTTCAATCATCTCTAGTTTGTAGCATGATTGAAATTTTATATAATCATTTATTTGAAAGGTTGACACTTTAAATAAAATTTCAAGTAATTATTGGTTATTCAAGGAATATTGATTTATATTTGTGTTTGATAAGTGGATACTCACAATGTTCTGTTTCTTTGAGAAGACTGAGGCCCAGAGGAGGAGGAGGCCATTCCTGTGACCAGGAGGGACAGACACTGCACATTTCTTCAGACTTCTGGTTTCTCCTTCTCTGTTGTGTGACTTACATCTGCCCAGGTTTGTGGAGGTCCCCAGAACTACCTAGAAGTCTGTTTGGTCTTGGGAAACGCTCCCAAAATGCTCTTGCAGGGCTCAGTAGAAGCTCTTAAAGAGTGCATCATTTGGAAGAAGTTCACTAGTGGGAATAAATCCATCAGAAGTTAAAAATATCAGGGGTCACATAAAAGTACATTCTTCACTCAACACAGCAGATGTTAGTTTGTAAACACAGCCATTTAAAGACAGGCAATGCAAGATAACAAAAACTTGGATAGAAGTATTTTAAAACATGTTGTTTATGCCAACTACCCATCTGACTTGTTTGTTCAATTGTTTATTCTGTCCCTAGCACTCTCCCCTCCCTGCAAAGAATAAAGTGGCAGAGATGGGGAGAGTAAAGCAGAACTTTGAAGAAGATGTCGCAGTGAAGAAATCCTGGTGTGGAGAAATCAGAAGTCGCCGGGGGGATGTGGGTATTCATGACGCACATGGTTGAATCTTGTGCTCGGTACTGGTGGCACGGTTCAGGTTTGACTCTGAGCTTCTTGGCAGTCAGAACAAAGTGGGTAACACCATCGGCAAGATCATTAAGACAAAAATAAACCCGCTCTTCAGGAGAAGCAGAACGCCATGAACTTCCATTCCTATCACTCCCAGGAGGCTTTTGTGAGATAGAAGGAGTTTTCCTACCTGAAAACAACGGGCAGTTTACAGGGGCTCTCTCTGAATGTGTGACTCAGTGTGGGAAAGGAGTAACTCTGAAATTAAAGTCATTTTGGACTTTCCAGGAATGGCTGGTGGTGCAGTACAGGTGTGTGGCTTTTATATGACCAGGCACAGTTCAAGGATGATGTTTTAGGCCACCAAATGGACTGCAAATAGTGCCCTGCTCCCTGTCTGTTATCTCCTATCTCAATACCTTTGACAAAAACCAGACGGAGAGACCCATCTGACTTTGCCTCAGGGACTTGTCTGTGAAGCTGCCTACTCCTTGCTTAGACTTCAGATTTTTGTGACCCAGTTCACTTTCTTGCATACTGTGTTTGTCCAGGCTCAGACCACAGGGTGACCCAAAGTCTTATCTCTGTGATTGTCCTGACACTGGGGTATTCTTGCAATACCCTGATCTTACCAGATAGCAAGGTGAGGCCTCCATATCTCTTGGCAAAAAAATTTACCCCAAGGTCAAATCTACTTCCTCTACCAGACCCTAAGTTGCTTTGTTAACTCCCCAGCAGTGGAAGTGATCAGAGAAAAGCATTCAGATCTGGAACTAAAGCAGATAAGTTGCTGGTAGTGACACATGAGCAATTTTTTCTCTTGCCACCTTCCTTGATTTACACAAAGATATTTTCACACAAAATTCAGAACGCAATTTTTTTGTTAATTTCATTTAATCAGTGTTTCATAGGTCAGCAGTCATTAACAAAAGCTCAACATGAGGTATCTTTTTCTGCCTTGCAGTTTTTCTGTTATGATGGGCCTGATCCTGTGTCTCCCACATGGGCTCTGTGGGGTGGCAATTGGTGTGTGACCACACGTGAAGCAAAAGGTTCTCTGGATGCTAGGCACAACTGAGGTGAAACATCTTAGACCCTGATCATAAATAGCCCAACCCAAAAGAGACTAGTCAAGAGGTATTAATTCGTCTTTGTGCCTTCTAAGAGTTGAAATGAGTGTCTTGTTAAGCTGAGTAAGTTTGGCCTACAGCAGCCACCTTATCTATTTTAAGTCTGGCCTAAAGATTTCTCTGTATATAATGAGTTGTCACTGAGCCTGATGGGTAAACTGTGACCTCCTCTTATAACAGGTAAATGTATCTCAGCCAATCCTAAGTGGCCAACTGTTCAAACATATTCAAATAAGACAGATGAGAGCTGTAGCTAATAGGGCTGTCTCTGTACCTCACTTTGGTTTTCTGTATGTCACTTCCTTTTCTCAGCTTGTAAAGACACCTTGCTCATTTGGAAGAACGGGGCATTCTGAACCATTTTTGCTCTGTACTGCTGTCCACTTCTAGAATTACAAAGCCAATTAAGGTCCACAAAACTAGATTTGTTGTGAGTTTCTATGTTAAGTTTCAGAGGGGAGGTTTGCCTCTCCTGCTACAGGTCTAATGAAAGAGTACATCACCAGCCACCAGCAAATGTGATGAGTTCCCAGCCAGCCACTCACAGGGAGTGTGGCCAGCGATGTTTGTCCCCTCCCCACCCTTACCTGCAGCACTTGTTTATGGGGACTGTCCTCTATCATTTGAGTGGTCAGGAGTGGTTTGTTCACAACTCAAATGTGAGCAAGATCTCATCATATAGATATTTTTGTTGTGATGTCAAAATAAAAACAAAAATATTTGTTTGAGAAAATGAAAATTCTGGAACATTAAAAAGCAATCTGACTATAGTCACAATCTTCAATATACTTACACTGTTCATAACTCTGATTAACTTGCTTGATGAAAAAAAGTTTACTTTTGGGTCAGGTGCAGTGGTGCATGCCTGTAATCCCAGCACTTAGGGAAGCTGAGACAGGAAAATACCAGGTTCAAAGCCAGCCTCAGCAATGGCGAGGCACTAAGCAACTCAGTGAGACTCTGTCTCTACATAAAACTCAAAATAGGGCTGGAGATGTGGCTCAGTGGTAGAGTGCCCCTGAGTTCAATCCCTGGTACCAAAAACAAAAGTTTACTTTTGACCCATAACTTTAATTTCCTAAGAAATCTTGACACTCTGTCCAACCAACACATTCCCTGGCTCTGAAGCACCTTTTGGTGATTCACATTATTGTCTGTCCTTCTCCCTGCTGCTTTTCTTCCTGTTCCTTGAGTCTGGCACCTCCCAAAGCTGAAAGGTAGAGAGAAGCCACCTTGTAGCCTTGGTTGGATTATATGGCAGAGCCTGAATGGAATTGCTAGGAGCACATTCCTTGAGATTCTGTGTATGTGTGCTTGCCTGGCTAAAGGATGAGCCAGATTTTAAATTAGTGGTAGATATCTGCTTTCTTTTAGGGTGCATGATGCAGAGACAGGGATAACCACATGGGGCTAACCGTCCAGGTTGTGGACCTCCTAGTGCAGGCTGACATCTATGGATGGGCTATGTGGGGTCCCAGAGATGGAGGAGCTGAGTGAGGAGATGGAGCCTGGAAACCCTGCGTCAGGTAGAAAGACCTACCCACCCAAGGAAAGAGAAGGAGGCCTCAGCCTCTGGGCTCTGTGGGAAGCAGCATCTCCTGCCCTTTCCCAGTCAGCTTCTCCATTCCCCTGTCCCATGGGCAGGAAAAAGAGTTACCATTCAAATTACTGGTTTGGACTTGGTCTCAAACCAGTAATATGTAAGTATAAATCTAGGGATTTCTAGATTAGGTGACTCCCCACTCTACTCCACAGGGCAAAGATTTTTCTGGACATTTCTTCTACTGCTGCTTCCAGTTCATGAGGCCAGTTTGACCTCAGAAGCTTTATAGCCTTTCCTTCTTATTCCTATGCATACCAACTGTGATTTGGCTTGCCTTTTAAAAAACTTGATATTTTGAGATAATTGAAATTCACATGCAGTTATGGGAAATCCCATCTACTTTTCCCTCAGTTTCTCCCAATGGTAACATCTTACATTAATTGTAGTACAGTATTTTGACCAGAGAATTAACAATGGTACAGTTGATCAGCCTAATTTAGATTTCACAGTTTAGTTTTATATGCATTTGTTTGTATGTGTGTGTGCGCACATTTATTCTATGCTGTTTTATCACAGTGTGTAGATTCTGGTGACCACCACAGCAGACAAGATACAAAAGAGTTTAATTGCAACCAGGATCCCTCTCACATCTTGCCTTCATGTCTAACCCCTGTCAACCACTAGTCTTTCCTTTTATTTTTATAATTTTGTCATTTTAAGAATGTTAATGGGGGACTGGGCATGTAACTCAGTGGTAGAGTTTGTGCTGAACCTGCAGGAGGCCCTGGGTTGAATCCCCAGTAACTTTAAAAAAAAAAAAAAAAAGTTACTTAAATGGAAACTGATAGTACAAAATCTTTTGAGATCGACTTTTTTTTTTTTTTTACTCAGTATGGTTCTCTGGAGATTCATCCAAGTTGTGTCTATCAATAGTGTCTTCTTTTTTATTGCTGAGTAATATGCTATGGTATTGATGTATCTCAGTTTGTTTAACTGTTCATTCAGTGAAGGAAATCTGGATTGTTTCCACTTTGGGGTTAAATTAAGGTACTGCAAACATTCGTGTGAAGGTTTTTGTGTGAAGATGTTTTCATTTCTGTGGGATAAATGCCCAAGAGTAAATAATTATAATTTTAATATTTTTATAAGCCTTTGATCTACTTTGAATTAATTTTTTATAAGATATGGGGTCAGTTTAGATCAGTTTTTTTTCTTGTTTATGGATATGCAATTGCTCCAGCATTGTTTGCTGAAAGGCCTTTAATTTTACTTACTTATTTATTTTTCATTCATAGATGGAAGAGAGAGAGAATGAGACAGATTTTAATAACATAATCATAACCATGCAGCAGGAGGAATGGAATTCTGAGATAAAAATGTTGATTAGGGCCGGGTGTGGTGCCGCATGCTGGCAATCCCAGCCATTCGGGAGGCCGAGGCAGGAGGATCATGACTTCAAAGCCAGTCTCAGCAAAGGTGAAGTGCTAAGCAACTCAGTGAGACCCTGTCTCTAAATAGAATACAAAATAGGGCTGAGGATGTGGGTCTGTGGTCGACTGCCCCTGTATTCAATGCCTTGTATCACCCCCCCCCAAATGTTGATTAGGTAAGAAGAAAAGGGGACCCAAGGATGAACTCATGGAGGAAAACAGGAAGGCATTTAACTGATGTATATTATCTATTGTCAAGGTGGAGAAAGACTACAGTGAGAAAGAGAACAGAACAGAACAAATCCATCTGCATACTTTCCACCAGGTAAACTAACATCACTACTAGGCTGGTGTCATTGTATGAGGTGGGGAAGGTGAAGAGGGAAAGGTGTCCAGGTGGGCTTAGGGAGGTTGTGCACACTTGGGCAGCCACAGATTTCCTTCAGGGAGCCTCCCAGACTACAGTGGTGGTTGGAGGTTAGGTTGCAGGGCGGCCTAACTTCTCTAGGGTCTG
The DNA here is from genome assembly GCA_028644305.1 of Xerus rutilus. Classification (NCBI taxonomy): domain Eukaryota; kingdom Metazoa; phylum Chordata; class Mammalia; order Rodentia; family Sciuridae; genus Xerus; species Xerus rutilus. The sequence goes on along the minus strand of CM053399.1, from coordinate 121,712,075 downwards.
ACTCAGTGAAGTGTCTCTTCCAGGAGGAGTCGCAGGCAGGCCTGCTTCTCAGGCTACTCAGGGCACTTGCCCCTCTTCAGCTGCCCTGTGGTGCTGGAATGTAACTATTTAAGTGCTCAAGAGGCCTCACAAGAAACATGAAGGCCTTACATTCCATCTCTGGTTTCCCTGCCCTGTAACTGTCTCCAAAAATTTCTAAGTTATTTTTGGAATGGAAAAACCAAATGATATGATATGGCTTTTGGGAAGACAAGGTGATTTTTCCTGCTTCCCTTCAACAGGCATTTCACATTCAAGCACAACGAGGCCATAGACAAGAACTGTTTTTGATGAAGTTCATTCTCTGTGTGCACCTTGTTAGTGAGTGTAGTGGAATCTAGAGCAAAATACAATCAAACACATCGATACTTATATGGAAGGAGCAAACAAATGGGTGGTGATCTTTTGTTAGGGGGAAAAAAAGCCACCTGGCTAACGTGTGGCTCTGAGATTTTTCTCAGGTGAGCTATTTACAGAGTGAAAGATGGGAATGTCTAGTTGGTGATGGTTATTCTCTTTTTTATATTGGTGACATCTATAACATACATCCAGTCATGTGCTTCTTTTACAGCTTTTCTTAACAATCCTTGTACATACGGTAAGTTGAATGGTGGTTTCCCAAAGTGTATGCCTGAATCCTGATGCCCAAAACCTGTGAGTGTGATCTTTATTGGAAAAGAGTCTTTTCAGGTGTGATTAAGAATTTTGAGATCACTCCAGCATTATTTGAGTGGTCTATAAGTTCAACACAAAGTTTTCTTATAAAAGATTGAAGGGAGAAAACAGACACACCAAGAAGTTTGGGTGAAGATGGAGGCAGAGATCAGAATGATGTAGTCGTAAACCACAGAATACCTAGAGCTACCAGAAGCTGGAAGAGGCAAGAAAGTTTTCTCCCCTAGAGCTGTCAGAGGTAGTGCGGCCCTGCTGATTTTTCTATTTCTCATTTTTGGCCTATAGAGGTTTGAGAGAATAAATTTTTGTTCTAGTAACTTACTCTAAACATGAAAGGAGTCATTGGATCACATAACTGGAAAGGGGGGCAGTTTGGCATCAGGCACTGAAGCAAGGCCCCAAGAAATATCCCCAGGATTGTCTTGCCATCTCTCAGTCCTTTATCAGATGTATGATTGGTAGAAATGTCTTCCATTTTGAGAACTCACTTCTCACTTTCTTTTCTTTTTTTTTCCTGCATACTGGGGATTGGATTCAGGGTCATTAAACCACCGAACCACACCCCCAGCCCTATTTTGTATTTTATTTAGAGACAGGGTCTCACTGAGATCCTTAGTGCCTTGCTTTTACTGAGGCTGGCCTTGAACTTATAATCCTCCTGCCTCAGCCTCCCGAGCTGCTGGGATTACAGGCATGTACCACTGTGCCCAGCCTCGCTTCTCATTTTTTTGATGGTGTCCTTTGACAACATCCAATTTATCCATTTTTATCTTTTATAACTTGTACCTTTATTATCATATCTAAGAAATCGTTGCCTAGACCAAGGTCTTGAAGATTACTTCTTTGTTTTATCCTAGAGATTTCATAGCTTTAGCTCTTACATTGAGGTTTATGAGTTATTTTTGCATATGTTGCGCAACTGAAACATCTTTGAGTTAATCTCTGTGTATGATGTAAGGTAGGGGTCCAACTTCATTTTGGCATGTGGATATCTTAGCAGCATTTATTCTTCCCCATTTTTTGAAAAGATTATTCTTTCTGCCATGGAATTGTCTTGGCACCCTGCTGAAAATTAACCGACCATAAATATGTTTATTTCTGTTCTCTCCATTCTATTCCACTGGTCTACATGTCTATACTTCTGACAGGGCCATACTGTCATGATTACTGCAGATGTTTAGTAAGTTTATATTTTCTTGGCCATAAATTGTTGAGGCCCTTGCCTTAACCATGTCCTGTAATAGTGCAGTATCCTGAATTTTATTTAATTCTCACAACTTTGTGAAGTAGGGATTTATTATTTCTTTAAATATAAGGAGTATGGGGCTTATATAATTTAAATAACTTTCCCAAATTCACTTCGTCTTTTCTCTCCTGGCTGATATAAGAGACAAACTCACACGCTAACATAGGGATCTATTCTTCTTGAAATATGTTCATAAACAGGGGATAGAGATGAATGTCTGCAATCCCTGCAGCTTGTGAAGCTGAGGCAGGAGGACAATGACTTCAAAGTCAGCCTCAGCTAAGCAACTCAGCAAGACTCTGTCTCTAAATAAAATATAAAAAGAGGCTGGGGATGTAGCTCAGTGGTTAAATGCTCTTGGATTCAATCTCTAGTATAAAAAAAAAAGGTATAAAAAAGAAAAACAAATATGTCCTTAAGCTCTTACACCTCTTTCTAAACCATTTCTTTTTTCTATTTTAATTATTTTAATTCCTTCCGTCCTCCCTTCCTTCCTTCCTTCCTTCCTTCCTTCCTTCCTTCCTTCCTTCCTTCCTTCCTTCCTTCCTTCCTTCCTTCTTTCCTTCCTTTTCTGTCCTTTCTTAACATACCTGACTGTAGAGTGTATTTTGACATATTATATATATATGGAGTATAACTTATTCTAATCAGGATCCCATTCTTGTGGTTGTACATGATGTGGAGTTACACTGGTGTTCATATATAAGGATGGGAAAATTATGTCCTATTCATTCTACTGTTTTTCCTGTTCCCATCCCTCTCCCATCCCTTCATTCCCCTTTGTCTAATCCAATGGATTTCTAGTTTTCCTCTCCTCATTCTCCCTTGTTGTGGATTAATATCCACATATCAGAAAGAACATTTTGGCCTTTGTTTTTGGGAGATTGGCTTATTTCACTTAGCATGATAGTCTCCAGTTCTATCCATTTACCAGCAAATGCCATGATTTCATTCTTCTCTATGGCTAAATAATATTCCATTGTGTATATATACTACATTTTCTTTTCCATTCATCTGTTGTAGGACACCTAGGTTGGTTCCTTGTCTTGGCTATCGTGAATTGAACTGCTATAAACATTGATGTGGCTGCATCACTGTGGTATGCTGATTTGAAGTCCTTTGGGTATATACTGAGGAGTGGGATAGCTGGGTCAAATGGTAGTTCATTCCAAGTTTTCTGAGGAATCTTCATACTGCTTTTCACAGTGCTTGCACCAATTTGCAGTCCCACCAGCAATGTATGAGTGAAACTTTTTCCCCACATCCTTGCCAACATTTATTGTTACTTGTATTTTTAATAATTGCCATTCTGACTGAAGTGAGATGGAATCTCATTATAGTTTTACTTTGCAGTTTTCTAATTGCTAGAGATGTTGAACATTTTTTTCATATGTTTTTTGACCATTTGTATTTCTTCTTTTATGAATTTTATCAATTCCTTTGCCTATTTGTTGATTGGGTTATTTGTTTTTTTGGTGCTAAGTTTTTTGAGTTCTTTATATATCATAGAAATTAATGCTCTATGTGAGGTGCAGGTGGTAAAGATTTTCCCCCATTCTGTAGGCTGTCTCTTCACATTCTTGATTGTTTCCTTTGCTGTGAATAAGCTTGTTAGTTTGATACCCCTATTTATTGATTCTTGATTTTACTTTTTGCTCTGCAACCATTTCTGAACAGACCTTTCTAGATCCTGAATAGACCCCAGTAGATTCGCCACTCTTACCTGTGACTATTATCAATTTTCCTTAAATGCAGAAGTTCCCAAGGCTATCTATCCATTACTAATGACTTGGAAGTGTTGACTATGACAGACCTCTTCCTCTGTGAGATGGGCTCTTTCTATAGTATAGTTCAGACATGAATTTATCAGAGTATCTGGGAACATTGATATGTTTGTGTGGCCAGAGGAAGAAATCCATATCAAAGTAGACAGAAAGGGGGAATTTCCCTGGAAAGATACAGAGATATTCCATGCAATTGCAGGGTGAGTTGAAGAGCCTGACTATGGGAAGTGTGGCATGCAACTGGACCTCAGGAACACCTGGAAGCAAGATTCTCTTTCTATTTCTCTGGGTCTTACTTCTCTTTCTCTCTGCCCATCAACTCCACTCTCCATGCAAGCTGCATTTCTCCACATAGCCTAAGACAAGGCCAGCAAGACTCTGCTCTCTAAGCTCTCTCATTCGGGGAAAACCCACTCTTCCCCCAGAGCCTTTTAAAAAACTCTGATTGGTGTGGGATCATGTGCTATTCAGGGTTGTTTATGTGAGATTTCTGGTTATATTGAGAGAAGATTTATATTTGCAGAAAAGACTCTTTGGAAGTTTACTTTTGGTTCTAGCAAGCTATTTTCAATTTATTATAGTTCTAGTTCTTGCAGAACTTTGTATTCTATTTATATATCTATCAATTGTTAATAATCACTTTTTAAGGGGCATTTAGGTATTTGGTCTGTTCTAAAACTCAGTTAAACAGCTTCAACATTAAAAATATAATAAATTTCTTTTCTTTTCTTTTTAGTTGAATTACTTGACCAAACAAACAAATCTTCTTGAGCATGTAAGTAACTAGTATGAAGACAATAAATTAACCTTATAAATGAAAGGGACCTAAAATTCTCTTAGGTGTTCCAGTATTATGCATGAACTTGGAAAACTTTCAGCATAACATCATTAAGCATTAGTTACTCAATTGTGTTTTAAATCCCAGTTAAGAGGGTGTCACTCTTCAAGGTCAAACGTTCTTCAACACTGCAAATACATAGGAGATCAAATATATACAGTCTTTCTAAACATTAAGATATTAATACTATGCTTTTGATCCCCTTAAATTTGTATACTTCCTTAATTTTAAATCCTCCCCAAATTAAAACCTGTACTCAATTCTAAACTATTCCAGGGCTAAGAGACATTTATCCTTTAATGAAATGTTATCTATCTTAAAATGAACTATTTTTTTCCCCACAGTTTTACATCTCTGAAATTGGATGTGTCTTACTTTCAGTGGTGTCTCACCAGTAATTGGTAGCAGTTAGTCTTTCTTAGAAATAAAATAATGGGAGCTGAGGGCGGTGGCGCAAGCCTGTAACTCCAGCACTTTGGGAGGCTGAGACAGGAGAATTGCGAGTTCAAAGCCAGCCTCAGCAACAGCCAGGTGCTAAGCAACTCAATGAGACTCTGTCTCTAAATAAAACACAAAATAGGGCTGGGGATTTGGCTCAGTGGTCGAGTGCTCCTGAGTTCAATCTCCAGTACCAAAAAAAAAGAAATAAAATAATAGTGTCCTAAATGAGATGTGGCACTATGTAGGATTACTTAAATCTGGAAACTGAGGCTGGGTGCAAGACCTAGAGCTACAGGTATCAGGCATTTCTTCTCACCTACACCACTATCCTGTTGACCTTGTATTTTTTGGCTTCTGTGGCATGGCTTCAAAACTGATCAAAGAAATGTGGCTTCAGTTTGTTCACATACATAAATCTGGGCTTACAAAATCTACAATTCCCACCTTAATTGCCCACTTGATAGTATTTGTGCTTGTGTGACTTTTAGAGTACACAAATGTATTTCCATCCAACTTTAAAAACCGATAAGAGCCTATGGTATTTAAATACACCTTTTAATTTAATTTTAAAGATTCTTGAATTTGATGGATTCTTCTGTTTTTTCAAGTTGTAGATAATGTTATCTTACTTTTTGTCCAGCTATATGTCATATATTTGAAATTGTGATAATTATTCTTCTTTCAAATGTTTGTCATTGCTTAAAGAGCCTAGAAAAATACCTAAAGTGGAGATAACTTATGTTCTAAGCATTCTCCTCAATTTGCTAGTTTTTTTGTATGTTCTTGACAATAATTTGAGGTTGATATAACTAAGAACTTATACAATGTGTTTTATTAAAATATTTTAAAAATCAGGAATGGATTTTGAACAGCTGTACTGAGATATAATTCACATACTATGCAATTGACCCAGTATATTCACAGGTATGTGCATCACCACTAGAACATTTTTATCATCTCAAACAAAAAAAAAAACCCAACAAACCCCTAGATTCTTTAACAATATCCCCATTCCCCCCAGCCCTAAGCAACCACTAGTTTATTTTCTGTCTCTATAAATTTGCCTTTCTGGGCATTTCATATAAATGGAGTCATCATAAAGTGGTCTTTTGCAACTAGCTTCTTTCACTTAGAAGAATTGGATATTGAATTTGGTTTAAAACATTGTCAGGAAATATTAACAAGGCCCTGAGTTCAATCCCCAGCACCAAACACTTTTTGTGAGTGTTTGGTGCTGGGGATTGAACTCAGGGCCTTGTGCATGCAAGGCAAGCACTCTACCGACTGAGCTATATCCCTAGCCCAATATCCTACTTCTTGATTTGAATATATTATGTGGATTTGTCTTGTCATAGTAATAGTAACCAACCAAGTGTGGCCGCAAGGCACTTGCTAATGGGCACCCCAGGCCAGGTGCCTGTCCCAGACTCCATGCTAGACAGGGAGGCAGAGTCACACAAGAACATGGTAGCCCTGACCAGCACATGGTTGGGATGGGGCAAGAGTAGTCCCTGGGAATGGAACAGACAGAATTAAAGATGTCTTCTCCAAGCCATTCAGATTTTCCTTGGCTTGTTATGCTTTCCAGAATCATGAATGAAGCTGGACAGAGAATATTGCTGTGGTGTGTTGGGAAAGAAACTGAATTAGAGTCAGGAGGCCAAGGTTTGGCTTTGGCTTTGAAGCTTGAATTTAAAGAAGCCATTCTATATATATCTCTGAACCTCTTTTTTGTTAGTTTTTGCTTTTTTGAAACAGGGTCTCACCATGTTGCCCAGGCTGGTCTTGAACTCATGGGCTCAAATGATCTTTTTGCCTCTGAGTAGTCGAGACTATAGGGGTACTATAGTACTGTGATACTGTGCCTGGCTATCTCTGAAACTCAAGGTCTTCATCTTTAAATGGGTAAAAATCAACTGCTTAGCATGGTTGCTAGTGGTATTATATGAGAGAATGTGCCTGAAGTCTTACAAACATTAGGAGATGTAAGTGTCTGGTCTGTCTTCTTGCTCTCTAATTCTGGATGTTCTGCATGGTTACTCCACAGGCGACTGCTTTCTGGAACAGTTTCAGGTTTCACTTTATGTTGAGTACACTCAGCATTTCTGCTCTCTGCTGTGTTCTGCCACTGGAGTCTCTGCTTATAAGATCTATGGTTGCTGGCTTTATTTTAAAATCTTAGTCTCCAGGGGTTTTAGAAGTTTTGTGCAGACTACATGCACATACCACTTCCATGAATACTGAAAACTATGCAGCTGCCCCAACCCTTCCCCTCCCATCTTAGGTCTGCCCTCACCCACCTGATTTCAGCCAAGATGGTTTAGTTATAGTTACCTCAGTCTCCTCCGAAGTCTTACGTAGTCAAGTTTATCCTTATTCATATCCTAAGCTTCAAAGTGGCTTGTTTGAGGAGGGGACATAGTTCCTGCTCTCTGAGGCTGGGGTTCCGAGGCTGACCAGATCATACAGCCTCTGTAAATGGGACACTTGATATTCCAGTCACAGGTAGTCTGATACCAGGGCTTTGGGGCTCCGGGTTCTCTTTCAGTTTCATTTAATATACTCACTGACACACACATAAACACACAGTGTCTCTTTTTCTCTCTCTCACACACACAAATACACACAACTTTCTTTACATTTTTTCATGGGAATGATTCATAATTAGGATATTGCTAATAGACCATGGAACTATTTTATGACATCAAGAAGAGAGCCAATATCTATATATTGCTGACATTTTATATGTTAGAGTTGGAAAGACCTTGGGCATAATGTAGGTTAAACTTCTCTCCCCATTCCACACCCCTTAAGGGAAAAGACTGAAGCCCACTAAGATGATGTCTAAGATGTCTAAATAAGAGACCACCCATTTATTCATCTGTTCAATGAAACTTTATTGCTTTTATTTCCCAGATACTATCCTAGGAGATGAGATTATAGGATTATTGCATGCAAGGTCCCTGCCCTCATGGAGCTTATAGTTGCCATGTTGCCATGGAGACTATAAAAAAACAATGGTCAAGTAGTGATTAAGTACTAGGAAGAAACCTAGAATAAGAGGATGGGGAGTGAAGGACGAGGGGACGTGTCATGTTAGATAAGGCAATCAGTAGATGTTTCTCTATGAAGTCAATAAAGTAAGGCAGGGAGACATATTTGGAGGAAAAAAGTGTTGCAGATTCAGAGAATGGCAAGTGCAAAGGCCAGGTGCCTTGGGGAGGCCAGCTGACCCAGAAGTCTGGGTTTGCCCTGAAGAGCTCCTTCATCACACCACACCCACTCTGAGTGACTAGGGGTGTCCTCAGGGGCTCTATATTGCATACAGTGTCCAGGTTTGAGGATGATGTAAGAACTCAGAAGTCACCACACTGCCCGTGGAGGAACAGAATTTGTGCCCCCATGTATTCTGACTTTTTCATTGTAGTTGTTATGACTGACAGAGAGAGATGTGCACAAATCTTTAATATAGATCTTGATGAGGCTTTGCATACCTCTGTACCTGGAGCTCCTTCCCCTATATTTGTCAGTCTTGAAAAATCCACAGCTCAGTCTACCCGGTTGTGCCAACTGTAGGCCAAGTTCCTCTTACTGTCTTTCCTCCAGCTTTACCGTCAGAAATGTCCAACCCTATACCCACATTATAGGTGGGGGCCTAAGATCCTCAATGTCCCAAATAGCTGCTGAAGAGAAGCTCTCTTGCTCTCTAAATCCCTACCTGGGAAATATGTATTGGTATCTGAGATATGGCTTTGAAGGACAGCGTTGGCATCAGGGATCTCAAGGGAGTTGTCACTAAATATATCTGCATGGGATTCAGTCCTATGACAGAACTCATGCATCAGTATCTCTGCAACTTGGACTTTAGAAATCGTATATATTTTTAAAAGTTCCCCTGTCACATCTGACCAGCACCTCTAAGAGCTTCTTTGGGGTAGGCAACTCTGCTCACTCTATTCCAAGATGATCTCTCGTGTTATACAGCTTTTTCTTGAACAAGTGTTTCAGAAGGGTATGAGCTTCACATTTGCTTAATTAAAAGATCTATTCAAGAACTTTCCCCAGAACAAAGGAACAGTCTCTCATCAAAGGTGAATTACCGCTTTGACTTCCATAGAAACTTGAAACTGTAGGGAGCTCAGATACTATAGTTTTTTCTTTCTCTCTCACACACATGCACACACACATTCACGTTTGTGGGGCACACTTTGTTACATACACACACATATATGTATAGATATCTCCCCTAGAAATTTATGAACCATAAATAACTTTTTAGGACAGTTGGCTTGAATTATCTTTTGTGGGGTTTGTATCATAATAAGGGACCGACAAAATCCTTCCCCCTAACATATTTACATGTGGGTTGTTTTTAAACCAAATCCCCTTCCAACAAAATGTTGTCCCTAGTTTCCTCCCATATTAAAATCCCCATACTCAAATTCTGGAGTTTGGATATTACCATACATGAGTATCTCTCTAAATTTGTTAAAATGCAGGTTCCTAGCCTTTCATTCCAGAGGTTCTGATTCCATAGGTATGGGGAAGCCTGTGAACCTGCATTTAAGGGAATTTGTTTATTTATTAGAGCATTATAATTAGACATACTATTTGGGTTCATTTTGACAAAATCATACATGCAAGGAATTTGATTTCAATTCCCATTACCCCCATTTCTTCCCACTTTCCTCCCCCTGTTCTACTTCCTCTATGCTACTGATCTTCCCTTCCTTTCTTTCTTTCTTTCTTTCTTTCTTTCTTTCTTTCTTTCTTTCTTTCTTTCTATCTTTCATCAGTCATAGATGGACAGACTACTTTTATTTTGTTTATTTTATGTGGTGCTGAGGATCAAACCCAGTGCCTCACATGTGCTAGGCAAGCACTCTGCCACTGAGCTACAACCCCAGCCCCTCTTTATTTATTTTTGATTGGTATTTTCTACATATACATAAAGGTGGAATTCCCTTTGGTTCACTTATATATGAATATAATAGGCTTTTTGTTAAATTGATTCTATATTTCCTCCCATTCTCCTTCTTCTTCTTTTTTTTAAAATATTTTTTAGTGTGAATGGATCTTTATTTTATTTATTTGTATGTGGTGCTGAGAATCGAACCCAGTCCTCACACATGCTAGGCAAGCGCTCTACCACTGAGCCACAACCTCAGCCCCCATTCTCCTTCTTCTATTCCATTGATCTTCCTTGTGTTTTTATGATATCTGATCCCTGCCCCCACGGCCTTCTTTCTCTTATTTTACTCTAGCTTCTACATATGAGAGAAAACATTTGACTCTTGATTTTCTGAGTCTGCCTTCTGAGCACAACGTTCTCCATTTCCATCCATGTACTGGTAAATGCCATTATTTCATTCTTTTCTATAGCTAAGTAAAACGCCATTGTGTATATATACCACATTTTCTTGATCTATCCATCTATTGATAGGCATCTGTGTTGATTCCATAATTTGGCTATTGTGAATTGTGCTGCTATTGAAGTGGCTGTATTGCTATAGTATGCTGATTTTAGTCCTTTTGGGTAAATACTGGGGAGTTGGAGAGTTGGGTTATATGGTGCTTCCATTCCTAGTTTTCTGAGGAATTTCCACACTGCTTTCCATAGTGATAATACTAATTTGAAATTCTACCAGCAATGTATGAAAGTACCTTTTTCTCTACATCCTTGCCACCATTTACTTATTTGCATTCTTGATAATTGCCATTCTGACTACAGTGAGATGAAATCTTATTATAGTTTTGATTTGCATTTCCCTGATTGCTAGAGATATTTAATATTTTTTCATATATTTGTTGGCCATTTGTGTTTCTTTTGAGAAGTTTCTGTTTAGTTCTTTTACCTATTTATTGAGTGGGTTACTTGTTTTTTTGGTATCGAGTTTTTTGAGTTCTTTATATATTCTGGATATTAATCCTCTGTCAGATGAGTTGCTGGCAATGATTTTTTTTTCTCATTCCGTAGCCTCTCTCCTCACTCTCTCAGTTGTTTGCTTTGCTGTGCAGAAGCATTTAATTTGGTGGCACCCCGCTTATTGATTCTTGGTTTTATTTCCTGAGCTTTAAGGGTCTTGTTGCGGAAGTCTGTGCCTGGACCTATGCGATGGAGGGTTTTCTTCTAGCAGATCCCTTGTTTCTGGTCTAATTCCAAACTCTTTGATCCATTTTGATTTGACTTTTGTGCAGGGTGAAAGGTATGGATCTAATTTTATTCTTCTACATGTGGATTTCCAGGTTTCCCCGCAAAACTTTGAGCCTGCATTTTGACATGCCTTACCACCATTCCGAGGTCTGCTGAGCACCCTTTGAGAAGCTGCTCCAGAGCCACCCTATTAACTGAGGCTTTGAGAGTTCACAGGCACTTAAGTCAAAGCAGCTCCTCTGATATTTTTTTGAGAAACAGAAGAGCTGGGGGCAGCTTGCCAGGGAATGTGTTCTGAGGAAAGAGTTTCTTCAGCAGCTCCCACTCTGACAGGAATAACCTCCTTTAATTAGCTGGCAAGGTGGCTCTGCTGAGAAGTGTGGAAGGAACTGAGGAGTTTGTTTTAAAAGTATCTGGAGAAAACTGACCAGAGAGCCCGAACCTCTCAGTGGAGCAGGTTTGAGAGTGGAAAACCATGTCCAGCCAGAGGGAAGAGTTGGTGGGAGGTGCATGAAACCTTCTTGGAATTTAGCTTTGATCTTGATGAAAACTGGCAGCTGGGTTCCATCAAACAATACAGTACAACTATTATTAACTTGAACTTTCCCCTACATTAATGAAGTATTTAGGTCAAGTTTTCCACAAGATCTTCCTCACTAGTTATTGGAAATAGCTTTATTGAGATATAATTCACATATCATACATATATAATCCACCCAGTTAGAGTATACAACTCAGTGGTTTTTCATATATTCACAGATCTGTACAAGCATCATCACAACCAATTTAAAAACATTTTAATCACCTTAGAAAGAAACCCCATTCTCTTTAGTTACCACCTTTCTCCTCAAACTCCCCATTTCCCCAGTCCTCAACAAGCACTAAGCTACTTTTTGTCTCTATGGATTTGTTTGTTCTGGACATTTCATATAAATAGAATTATATAATATGTGATCTTTCCTGACTGGCTTCTTTCACTTTTTCAAAGTTCATCCATGCTGTAGCCATGTATGAGTACTTTATTCCTTCATTGTTGACAAAGAAATCAATTGAATGAATATTACACATTTTATTTATCCATTAATCCATTGATTGACACCTGGGTTGCTTCTATCTTTTGGCTATTATGAATAATATTTCTACTTGTATATGAGTTTTTGTGTGGATGTGTGTTTTCATTTCTTTTGGGTAATACTCAAAAATGGAATTACTAGGTCACATGAGAATTCTATAGCTAACTTTTTGAGAAACTTTTAGACTGTGCTCCAAAGTTCTCACTTTATTTTTATTTTTTTAAGCCAACCTGGAATCAGTGGTTCTGAATCATCCTACAGAGCTTGGTGACATGTAGCCTGATAAAGTATGACTAAAGATTTATTGTAAGCAAATGTTTGGGAGATGCACAGAATCAAGCTTGTGTTACAAAAATCCCAAACCCGAATACCTAAGGGTGTTATCAGGCATAAGCTTAAAGGTTGGGGCAACATTAGATAGATTTGTGCTTATGATAACCAGAAAAAGATTCACAGCTATAAATGTAGCCAATAACAAAAAGAGAAAAGGCCATACAGTGACCCATAGTAGCTATGGGAAAGGTATAGCAGCTTTAGAAAATGTGTAAAGCTAGTAGATAAAGCCATCTAAGGATTTCAGTGATATCTATTGTCATCTGCTTTTGTGTAGGGAAAACTTAATCTTTTGAGTATTTAGAAAGACTTCAAAGTATTTAAGTATAATATAGAGATGTATTTTATATAGTTCAAACTCCTCATTTCTCTATAATAAGTGTAACTATAAATTTCCATAATGCTCATCCACATAATCAGCACCCATATTGAGGAATGGATGATCACCGGCACCTCCTCACAAAATCCCTTTTCCAGTCATTGCTATCCCCAAGGGAAGAAAGATACCCTGAGTTCTAACATTCTTAGACACATGGAATGCATTTTTAATAGGGCGTTTTAGGTGTCAAGGACTGGCCAATAGAATAGATATGTTTAGCTGAGATAACACCTTAAGACTTGGGCAGTCTTACTAAACTGCATGGTGTAATACATTCTTAAAAATTAAATACTTCTTAGCTTGTGTATAAAATAAAGGGCATAACCTTGGCACCCAAGAAACTTAATTTATTATCACTTGCAATTTAAGAGCATATGCTGTAGGGGTGTGTGTGCGTGTGTGTGTTTAAGTGAAAAGAAACAACAGACTTTAAATATTACATTTAAAAGGAGATTTCCTTTCCCATCCAGGATCTAAAGTTTATTCCTGAGAGAAATCTGTAAAGGAAGTCGTAGAGACCATTAATCACAGGTGCTTTAATAATTTAAAAAGTGTATATGGTAAACACATGCACATTGGCAATACATCACATTGTTGGTTGAAGTAACTAATGCCCAAAATGAGTACAGCCGTCACAAGCAGAGCATAAAAATGGATACACATTTCCCTTGGTTTATTGAGCAGGAGGATATCAAATACCCCCACATTGCTGATATGACAAGCTTTCTAATACAGGGACTGACTGCAAATTGAAAATGCTCTGGTTCTTATGTGGAAAAAATCCATTATAATCATCTTATGTATGACACGTTGTAGGCATTAGAATTCTTCGGAGGGAAAAGGTATACTATTAGAGGAAATCATTTTACAAAGGCGAATTTTTTTAAACCTCTCAAGTTGTCTCATAAAATTACCTAAGTAGATCATGATTTTATTAGGCTGTTTTCTCATAAGTCTGGGATTCTATGTTCTACCACATGATGCTAATAAAGATCATGAGTCGGGTTCTTTTTTTTGGATGCTGGATACTTCCAAGGTAACCTCGCCTTCTCACTCTGGCTTCTACCTTGGTGCCAGGAACCCCCCACATCCCCACACCTCCCTAATGCCCCTGCCGCCCACCACCTTAAGACAGCCTGGCTGCCACGTAATGTCAGCGCCAGGAATCGGGGAATCGTCTCGCTCTCGTAGTGTAGGCGCCCCAGAGCGGTAACTTGGTGTGGCCTCGTCCTTCCCGAAGTCCTTGGCTTAGACCTCTTCCCATGGAGTTCCCTGTAGTCCCTCCTCTTAGCATCCGTGTCTAGGGGTTGGCGGAGTATAAAACTGGAATCCTTTCAGTAAAGGTCGCCAAGGCCCCTATCTAGGCTGAACACACGAGGAGCGAGGGTCCACGCGCTGCGCTTCCCTATTGTCCCAGCTTAGCGGGTGGGGACAGACTCTTAAACTGCCGGTGGCCAGCTTCTGGCTGCGGGGTTCCTCCCAGCCCTAGGGACTTGTTTAAAATTTTTGGGCAGGGCACCCTTCCTGGACGCCAGGAAGCCGGCACGAGTTTGGCGAGGACTGCGAGGCTGTGGCGCACTTGCGGGCGGCGGGGCGCGAGCTCAGGGCGCGCGTGGGTGAGAGTGAGGGTGCGCCCGGGGCCGGCCGGAGGCGGACCCGCTGGGCGGCAGGTGGGTGCGGCCGGCCGGAGCTGGGGCAGCGGCGGCAGCAAGTGGTTGGGCCGTGCGCATTTCCTTCCCTCCCCCTCCGCCTGGGAGTCCGCCTGCGGTGCCCAGTGCGTGGCGCCCTCCGCTCCGCTCCGCGTCTCCTCCCCGCCGCCGGCGGCCGCTCCCTTTCCCGCCCGTCCATGTCTCTGCCGGTGGTGCTCCCGGGCTCCTGCTGCCCAGTGGCCGGGCTTTCGGGCGGACCGCAGGCCGGGGGCCCCGGCGCCGCGGCCGCTGCTGCCCAAGAGACGCCTCTGCCTCCGCTGCGGCCGCGCTGGCCCCGGGGCGCCCTGCAGCCCCCAACGCGGCCTCGCTGCGCGGCCACCGCTGCCGCTGCTGGGGTACTGACCGCGCCACCCGCGCTCTCCTCCCGCCGGGCTGCTGCTGCCGCCGCCGCCGCCGCCGCCGCCGCCCCTGGCTCGGCTCTGCTGCCTGCCCGCCCGCTGCTGTCTCTCGGGCTGCTGCAGCTGATCCTGGGCTGTTGCATGGTGGCGCTCAGCTTCGGGGCGCTGTCGCTGAGCAGCTCCCCGCAGGTGAAGAACTCATGCCCATTCTGGGCTGGCTCCTCGGTGAGTACCGCACGCGCACCCGTCTCTGACTCTGCGGGGCCCATTCCCAGGCCAGGGCAATGGCTAGCACCCTCCACTACTACTTGCGTGGCTCTCAGCGATGCAGTTGGGGAGCACAGACCTTGAGGCCATTTAGAAGTTTTTTGAGATGTTGAGAGTCGGGAAAAATTGTTCGGAGACAGTCAACTTCCAGGGTGAATTGGGTTACACCTGGGCACTGTCTTTCCCACAGACGAAAGGGTTGTACTGTTCCTGACAAGCTAATAGCATAGAACAAAGATATCCAGCCCTTTGAGAGACTGGAAGGATTGGGGTGGATGGCAGGAAAGTGGTAGGAAAATGATAAACTTTTTTTTGGCCATTGGTGCTTACTGCATTGACAGCTCCCAGAGGGCAGGAGTTTTGATCTATTTTGTCCACTGCTGTAGCCACAGTGCCTAGCACATAGTGTATTAGTGGGATGGATGAAGTGACAGGTGGATTAGGGCATGTCATTTGTTTTTATTTCTCATCAAGACACACATAAATATGGAATATATCTGGTGTCAGACGGCTCTGCTTTATTTGGGAATGGGTTCAGGAGGTAATGAGAAGGTGTGTAACTGCCTGTTTGTACCTGGTCATTAGAGGAGGGCCCTAGCCCCAATGGGTTCCTGGAGCCATGCAGACTGCTGTGGAGAATTTGATTGGAACAGAACCTGTCATTATGGATGAGCTTGCCAGAGCTCCAGGTGTGTGAGGCAGCTAGCTGGAGATGTGTGTGCTGTATCAGGACCCAGTTCTGTCTCCTTGTCCGGTCAGGAAGACAAGGGAAGCCTGTCTACTAAGAAAGGTTGCTACAAGTGAGCAAGCATCTGTGGACCCTGAATGGCTACTCTCCCCTATCTCCTAACAATTTCACAACTTCCAAGGCATCCAGCCCCTTGAGGCTTGTAGGAAACTAGTCTTTGTGAAATGATTGTGGAAGATGAGTAATGTAAATGACCTTTCTATGAACCTAACTAAATCTAAAAGCCTGGCAATGCCTATACTTTTTACTAAGATCCATAATGACTATTTACCTTGAAGTTGTAGGAACTGTGCTTTTGTAGGTCCATACATACTCGGATTCAAGACCAGATTTTAAGAATTTAGAGAGAACTAACTGTACACAGAATGATTGTTTGAATAAGAACATTAAGAACATTTGGTTCCTTGAGCCTAACTTGAAATTTTATACTTCAATGGGTGTCAATTAGCTCTTCTTTTGAAATACTTTGATGTTGGACGATCCTGTTGAGGGACATCTCATGCTATGGTGAATGAAATTCACAATTTGTACATCATATAGACAAAATCCCACCCTGTGGCCCTGCTCCTGGATTCTACCATTGTCCTCTATGAGAGTTCTGAAAAAAGGATAGAAATTCTAGGAGGATAAGAATTAGCTCCATTATGCTTCCTACTCCACTTCTCAGTCTATCTTCAACCAAATGGTGGCTCTGCTTCCTTCCTCTAAATACCATACGCTAGAATCTTGCATACTTTTTTTTTTGTGTGGGGGTTGGGGAGATTGGCTGTTTGTAAAATTAGAATCAATTATTTCATCAAAGATAGCTAGTTTTGAATTATTAAAATTTTTTCCTTTTGGAAATTAAGATCCCAAATCAATCTGCAATTGTGAGTTATTTCAGAGACAAATAAATGCACTTAGATGTCAATCAAGCTACAACTGGATTTGATAAAATATAAAACAGAGGTCCTTAACAGAAGATGAAGGCCAGTATCCTAGGCTCACCAGCTGGGCATATCCTTGTCTCAAGGCCAGAGCAAACCAGAGCTGAAAAGAAATCAGGGATTTAGAAATGAGAAGTTCTTTTCTACATGTCACCTCTAACCCTGGCCCTCCAGATTGTATGCAACCCTGTAACTGTAGGTTGTTATTATTTTTTTGTGGTCTATTCCTGAGGTTGATGCCAGACTTTGTACAGTGACAACAGAACCAGTGAATACTACATCTGAGAACAACTAAGTATAATTTTAAGAGGGTGACATTAGGCATCAAAATCCTTTGGTATATTAGGGGGAATCAATCTCCCCTTTGTCATAAGTTTTGAACTCATGTAGATGAGAAAAATTTTTTTTTAAAACTGTATTATGGAAGATTTTAGATTTATTTTTATTTTTTAAAATTTATTTATTTTTATTTTTTAAAACAAAAGAATGCATTTCAAGTCATAGTACACGTATGGAGCACCATTTTCCATTTCTCTGGTTATAAACAAGATAGAGTCACACCATTTGTGTCTTCATACATAGCTAGAGTAGATTATATGACACTGTGCAGTGAGCCCACAGATACCTTTTATCACCCTTCTTCAACAGTAGTTTCTTCCCTGGGCTCTGCTGCTGGCTGTGTGTGTTCTGATAGACTCCAGAAACGTGGGTATTCCAAGTAGTGCAAGAATTAGATCCTTCATGCTCCTAGTGCATTTGTCAGATTAGGTTCCCTTATTTTGAAGCAAATATCAGGCATCACATCTTTTCATGTGTAAATATTTCAGTGTGCAAATATTTTTTTTAGAAAAATGTAAACAGAATAGAGACAGAGCATAGAAGTGACGAGGAAGTCTTAGGACGGTCTTTCTACTTTTAACATTTCATTATAAAAATTTTAAATCTCATCAAATTTAGAAAGAAGAGTATAATGACCGTATCATATCAGTCCCCCAGTCCCATTTTCCCATCACCAGCTTCAGTTACTATCAACATCTGGTTGCTTTATACCTGATACCACTCCTCCTTTTTAAGACCCACTGGATTATTTCAAGAAGAATTCCAGATATAACTTCCGCCATTAAATATTTCAGTGTGTATTTCTGCAAAAAGGGGCTTAATAGCACATTGAAAGTCATTTAGAGATAGCTAAACTAAGGTTTTTATGAAAACTGCAAATTATGATTTGAGGACTGCAGAAATTTAAAAAAGCAGCTTTATTGAGGTATTATTATTCAATTGCTATGCAGTTCATCCATTTAAAGGGTACCGTTCAGTGGTTTTCAATAAGTTGAGTTGTGTAAACAAACGTCACTACAATCAGTTTTAGAAATTTTTCATTACCCCTAAACATTATTAGCTGTTAACCCCCATTTTTCTTCCCTGTGCCAGCCCTCTATCCAGGTACACACTGGTTAACCTACTTGTTTCTCTAGATTTGTCTGTTCTAGACTTTTCATATAAATGAGATCACACATTATATGATCATTTGTGATTGACGACTTCTACTTAGCATGTTTTCAAGGTTCATACAGGTGTGGCATTTATTAGTATTTCATTTCTGTTTGTTGTGAAATGATATTTCATTGTACAGGCATACCATGTTTGTTTGTCCACTGGAATTATTTTCTTCCTTTCTTTTCCTTTCCTTATTTTACCTTCCTCCCCTACCTGCTTCTTCCCAGTGCTAGGGTTGGAACCTAGGGCCTTGAGCATGCTAGGCAAGTGCTCTACCACTGACTACACCCCCAACCCCACTCAGAAATTCTATTGGCAAATGAAACTAGGTAGTTGAGTTGAAGTGCCAACTTAGGTCTAAGGTTACTTCACCTAGGAACACTGTAAAAGAATATCCTCAGATTTCAAGCTTTGAATGAACATTACATACTTTATAGCCTGCTGTATCAGCTAAACTGGCAAATCTTTTGGATTTAGTAAAAATTATGGTTATGTGTTTGAAACAAAATTAGGTTCAAGGGACAAATATATTCACTTGAAAATATTGTTTTGTTGAATATAGTGTATGTAATTCAGAGTTCTTTCGTCCATATATACCCCCGTAAGAGTTCTCACTCTGAGCCTGAAACTTTCAGGCTTCTACCACTTGTCTGAACCTGGAGGGGATATTTTACCTATTTCAAATTACATTTAAGAATTAACAAGTCCCAAGCTTGGTGCAGTGGTGCATGCCTGTAATCCCAGTGACTCTGAAGACTGAGACAAGAGGATCTCAAGTTTGAGACTAGCCTCAGCAATTTAGACCCTCAGCAACTTGGCGAGGCCCTGTCTCAAAGAACAAAAACAAAACAAAGAAAAGAGCAAGTCCTTAGACAATCTTTTCTATACTTGACATTTACATTTTCAGCAACTTTAAGGGAACATTTTTAATGTACTCTTTATTTTTGAGCACTCTGTGATCATTTATTTTCTTCCTGGTATCTTTGGTTAATGACTCGGTATATTATTATTCCTGAAGTTCATGATGCAAAGAGATTAGCCACCATTCAAAACAACCTGAAGTTGGTGGATGGTGACAGAGGACTGGATGTCTGTGTTCAGGCCATGAAGTGCTGGCTCTCAATTTGGAGTGTGTTTAGTTAATGTGAATTAGATCCCACTGGGATTATGGGAGATCCAGCCTACCACAATGAGTTAGATTTAATTAAGGAATAGAGAGAGTTGCATTGGTTTGTCTCTCCTACTCAGAAAAACAAAATTCCTGACTTTGATGACATGTATGATTCTTTGGATATATTTCAGGCAAGTGGTAGAGCATTGGTTATTGTCTTTCATTTTTCACTGTTAGCCCTAATATCCTTTATCACCTGCATCCATTCATTTCTCTCTGCTTTAAGTCAATGATCTGAATTCTGATAACGCCTCTCCTTAGTCCATGGTTCTCTGGCAATATTCCACTTTCTTATAAAGGGACAGACATTGGTGAACCTTAAGGTAAACCTATTTAAAAAAAAATTGCAGTGACTAAACAAAAAGGAAGGAATGGCCCAAGGGAGAAACTAATATAAACATTCTGGAGCCTCCTTCGGTTAAACAACACGTTTTCTATCATACTGGTCAAATACTAGTTTAATATTTTAAGTGTAATTTTGTTGATTTTCTTCAGTCTCTTATTTTACATGACATCAGTCATATGTATAAATTCTGTGCCTTGCATACATCATTGAACTTCTCCGTATCATTTGCTCATCTGTATACTGGGTAGGAATGGTTTTGCTTCAGGATTGATCTTGTGAGAGTGTAATTAAAGAACACATTACAGTGTGCTTGGCTACCAGACCCTAGCACCAGGAATGGGACATGCTAGAATCCTATCAGTGTTTTAAAAATATCAGTGCAATTTGTAATCAAAGTAAAGAGAATAGGTGTGTTTTATGCAGGGCATTTTGGTAATGATCATGTGTACAATAGAAATAGCCAATTGCCTACTTTCTCAGTTTTTTTAATGAGTCATGCTGGACAGAAAGGGAAGAACCTCCCCACATCCCCCAACATACTTTTTCTAGTTGCCAGCCTAAAGGCTATAGGGCAAGATAGATTTTTGAGAGGTTTGATAAATTATTGTGTGCTTATTTACAAGGTAAACATGGCACATTTACAACATGGCTTTTTTTTTTTTTAATCTCTATGTTTAGACACAGCAGCTTTTGACAAATGATCCAGAACATTTTTGTCCTAAAGCATGTTAGTGGATTAGCAAAGGAAAATAGGGCAGTGGAATTATAAGCTTTTGATGTTAATGATTTGTTTTTAAGCTGGAAAATTAAAGCACATTTACTATACATGGTGGGTGACAGTGACTCCTGCCTGGAATATCTCAGAGGTCTTCTTGGCATTATCAGAAAAAAGAAAGGGTTCTTCTTTTTCTATATGCTACAAGTGGGTTGCAAGTGAATGAAAAGTTTTAATAAACTTTATTATAATAATATAGAGATAGTTTGGTGTTAGAAAATAAGTTCTTGCTTATTCATTCAGGGCAAGTTGCATCTTGTGCTGGGTGTGAGTTGATGGAGTTGCTGATGGAGTTGCTTCTTGCTGCTGGTATACCCTATCAGGAAGCATGGAGGACGAACATGTGGTTAGGCTTACGTGGTCATCTCTGAGCAAGTTCATCTCCTATTTCTGGTCTCCATTCATTCATTCATTCATTCATTGACTTTTGCCATTACTCTCGAGTGCCTTCTAAGGTACTCTAGAGGTACTTGAGTGTGCACACACAGGTCCAAGCCCTCACGAGACACATGGTTGAACAAGTAGTAGCATTGTGGTGCATTGGGAACCATGAAAGCCCCTTGCCAAGGGAACTTCTTGACTCCCCTCTGGTGGAGCTCCAGCCACTGCTGCCACTGAGGAGGTAGAGGCACCAGATATCCTGCCTCTTTTTTTTTCTCTCCCCTTCCCCAACATGTTTCCCCATTTGTGACCTCCATCCTTCCTTTAGAGGAAACGGGAGCATCTATCTATTCCCTAAGTCTTGACTCTTAAAAGATCTATCCCCAACCGCAGCACTTGTTGCTGCCACCGTTCCAGAAGTTTCTCACCATCCAACTCTTCCTTCTTCTGATTGCCCTTGCTCCCCTCAGCACTCACAGGGTTCCCCAAGTGCCTTAGGGACTCAGATTTGAAAAGAAGGTGGGATTGGGTAAAAGTAAGTGTGTTGCGTTTGCTGCAGATGTCAGGACTGAGAAGGTGGCATCTGCAGCTCCT
Source organism: Xerus rutilus (assembly GCA_028644305.1). NCBI lineage: Eukaryota > Metazoa > Chordata > Mammalia > Rodentia > Sciuridae > Xerus > Xerus rutilus. The sequence goes on along the minus strand of CM053399.1, from coordinate 121,690,361 downwards.
ACCTGGGACTGGAATGTAGTTCCCTAAAGCACCTTATAAAAGAAGGGTGGTTTACACAGATCCTGCTGAGATTCAGCCTGGAAAACCATTCAGATAGAAATGATGTCTTTAAATAGTTTGTCTTCCAATCCATGAACTTGATACATGCCTTATTTGGATCTCCATCTAATATTGCTCTACAAGGTTTATATTTCTCCTCCCCAAGGTCTTAAGTATCTTTGTCAAATCTATTTTGAGATTATTGCTATTTCTTATCTATCACCTACATTTTGAACGTATTTTTAAAGTACATTTTCTATAGTTTGTTGCCAGTGTATGTTAACAAAATACCATCCCAAAGGAAGAAATAAAGATGGCATAGGCTTTTTGTTTTTTGTTTTTTGTTTTTGGTCTCAGAACCCTTCATTTGAAATGACACATATCAGATAACATAAAGAACAAATCAAATATAAATTAATATATGAGCAAAAGGAAGTCTGGCAGTGGAAGGAAAATGGGAGAGGGGAGAGAGGACAGAAGGAGAAAAGAGGGGAGAGGGGAGGATCATGAACTGAAATCCATTTCCATGCATGTGTGAGTTTGTTGGGATGAACCCAGTTACTATGTATAACTATAAAGCTCTAATAAAAAAAATAAAATAGGTCTTTTGGGCTGGGGATGCACCTCAGTGGTAGAGCACCTGACTAGTATGTATGAGGCTCTCCCTGGGCTCAATCCCCAAACACCATCAACAACAATAACAACAAAAAATGACACTTGTATCTGTTATGATTTATTAAAGTAAAAAATACAAATAACAACAACTCCATTCTTGAGACTTATCCAACGGACATGAAAGGACTTATATTGAAAGATACATATTCATTGATGTTTACTGCAGCATCATTTAAAACTGGGACCAAAACTGGAAATGAGAGTGAATGCCCACAAGTATGGAAATGATAGACTCTGTTAGGTCCAGCCACACAATGGATACTGCATAGCCATTGGACTGAAGGGAATCAAAGCTATTCCAGTGGAATGAAGAGATTTCCACAGAGTATTTACTGAGAGAGAAAAGGAGGAGGAAAAGTGTATCTTTTGTGACCCATTTTTATAAAAATCATATATCTGCACATATGTATACAAACACACACATCTGTGTGTATAGTGATAGGAATTGAAGAGAAATCTATCATGCGGGAAAATGTAAACATACTAAATTAACATGGAGGAGGTGGTTGAGGTGGCTAGGGGAGGTGGAAAGTGTAGTTTAGTTATGTCAATGTTGTATGGACACTTGTGGCCTGAGCTGAACACTTCACCTTAATAATATGGTTTTAATGGAAAATATAACATTCAAGGGGCTGGGGTTATGGCTCAGTGGTAGAGTACTTGCCTAGGACGGGTGAGGCCCTAGGTTCAGTCCTCAGCACCACATAAAAACAAGTAAACAACAACAAACAAATAAATCAAAGGTTAAATTCTTTAAAATATATATATATATATATAATGTTCAAAAGCTGAACCACGGGGGCCTGTGATAAGGAAGGCCAGGGACATGAATAACAACCACTAATGGATAATTCACAGCACAGCTATTTTTTACTGAAGTGGGCAGTTTGTGTTTCCCTCCAGGGCAGTCCAATTTGCAGTTATGTTTTCACAAAAACAGTTCTCATTAAAGAAATGAAAAAAAAAAGCCCCACAGGCAGGTGGGAAGCACATGCATACGTGGACACACAAAGACACGTGTATACTGAATGTCAGGGTTTCTGAGGAACTGCTGTGGTCACAGGGGGGTCAACTTTCTGAGTCAGAAGAGAACCCAGAGGTGGTTTCCCTCACTTAAGGCATTTCTCAGGAAACCAGAGTGAGGGGCAGAGAAGGGATATGACTTGATCAGAGTCACAGCATTAACTTTTTGGAAGCCAAGTGAGAGCTTGGAGCCACAGATCTCTTAGATTGCAGTTCTGATTTGGAAAGTAGATGTAACTCACACTCTCGGGGTGAGTCACAAGCCCTCGGCATTTCTAGGTAGACATGGCTGAGAAGGCAATATCCTGTTGGATTTAGGGGGATTGGAAGGATATAGTGCTTGTTGGGCAGGCAGACATGGAAACATGAATGGGATACAAAGAAGTCACTGCCTCCCTACCTACCTACCCCACGTGGGTTTGGGTCCTTGGTGTCAGTGGGCAGACTTGTCCTCTGCTGGTTTGGTGCTGCACATTGGTTCACTCTGAGCTTGTGCGAATGGGGCAGTTCCAGACGGGCCTGTATGCTTTGAGTTTGAAGTGACCTTGTAGAATCCTTATTGATTTGTAGTGAATAAACAGTAATTGTGAGCTGGGGCATTTGAGAGATTTTGGCAAGTAAAACATACACAAGATGGAAAGCCCTGTAACTACAGATGCACATTATTTCACAAAGGTAAGTATGCCCAAGTGGCACCAGGGTGTCCCTGAACTATGTAATTAACTACTTCGGTTATTCTTTCCCGATGGCTTAGTGAACTGTGTTATCCAGAAGGCCAACCTGGGTTTCTAGTTTACATTTTGGCAACATACTTGTTCTGTGTGGAGAATCAGTTTGTTTGTTGGAATGTCATTTTGCAACATGAAATCTTTCTCACTGTATGTATTCCTTCTTGTTTGTGGAATAAATGTGAGTAACATTCATTAGTTGCCAACCCTGTGACACGTACTGTGCTTGGAGCTAGGGATTCAGAGATAAGACTAGAGTTCATTGTGGACCATACATAGAGATGTACCCCTAAAATTATAACAGTAGAGAGTTTTTGAAGAATAAAAAGTGTAGTGCAGAGGACTGGCAGGAGTGTAGGGCGGTGAGATCACTGAAAGCTTGTCAGAGGAGGTAACTTATTTGGGATTTTGTAGGATGGATAGGAGTTTTCAGGCAGCTAAGAGGGGTGTTGGGAGGAGAGGGCCTGCAGCAAATAGAAAGAAGCACATGGCCCAGGAATGTCTGGTGTGAGGGAGGGCAGGTGTGTGGTGGAGATGCAGTGGTACATGGAAACCAGGCTTGAGACATTTTACTTGGAGGCTTCTGCCATTGTGAAGAGTTGGCCTGTCCCTAATGAAGGGAGGTGGTCATATGTGCACCTTATTAGTCTGACTATGGCAGCAGATTGGGCACTACTGGAAGTGGGGGCTCAACTGGAAATACTGATCAATTCCTTCAGCAACCAGAAGGAGAGTCTAATTTCTGTGTGTTCTTAATGGACATTAAAGAAAAATATACACAGTCAATAAAAATGCTTTGTGGGCTTGGAAGTGAAAGGTAGTCTGGAGTGGTCGGCCAGGATTCATGAAATCAGTGGGAGTATTAAATGTTTGATTTAGAATGTTTTGAAATTTCAGTACTTAAAAAAAAACATACTTTTGAGACTGGGGATTAGTTTACTGGCATTGATCCATTTTCTAGGCTGATGAGGCTGTTTATCCTTGCAGGTTATACTCTCTGGAATCATCGGATTAACAACTTGGAAAAGGCCTATGATACTCCTGGTATGTGCAGATATTATAACTCGGTACCCTTTATGAAGTGTGCTGGCATGAAGTCTGTTTAAATAAACCATTGCTGCTTAAACTTCCTTGTTCATTACAAGAAGTAAGTTAGCAATGCACAATATTAGAAGTTGGATATTCTTAGAACAATAAAAATGATACTTTTCCTGGTTTTCTGACTCATGTTAAGCTTCTCACACACCCAGAGCTGTGCGTGTGTTCCTAGTTCCAGGATGAAAGTTCATTCTAAAAACATAATTATTTAAAAGACCTGTTTATTGTGGAAAGTTTTAAACAGACACAAAAGTGCAGGGAATAATAGCCATTGCCCTGCTTCAGAAATTTTTTTTTTTACAGTCAGTCTTGCTCAGCTACACTCTCAACCATTGCCCCACCCTGCATGTTCTTTTTTCTTCTTTGTTCTTTTGAAGAAAATCTCATACATTAATCATGATATATGACTTTTTATTGTTGGAATGTTCTTGTTGGACAGCCTAAGAATTTTGTTGCTTAGATTTGCTATACTGTCTCTTTATCACATAAATACTATATTTTCTTAGTAATATAGGCATAAACTGTGACCATCCTTTTGCTGTGACTGAGCTAAAATTTGTATTACAAAATGAACAATTTGAAGGTGGCATTTAGAACATTTCCAATATTCATGTTATGTTTTTATTTGCTCTACCACTTTGATTCAGAGAATACTGTAAAAAATAGACAATTGCCAGTGGAATTTATCTAACTTTCAAGATAAAATAAAGATAAATAAAATGAAATACTCAAAATAAAATATTCAGTTTGAATTTAAGATTACTTAAACATTTTTTTTCTGTGTAACATCACTTCTTTTTATCTTTCTCTTATCCATCTTGAAATGGGGTTAAATTATTTCCTAAATGTTATTTTCATTTTATATGTATGTTTAATAGTTTACCTTAAACACACCACAGTTTGCTAGGCAATAGGTAATAAACAAAACCACTTAAATTCCTAAATACAAGCAGAAGCGCCTTGCAGAATCTTTGTCCCGACTCATGGATCTCTATGCTCTGCTGATGGTCTTAAAATACTAAAGTAATGTGTTTTCAGCTCTGCAAGGTGACACGGGCAACATTTTATAGCTCCATCAATTATTGCCTTTAGTGAAAGTCTTTTAATGCATTTGAAGGAAATGAATTGCCAGTGTAGTATTTTAATACATTGGGCAGCAGCACAAAAGAAATCAGAGCTTCGGGTGAACTTCACAGCCTCTGTTGAGTGACCCAGGTGTGTTTTGCCACAATTGTCCATGACTGTAGTCTCTACAGAAAAAGTTTGGAAGGTGTTCAGTATTTATATTAATATTTGGTGATAGACTCATCTATGTACTCTCTTTTTCTATTGGGTCAATATTAAGATGCTTAAGTACTTAAATTGAGTTAAAATAAGAAAATCTCTCCTGATATTTGTGCCCTGAAAATTCCAAGTGATAAAGAGAACATGAACCCATGCTCTGGATAGATGTTAAGAAAGTCCACATTTAAAGACATTTATTTCTTTATTTTCATTTTCTTTTGGAAAGGTGATATATGTTTATGATGTGAACTTAAGCAAAATAATCCTAATAAAATGTATCCTTCTTAACTTTTTTTGTTATTTCTCATCTGTGTTGAAAAGAATGTGTGCTTTTACAGGGTGTGGGGGTATACACCTGTGATCCCAGCTGCTCGGGAGACTGAGGTAGGAAGATTGAAAGTTCAAAGCCAGCCTCAGCAATTTAGCAAGGCCCTGAGCATTTTAGCGAGACCCTCTCTCTAAATAAAATATTAAAAGGGCTGGGGATGTGGCTTAGTGGTTAAGCATCCCTGCATTCAATCCCTGATACCAAAAAAAACCCCAAAAGTCTGTTTTATCACAAAGTTATAGCCAATGTATAATATTATATTGTGCTTTTAATATTAAATTGATTAGGCTAAAATCAGTTAATACCATTTCCATGTATGAGGAATCTACATGCTTCATTTAAAATTGCTAAGCAATCTTCTATTATATTTCTGTATCATCAGTTATTATCCTATTGTTGGACCTTTGAGCTTTATATTATTGCTGTGATGAATTATTTATTTATTGGTACTGGGGATTGAACCCAGGGGTGCTTTAGCACTGAGTCACATCCCCATCCCTTTTTATTTTTTTATTTTGAGACAGGATCTAAGTTGTTTAGGACCTCACTAAGTCACTGAGGCTGACCTTGAACTTGTGATCCTCCTGCCTCAGCCTCCTGAGTTGCTGGGATTACAGATATGTACCATTGTGCTTGATGGAATTACATATGTAGAAGTTCACATAGAGATGATTAAAATGTTAATCAGTGTCGCTTTATGAAGAAGAGAAATTAATTTTTAGGAGTTGTACTAGGAAAAACTTTCTGAGTTTAACAATAGAGCATTTAAGCCTTAGTTGATAGCATACATGAAAAATTCTCAGTTCACATGGGTAGTATACCATTATAATCAGTGCAAAATGCTTGTGTTTTATTAAAAAATGAAAAACATATGATAAAATGAAAGAAACTGGTTGTCTCTGTCAGATGCTCCTAGTTTATCCCCCTAAGAGGTATGTGACTGTGTGTGAACCTTTCCTAAGTCTAGTTTCCTTTTCTGCAGAGGGGACAATTTAGTGATACCAAGGGTGGCTCTACCATACCCTTCCCTTGGTAGATATTTACTTCTTCCTTTCTTTACTTCTTTGTTGCCCAGCCTTCTGTTCTTCAGCTTCCTGAATTTAGGGAATGTGCCAGTAGCGGATTTTTGGTTGGGGACTATGTCCCATTAGAGAAGCCAGAAGGGCCCTGTGGGTCTGTGTTCTGCAGATCTGGGCTTGGTCAGTAAGGACTTTAGCCCCCATCTCCTTCATTTCCCATGCCTCATGTGGCTTGCTCGGGATACTTTCTGCTTTGGGACTTTCTTCCCCTGGCTGGGTGCTTGGCTGGCTCCTTCTCTTATGGCTTTCAGCTTAGTACTCGCTACCTAGGAGAGGCCTTCATTGACCGCCCCCACCTCGTGATTCCTTGTCCCAGGAACTAAATTTTTATTATCCCATTACAGAATCTATTGGCTTTTCAGTGTGACTAGGCTCTATACTAAACTGTTTATTATGTGTTATTTGTCTCCCCAAACCATGATCTATGAGGACAGGGGTCTTTTTCCCTCTCTATCCCTAGAGCCAGTATGCTCCATACACACTCATTGCTGACAGAGGAGTTAATTTGGCAGCCACTAAGACATTTAGGTACTGGTGAGTTCTCAAAGTTTCTCCTTTACTAGTGTCTTAAAATTTTCTCACTAGCTTTTATTCTTTAAAAGTTTGTATTTGCCCCTTTTAACTTCAGGGTTTTCAGGGAGTATTTTGGTGGTAGAGGTTGGGTGGGGCAAGGTTGGATCACACCAAGGCCCTTTGAGAGGCACGCTGTCCTCATTTTGAGCCGTCAGAAATGTGAGCATTCCCCTGTGAGAAGCACTCTCAGTTGGGCTCCCTCTGTGATTGATGCGGTGATTACATCAGGGTTTTTGCTGTTTGAACAAAGGAAGATCAGTTTGACCTAGTTCCTTCAGACTCAACCTTTCATGGAAACTCAGAGCTGGAAACTTCATTCACTGAGTTCTCTTCCTTGATTGGATTAATACTCATGTTAGGAAAAAATGATAATGTTGGAATATAGTTTGTAAATATTTATAACTATGAATAGGATTAAATTAGGAGTGTGTGTATTTGTGCATAGCTGTGGGTCTAGTATTCTGCTGTATATTTTCCATAAAGACTTAACATTTTCCACTTTTAAAGAACGTTCTTATTTCTTCTAGGCATCATTCCTTTTTCATTCCAATGAAATGTTTTGTAAGTATTTAGAAATCACAGACTCAGAGCTGGAAATGACCTCAAAGATTGTCTTGTCTAGGTACCTCAGTTAAAAATTGAAATTGTCTTAATGAGATGTTTTTCTTTGGTGGTACATTTAGTAAGAATTGCCACTGTGAAAGTCCAGCCAAATCTCTGCCTATAATTTTGGTTGCTTAAGAAGTGGTAATTTGAGCTATTGTTGTTTTTCTTGTCAGTTTGGAGCAGATGGGGTAAATATAACCTTAAAACTGGTAAAAGGACAGTGCTATTCTTTAGCATCAAGAATGAAAGTTCTTCCCCAATGATGTTCTTGGGTCACATGTGGTTTATTCTGAACTGTGAGTCTCACTGAGTTGTACCTCAGACCAAGGACAGAAAAGGGTAAATGCATCCGCTGTTTTTAAAAGGATCTTTTGGTTTCTCTCCTAACTTCAAGATTATAGCATTTAGGACAAAACTTCATTACCCAAAGAGATTAAAAAGTGGCTTAGGGTATTTATTTTTCTTTCTCATTTAGTCCAGGTAAGCAAGGCTGACAATCTGGCTCTCCCAAAAGTCACTTGAAGACCCAGATGTTTTTCATTGTGTTTTAGAGGGAGAGTTGTAGGATACCTAGACCCTTTGTCCAAAGAGATTGAGCAATTGCCTTACCAGTTAGCCAAAAGTAGTTATAGTTTGGCTATGCTGCAAAACAGATGGTGTCTTTCCTTTCCAATGATACAAATAACTGTAGAGGTCATAAAATCCCACGTGCAATTGAGGATTCCATGTATTTATAAAATGAGCTCATAAACTCTTTGGCCTTATTTAGTCTAGTTCTTTCAAGAATGTTTCATGGCTGTTAATAATTTGGAATGATCCCTTATTTCAATTGTTCATGAAATCTGAATTTTAATGCTTATATGTTACCACTAATTATCAAGTGATCTTAGGAAATCTCTGGATTTCTGTGTCTATGAAATGAATGGCTTAGATCCCAACAATATTTTAAGAGTCTTTCCGCTTTTGTGTTATAGATTTCCAGTATCCTCTTTAGTAACCTTCATGGAATTTTAGTTTCAGCTGGCCATTTCAACAGGCCATTGTAAGTTCTTTGTGTGTAAGTTCAAGTGTTATTGTTGTTTCATTCTGTTTTTTAAGGCATAAAGGTGGATGGATGGCTGTTCTTTTCTTTAGAATGGTTAATAGTACATTGTTGCATGTGTATAATGCCAGGTTCTTTCATAAACTCATTCTCATGGGATTTGTATGGCAAATATTATTCCTGTTCTATAGATAAGCGATCAGTAGCTCAGGAATGAACTGGCTGGTCCAGTTTACAATCAGATAAACTATTATTAGAAAGAACCCTGGGGTTTGGTCCTGTTCCAGCGCTTCCCCAAAGCATTGTACCATTTTACCACATCCTTCACTAGCAAACTGGTAGACCTTGCTGGGGCTGACAATGGCTTATTTTGAGTGTGACATGTAAGTGAAAGAAATTATTTTCATGTTTGTGACCATCCAGTTCTTTTTCCATGATCCAAACTGGCCAAAGTTTTGGGAACTTTATACTTCATTCAAAAGAGCCGGAGGCACAAATAAGATAGTACAAGTGGTCTAGTTCTGTATCTCAGTCCTGGCACCTTCAAAGGGCGAGTGGCCAAGAAAATGAACTAATCAGTTCCCTAATGTGTTCAAGGAGAATACACCTATCCCTCAGGGATGTACTGAGGAACAAAAGACAGCTTTTAGTACATGTTGAAACTATAAAATGTAAAATGGGGTATAATGCCAGGCAAGCACATTATGAATTATTTTTATCATTCACTGAGAAAATCTCCAAGAGGAGATCCAATCTCTTGCTCTGTTGTGTCACTGAATAACTGATGGCAGCAGAATGTGCATTTATGCATTATGAAGGCACGCTGGGCTCCCTAGTGTAACCTAGACTCTTGACAACAGAGCTTTGATTTCTCTCTACCTAATTACCTCTGAAACTTGCATTGGGTAAGAATCTGGGGTTCTCAGAAATGAATGCTCCGATGGTTTATCTCCTGGCAGAGTCCAGACCCATGCAGTACCTTGTTTTGCCAAGTGGCCTATTGTAGGTATGTTTTAATTAGCAAGTTGAGTTTGGTAGTAACAGTAATTGCTAAAACTTAGAAACAACCTTTTTGGCCAAGTTACTTATTATAATGAAAGCCAGCCCCAGAGCAGATTCTGTTATACAGACAAATACTTATTAGCCACCAGACACGCCCCTCTCCCCAAAATTGTTTATTCCCTCCTTTCTGAAGCTGAAAAGATGGAAAGCTAAGATTTGTATCATGCCTATGGACAATGTGTGGACAATGTTTTCGCATCTGCTTGTCTTAAATCACTGTGATTGATTCCCCAAAAGCCTGTCAATCAAGCAAAACTAAAGCTCCTTAGACCTACTTCAGTAAGAAGGAAAATCTCCTTGTCAGTGGTTCCCAGAAAGCAGGAGTCAAAGAGAAGATGTTTATAGGGTTTTAGGACTCTGGCTGGGTGGTTTTAAGGTGAGCCTGGCAACATAGGTACCTGGTTGAGATCAGCAGAGTGGATTGAGAAGTCAGCAAGAGAATGGTCTGGAAGTAGAGCCTGATGTATGAAGTTGATAAGTTTGTTAGTTGATAGACAGTCTTACTTTTGAGCCAGTATTTCCTGGAGCAAGTAGCTAAATTAGGTTTTGCTTATTCTTAGTATTGTTTAAGATAACACCATAAAAGTATGGCCTACCCCAAAATCAATTAACTCATTGTGTTAGGTTTGCAATGTTGTGACCAAAATACCCAATATCATTTGGGCTCATGATTCCAGAGATTTAGCCCATGGTCAGCTGAGTCCATTGCTGTGGGCCCCAGGCGAGGCAGCACATGATGCCAGGATGGTGGAAGGATGTGGTGGAGGAGCGCTGCTCCATTCAAGGCGGCCAGGATGCAGAGGGAGAGAAGCGGGGAAGGGGTGCAGGGAAGAAGCCCCCTTCCAGGGTCCACCCCCAGTTACTCCCCTCCTCCAGCCACACCAAGAATTCCAAAGAGTTGCCTGGTAGAGCTCTTTAGTGAGAGAAAAGAATGATTTCTAAATATTAACAACCTGTGTTAGTAGGTATTCAGCACACTGATGGAGGGAAAGACCCTGTTCTATCCTGGGTCCCCTAATGAGCCGTGTAACTTGGGGTAAATTCACCTGTGTGCAATTATGTATGCAAACAAATATGTGTTATCTACATAATATATAAAAATCTTTTGTCTATCTATATTTCAAGCATACCACTATGACATTTTATAATTTAGTAAATGCCTTTTGTTTATTTTTTATTTTTGGTACTACAGATTGAACCCAGGGATGTTTACCACTGAGCTACATCCTCAGCTCTTTTTATTTTTTTATTTTCAGACAGGATCTCACTAAGTTTTTTAGGGTCTCGCTGAGTTTCTGAAGCTGGCTTTGAACTTTCCATCTTCCTGCCTCACTCTCCTAATCTCCTGGATTACAGGCATGCACCACTGCACGCAGCTCTAGTAAATGCTTTTTTGTAGGGGGGGGTACCAGGGATTGAACTCAGGGGCACTCAACCACTGAGCCACATCCCCAACCCTATTTTGTATTTTATTTAGATATAGGATCTCCCTGAGTTGCTTAGCACCTTGCTGTTACTGAGGCTGGCTTTGAACTTGTAATTCTCCTGCCTCAGCTTTTTGAGCCACTGGGATTACAGGTGTGTGCCACTCTGCCCAGCCATAATGTCCTTTAGAAGGGTAAAATCTTTTTTGTTTAACAAAGGAGAAGCTCATCAATCTTCTTACTCTATTAAAGTTAAAAATTACACCTCTGTCACCTCTGTAACATGTCTTCTAGCACTTAAAGTTTATTCATTCCCTGGAGTTAGCCATTTTATACTCTTTCTGGTTTTAGTAGCCCTGAGGGTGGTCCCATCTTGCCAAAAGTCGAGTGTTTGTCACACTTAGGCTAACCCACCTTCCTTCCTCTCCCACTTCCTAAAAAATATATTTATTTCCTTTATTAATGAATTTATATTTTTAAATGATATTATAAGCTTCTGTTTCTCAGTTCTTCAATTTTAGATAGCATCTTTTGACTCTGTCTTTAGAAGATGAAGAAATCAGTGCTTTCCTCTACTTCTTTTCTCATTCCACCTCCCAGTTTTTGATAGTAACACCACTGCCTTTACACTGTCAGTGTTTTAACATTTATATTTTGCTCTTAAACTATACCATGCCATTCACACTTATCTATAGTTTCTCAAATAACAGAAACAAGTAATGGCATCTATAGTATGTGTGTTATATGAATGTTACTGTATTAGGATGTTAGAATTGAATTCTTTTTTTTTTTTAATTTTTTTTTTTTTTTTAGTTGTAGGTAGACACAATATCTTTATTGATTTATTTTTATGTGGTGCTGAGGATCGAACCCAGGGCCTCACGCACGCGAGGCAAGCACTCTACCACTGAGCCATAATCCCAGCCCCTAGAATTGAATTCTTTATTTCAGGTTCACCTGAGGCCTGGAGCCGAGATGCAATGGCTCCCACATTCCAGTGTGTGTGTTAGACTGCTAAGCACTGGAGAACATGATACGGGTCCTGTGGTGTTGACTGGCTTGATGTCAGGCACATGCCTAGGGTATTGAAAGGGCTGGTGTAGTGTCCTGTGGCCTCAGAGGTAAAGACTGCGATTGGAAAGTAATTGAACATTTACAGACCAAGCCCAGGGTGCATATTTCCAACTGTTCCGAGGACCCTGCAAGGGAGAACAGGCTGGAGTGAACTTACATCTTGCTCAGGGGTGAGTAGACCACAGCAGGAGGAGGCTGGGCTGGATGTCCAAGTCAAGCAGTAGCTGTCTCTGAGGAGCCAGTGGGAAACCCATTGAGCAGAATACCCTGTAACCTCTTGCCAAGATCAGATCTTAATAGTCAGGTGACAAGTAGTCATACATTCATAGTCACAGCCCTGGCCTCCCGCTTACTCTCTCCCATCCGAATGTCAGAATTGTAGTTAGTGGGGTGCAGGATAAGTAGACACAAAAACAGGGAAATAGAGAAAGCTGCAGTCCCTCCACGCCTTTCCCTCTGCAGGCTTGCTTGCTGCCTGCCTGGTGCCAGAGTGGGAAGCTAAAATCCAAATGAAGTTCTAGGTTTTGATGGGGGCACGGATCTGGGCATTTTCATTATTGACTTTTGATTGTGACTTCAAGTGATTGGAAGACTATTTTGTCTCTTATATTGACTAGAGGAATCAAGCCTGGCCTCAAATTTCGTCATAAAGGATCAGGAATAACTAGAGCTATAAAGCAGCCTTGAATTTCATTGAGGAAAAGAACGGAGTGGTTTTCTCTTGCCCCCATGATTCCCACTTGTTTAAGGGACCAGTTATGTTATTTACTGCAACACCAGGAAGAATGATTAATTCTAAAGTAAAGAAAATGTAATCCTATGTTAAAGGAATAATGTTTTAAGCAGCCAAGACAAATGCATCATTCTTTCTCATTTGCTATTAGTTGCTTGGTTATCATCACCTTTTCATTTGCTTCATCTTTTTAAAAAAATTTATTTATTCTAATTAGGTGTACATGACAGCAGAATGTATTTTGATTCATTGTACACAAATGGAGCACAACTTTCCATTTCTGTGGTTGTGCCATTTGCTTCATCTTAGAACCATGTGTTAGCCAGCTTTCTGTCACTGTGACAAAATACCTGAAAAAATTAACTTAGAGGAGTAAAGCTTTATTTTGGCTCACAGTTTCAGAGGTTTTAGTCCATGGTTATAATCATGGCTGCATTGATTATGGGCCTGTGGTGAGGCAGAGCATCACGGCTGGAAGCACGTGGTGGAGCAAGGCTGCTTACTTCATGGCATCCAGGAATTAGAGAAAAGGTCCAGGGACAGAAGACACCTGTTGAAGGTATGCACACCCCCCTGTCCCCCTGTGACCTGCCTCTTCCAACCAGGCCCTTACCTCCTAGTTTCCATTACCTTCCAATGGCACTGACAGCTGGGGAACACTGAGTTTTCAATACGTGAGCCTTTGGGAACATTCCAGATCTGAACTATAATAGCACATAATTTTGATGTGTAGTTCCATATTTTTCATGGAGGTTCTGAATGATCCTTTTCTTTCTTTTGTGGACAAAAGATCATCTAGCTGCTTTTTTTTTTTTAACATAAAGCTTTACTAAGCTATAATTGACATAGCATAAAATTTACCCATTTAAAACATACAATTCAATGATGTTTAGTATATTCACAGATAAGTGCAAATGTCGCCACCAATTGGAGATTATTTCATCACTCCCTTCAAAACCTCATTAGCAATCACCTCTCATTTCCCCAAAATATGCCCTGGGAAAAACACTAGTGTATTTTCTGTCTCTATAGATTTGCCTATTCTAGATATTTCAAATAAATGGGATTATACGATATATGTGTTAGGGTAGCTGGTGCAAATATCCACGAGAGACACAGTTCTGAGTTCAAGCCAACATTTATTGACAGAATATCTGCCAGGCTACTCTTCTGCAAGATGCAGCAGCCAGTGTCACTTGAATGCAAGCTTATAATATCTTTTGGAGAAGGAACAGGAGCAAACTAGAATTGACCTTAGATGCAGGTGGTTGGGTAACAATAGTTATTTTTTGTGTTTAGAGACCTTATGGGGTGTTTTATGGGAAGAGGGTATCTTAAGTTTTTTTTCTTGGCAGTTTATAAATTTTGGTTTTGGGTCAAGATGGAGTCCTGGAATCAAGATGGAGTTACTGATGTCTAGGGACCTAACAATGTGATCCTTTGTGACTGGCTCCTTTCACTCAGCATGCTTTTTAGTATAGTCTTTGAAAGGTTCATCCATGTTGTAGCATATATCTGCACTTGTTCTTTTTTTTTTTTTTTGGTACTGGAGATTGAACTCAGGGGTATTTGACCACTAAGCCATATCCCCAGCCCTGTTTTTTTTTTTTTTTTTTTATGTAGAGGTAGGGTCTCACTGAGTTGCTTAGTGCCCCGCTGTTGCTTAGGCTGGCTTTGAACTCACGATTCTCCTGTCTCAGCCTCCCAAAGTGCTGGGATTACAGGCTTGCGCCACCACGCCCAGCTTGTACTTGTTCTTTTTAGCGCTGAATAATATTCCACTGTATGAAATACAATATTTTATTTATCTGTTCATCGGTTGATAGCATTTCCACTTTTGGATATTATGAAAAATGCTGCTATAAACATTAGTGTATAAGTTTTCTTGTTGGACATGTTTGCATTTTTCTTGGGCATATGCCTAGAAGTGGAATTGTTGAGTCATGTAGTAACTGCATGTGTAACATTTTGAGAAACTGAGAAATTGTTTACAAAGTGATCACATCATTTTAATTTCCTATCAGCAGTGTTATGAAAATTCTCATTTGTTCAGTTTTTGCAAACACTTATTGTCTGTGTTTTTGACTACAGCATCCTTTTAGGCATAAAGCCATATCTCATGGTTTTGATTCCACATTGAACATCTTTTCAATGTGCTTAATTGGCTTTGAAAAAAATTGCTATTCAGATTCCTTGCCCATTTAAAAATTGAATTATCTTTTTGTTATAAGTCTCTCATCAGATATGTGATTTGCAAATAATTTTTCCCATTCTGTGGGTTGTCTTTTCACTTTATTGATGGTGACCTTTCAAGTATAAAGGGAAACTACTGGGAACTGAATTGGAGCAAATTATATTCCCTGTTTGTATGACTATGTCAAAATGAACCCTGATATTATGTATAACTATAATGTACCAATGCAGTAGATATTTAGAAAACAAAAAAAAAAGTTTCTAATTTTAATGAAGTTTAAAGTTTATCCACTTTTTGGGGGGGCGGTAGTACTGGGGATTAAGCTTAGAGGCACTCGACCACTGAGCCACATCCCCAGCTCTATTTTTGTTTCTTTCTATTTAGAGACAGAGTCTCACTGAGTTGCTTAGTGCCTTGCTCAATTGCTGAGGCTGGCTTTGAACTCGTGATCCTCCTGCCTCTGCCTCCTGAGCCACAGGGATTATAGGTGTGCGCCACTGTGCCCAGCAGTTTGTCCACTTTTAATTTTTTTAAAATATTTTTTATTTATAGATGAACACAATACCTTTATTTTATTTATTTTTATGTGGTGCTCAGGATCGAACCCAGTGCCTCATACGTGCTAGGCAAGTGCACTACCACTGGGCCACCACCCCAGCCCTCCACTTTTAATTTTGTTGCTTGTACTGTCATATGTAAGAAGTTTTTGTATAAACCAAAGTCATGAAGATTTACTCCTATATTCTTTTCTGAGAGTTTTGTTGTTTTAGTTCTTATCCTTAGGTCTGTGATCCATTTTGAGATAATTTTTGTATACGGTATGAAGTGAGGGTCCAAATTCATCTTTTTCCATGTGGGTTTTCAGATAGCCCAGCACAGTTTACTAAAAAGATTCTTCTTTTATGTTGGCACCTTTGTTGACAATCTATTGACTACGTGTGAGTTTCTTAAGCATATTCATTCTGCTAGTTTTGTCACTTCCCCCTTTGGACATTTTTTTGCTGAGATCACTGACTTCCTGTCCTGGTTCCGACTTAATTTTTTTCCAGGTCTGTTGCACAGATGTCACTGGAATATTTCTTTTCTTTGTATTCTTGGATTAGATCCTTTTTCTTCCCCCCTGTACTGGGGATTGAACTCGGGGCCACTCAACCACTGAGCCACATCCCCAGCCCTATTATGTGTTTTATGTAGAGACAGGGTTTCACTGAGTTGCTTAGCACCTTACCATTGCTAAGGCTGTCTTGAACTTGCAATTCTCCCATCTCAGCCTCTCAAAGTGCTGGGATTACAGGCGTGCACCACCGTGCCTGGCTTAGGTCCATTTTTTAAAACTTACACATTGTGTTTCCTTGAATTCTTTTTTTTCCAGAGAATGTTCTCAAATACAATTTTCAGAAAGTATTGAGGGAAGGAGACCTTTGAACATCTTGATGTACCTTTGCTTTTATCCTCCACTTGAATGGTTATTTGGTTGGATATGGAATCCTGAGTTCAAAATAATTTTCCTTCAAAAACTTGAAGTCACTGCTTGATGCCTTTTGTCAAGAAGAGAAGAAGCTTAAGAAGCTTGATGCTGATCTGAGTCTTGTTCCCTAATAGACAGATTCTTTTTTTCCAATGGGGAAGCTTGTAGGAATTTTTTTTTTACCTTGAATTAATAGTTTGGCTTTAAAAATATAAAATTATGACTCTCAGGCAAATATAAAACAAACATACCATTAATGAGGAAATACTACTAGTTCAAGGAGCATTCGAGAAGCTAAGTTTTTATAGGTAATGTTAGGAGAAGACTGCTGGGACAGATGCAAAACCAGTTAATGTATAGCAAGACTATGAACTGTAACTTTTGAGGTTTTCTATTCCATCAGACAGAATGTATTTTCATCTCTACTGAAATAAAATCTACAGCATAAACTTTGTCCCCCAAAGAGTTGCAAATAAATTAACATAATACCTAATATGCTCTTTTGGCTATTTCCAAGCTGTAGATAATTTTCCTGATATTATTCTGAAGTTACGTGAGGATATGTCCAGGTGTGTGTGCTTTTTCCTTCATCCTTTTGAGTGTTCAGTGAGCTATTTTTATTCAAAGATGTGTATCTTCCAACACTGAGACATTTTCTTTACTGTTTCCTTGATTCTTTCCTTTCTTCTTTTCTCTTTCTAGAACATCTAATAATAAGATATTGGATCTCTTGGACTGAAAGTCTTTGTTTTTTGACTTTTCAAAGTCTTTTTCTATTTCTTTTAATTTATGTTCTAGGTATTTTCTTAATTTTTGCTCCTATCATTCTATTGTAGTATTTATTTTTACAATTATATTTTTAATGATCAGAAATACACTGAGCCACATCCCCAGTCCTATTTTGTATTCTATTTAGAGACAGAGTCTCATTGAGTTGCTTAGCACCTTGCTTTTGCTGAGGCTGGCTTTGAACTCATGATCCTCCTGTCTCAGCCTCCTGAGCTGCTGGGATTATAAGGGTGTGCCACTATGTTCGACTCCAATTTTTTCTTTTTGATAGGAACTGTTCTTGTTTTATGTATGCTGTATTTCTCTCTCTCTCTCTCTGAAGATACTTATTAGATACATTTAACATTTTTGTTTCCATCCCCTGAGTAGTTTGTTTTCTTGAAAGTGAGTGGTGCTGGATGATGCCTTGATCCTTTGTTGTATTGTAAGATTTTTGAATGTTTATTCCTTATCTTTATAGTTATGACTGAAGAACTAGGTTAGTAATATTTATAATATTTCTAATAGCAACATCTTAATAATAACATAAATGAGATGCATGTATTAATCCACTATGAAATATTAATGGTATCCTCATTTTGAGAAAACAAAGGCACAGAGGGGCTAAATAATTTGCCCAAGGTCACATAACTAAAAGTGGCAGAGCTGAATTGCATCCCTAGCTGGTCTGTCTCTAAGAGCCTGTGTTCTTAATTACCATCTTCTTTGTGCGATGTGCCTACCCCAAAAAGGACATCTTACCAGGACCTCTGTTCCCCAGCTCTGTTAGGAAAAACTTCAATAGTACTTCAAATATTACTAACCTAGTTCTTCAGTCATAACTATAAAGATAAGGAATAAACATTCAAAAATCTTACAATACAACAAAGGATCAAGGCTGGTAGAAAAATGCTTGTACTTCTTATTACTTTTGCATCTGCAAAAGTCTCTTCAATATTTTTCAACATTTTATTATAAAAATTCTCAAACTAATAGGAAGGTTGAACAAATGACAGTGAATTCTCATATGTCCCCCACTTGGATTCAATAGCTGTTGACATTTTGCCATTATGTGTTATGTAGCTACATAAATAGATTTTTTTAAATTGCAGATTATATGGTACTTCACTTCTCATACTTAAGGAAGCATCTACTAAAAGCAAAACATTCTGCATCACCATTTAAAAATTTTCATACCTCAGAAAATTATTAGTAATTTCCTAATGTTATCTCATGTATTCACATTCCCCAGTTGTCACAAAATATTTTTTGTAACTTTTCTTCATCAAAAATATTTGTGGGCTGGGGGTGTAGCTCAGTGGTACAGTGCTTGCTTAGCATGTACAAGGCCCTGGGTTTGCTCCTGAGCATTGCAAAAGCAAAACACACACACACACACACACACACACACACACACACACACGCATCTTTGCAACTGAAGTATCAATATTGCTATACATGTAAGTGTAGAACTTCATGAATTATCAAAAAGTGAATTCTTCCGTAAAATATAACTTTTTTTAAAAAACAATGCAATCAGGGTTTACTTATTTGATTTTTTAATTCTATTTCTTTAGTACTTTTGTACTCTAGAATACTCTTATGCTTCTGTTTTCTTTACCTAGGAATTGACTTTGTGAAGAGATGACTTCGGTTAGCTTATATGATCTTGTTCTTGTTCTTTGACATGAAAGATTTCAAATATACCCTAAAGTTATGAGGAACATAACAGACCCCCGTGTACCCGCTGCCCAGCCACAGCAGTCAGCACGTGTCCACACTGTGTCATCATTTCCTTGCTCCTTTGCATTGGGTTGTTTTGAAACAAAGCCCAATCTTTACAATATTTCATCCTTAAATACCTTAGTATGTAAATGTCAAGTGTCTAATTTGTTTCATGTGTATTTTTATGGTTGGTTTGTTTTAACTGGAGCCAAACAAGCAAAATCCTCACATTGTGTTTGACTGATATGTCTCTTTAGTTTCTTGCAACCATTAAGTCCCTCTTCCTCTTGTTTTCCCCATTGAAATGGATTGTTAAAGAAACTGTATCCTTTGTCCAATTGAGTGATACTGCATAACATGGTGGACTTACTGTGTTCATCTGTCCCCTCTTTTTCCTATAGATGGTGGTTATATCTTGAGGTTTGACCTACTTCACCAGTGGTGGTGTGTATTTCCATTAGAAAGCATTCATTGTTGAGTACTTCTCTTTTTATAATTTTGGCATCCATTGATCATATTTGGATCACTAGAATAACTTGAGTCTTTTATGTTTAAAAATGTCAATAAATAACAGTTACAAGCAGGAGTCCTTAGACCATTGATCCCTGTATTGTATCCATAAATCTTTTTGTCCTTTGAGGTATTAAGCAAGTGTCTTTGGGAAAGGACATAAAATTTAAGTAAAGCCATGTACCATGATTTCTAGTAATTCATAGTTTAGTTTAAAATTTTAAGTAGTTCCTGGAAGTGCTAATTGTTTAACTTTGTTTCATTCAAATGTACTTAATACCTCTTTTTTCACAGGCTACCTATTAACCCTCCTAGGAATGTAGTAACTAATAATCTATTCAGTCACTCAGTGATTATTCATTGAGACCTTGTTTTAGGCACACATAGAGAAATGGATTCCCTAAACTTTATTGGTCCTTTATATATCTTGTGTTGGAGTATTCCAGACATCACGTGAAATACATGACTGGCTGATTGTAATGATATGATTGTTGGGGCATAGGGTATCTCAAGATATGCACTGCCCTTGCTTACTGAGAGAGTGGTGTGGCCAGCTTTATATCTGCTGCCCAGTGGGAATTGAAAGGGGTGGCCATTTCTAATGACCTGTCACTGACACTTAACAAACCACTCTCAACCCTAATGGCTAATGGTTTAAAACTGCAGTTTATTGTTGCTTCTTGGGGTGGTGGACTGATGGGATTCTTTTTTATTGGCACTGGGAATTGAACCCAGTGGCACTTTACCACTGAGCTATATCCCCAGCCCTTTTTATTTTGAGATAGGGTTTTGCTAAGTTGCTGAGGCTAGCCTTGAACTTGTGATCCTCGTACCTCAGACTCCTGGGTCATCGGGATTACAGGCTTGCACCACCACACCTGGCTAGGATTCGTGTTCAGTGGCTCTCATGTGCTTGCAGTCAGATGGCTGCTGGCCGTGGAACCATCTGAAGGTTTGACTGGGCTGGACATCCAAGGTGGCACTTTTGCATGACTGGTAGTTGGTTCCGCTGGCAGCGGGGAGCTCAGCTAGAGCTGGCAACTACAATATGAACATGTGACCTCCCCATGTGCCAGCCATCTAACATGGTGACAGTTCTGAGAGGGAGTATCCTAGTGAGCGCCCTAGGAGGTCTAGGTGGGAGCTGCACGGTTTCTTATGATCTCTCTTCATGTGTCCCAGAATGTACTTGCATTGGATAAACAGATTTTTAAGGCCTGTGTAGAATCAGGGAGATGAGAGTTAGACTCTGTTATTCAGATATATATATATATACATATATATATATATTTTTTTTTTTTTTTGGGTATTAGGGATTGAACTCAGGGGTACTCGACCACTGAGCCACATCCCCAGCCCTATTTTGTGTTTTATGTAGAGACAGGGTCTCACTGAGTTGCTTAGCGCCTTGCTGTTGCTGAGGCTGGATTTGAACTCGCGATTCTCCTGTCTCAGCCTCCCTAAGTGCTGGGATTACAGGCTTGCACCACCACGCCCGGCTTGTTATTCATATTTTTTATTGTGATAAAATACTAAATTAAAATTGCCATTTCACGGGCTGGGATTGTGGCGCAGTGGTAGCGTGCTCGCCTAGCACGCGTGAGGCACTGGGTTCGATCCTCAGCACCACATAAAAATAAAATAAAGATATTCTGTCCACCTACAACTAAAAAAATAAATAAATATTTAAAAAAAAAAAAATTGCCATTTCACCACTTTTAAGTTTACATTCAGTGGCATTAAGCACCTTCACAATGTTGTACAATCACCAACACTGTTTCCAGAATTTTTTCATTATTCCAAATGGAAACTCTATACACTTTAAAGAACAATTTCCCTTCTCCAAGTCCCTAAAAATGCATGTTATTCTCTGTGTCTATGAATTTGCCCATTTCTAGGCTCCTCATGTAGGCAGGGTTACACAATACCTGTGTTTTTGTGTCTGGCTTACTTTACTTAGAAAAATGTTTTCGGGGTTCACCCATGTTGCAGCATTTGTCAGAACTTCATCCCTTTTTATGGCTAAATAGTATTCCACAGTACACATTGGACCTCTCCTCTTGATGTAAGGAACAGCACTAGTATAGACAGGAAAGGACCTGATGGCAGCCATCTTTGAACACTACTGACTCATTATCATATTCTTCTCAGGAGCTGTATTTTCATGATGGGGAGGGGCACAAGGGTCATAAGATCTGACTTTTTAACTTGCTGATCCTCGAGCAAGACACTAAGAACAGTAGAGCAGGGACCAAAAGCAGGGAAAGAAAGCAAATTAGAGAAGTATGGAGGAAAGGACAGAAGAATAATTGAGAAAGGAACATGGAATCTCAGAAACTAGAGATCTTTAACTTTCCACTTCTTCTCTTATCTTTAAATTCAAATTAATATCTGCCAACTTATTCCCAAGGGACATTGCTGATTGGGCTCCTGACCAGTTCCCCTTGTCAGAACAGACAGTCTCATGTGTCACACAGTCCACTGTTTCCCTGAGACACTCATGAGCTCCTTCCTCAGGTCCTTGGACACATTCTTAATGAGAACATGCTAACTGAGGGAGGATAGAACTGTCCAGGTGGAATTGAGGAGCTATGGAGGCAGACGCTTCTCACTAAGTCTGGTTGCTTTGCTGCTGAGAAAAAGTGACTTTCCTGAGAACAAAGTGCGCTTGAGAGGGGGACCTGAGGGATCTGGAAGAGTGCTGGGACAGGAACCTCCATGGGGCACACTTTGCTTTTCACAAGTAAGGAGTCTTGAAAATGGCCCTGAGCTGTGCATGTCTTCACCAGGAATAAGCAGCTCTGGGTTCTGAGTGCTTTTAACTCCTCAAATCTTGTGTCCCAAGTTGACGAACATTTGTGTCTCACTCTAGTGGGGAAAGCAAGAGGGTTTTCACTCATGTTGAAAGAGGAATGGGAAAGAAATGTTATCATTATATTTTAAACACTTTATAAAAAGAAAATCAGGACACAGCGTAATATGAGTAGACCTGGCACTTCACCACCTTTGGTAGGAGGGAGACAGCTGCTCCTGCCCGCGTTTGCCTTGTTGGCAGGAGAACTAGTCAGGACAATGACAGTGTTATCTGCCAAGCTTCTGGGAGCAGGGTGTTAAGGACTGAAACCCTGTAGTCATTGCATGTGGAGCTCCTGAAGTGGGGTTAAGTAGCCACAGTGTGGGCGTTGAGTGGCCCTGAGTTGTTAGGCGTGGTTGGTTGCCTTGGGGCTGGGCGGTCAGTCCACACATTCGTTTTGCTAAACTAGTGAAAAAAGGTTTTAGATTGGTGTCTTGTCTTCAGTTTGTTTCCCCAGTGCTATTGTGTTGTGTCCATGATTCTAAATCATTTTAAGAGGCTTCCTCACACTGAATTGAAATTTAAACTTTTAAGAGGTACACAAATAGTTGCCTTGACCGTCATAGGTCCTGTGCCCTTTATCTTATTCACCATGGATCAGCCAGAGATTCGCAGCTCTGGTTCCATGCTTCTGAGGATGGAAATGCTAAAATGGTGTTAGATTCCCAGCCATTGGGAATTGTTTCAGCAGGGAAACTGTCACCTCAAGTCTAAGGACTGGGGCTTGGTTCTTCCTCCCACCCACCCTCATTTCTTATTCTTCTGAACAATGGAACAGGAGTCCCAATCCTTCCATCTTCTCCCAGGAGCCCTGGAGGTGACCATTTCCATTCGAGCATTGCTAGTAAGTGGGACTTTGCCTTTCAAGGCCTGTGTGCCTATGATCTGGAATACTGAAGCATCACACTTATAAGCAGTGTCCATCAAAAAAGATCTGTTCTTTTCCATTTGTTCAGTGATTCACTCACTCATTTTATTTACCATCATCTGTTTTTCTGTCCTTGATTCAGATTTTGTACCCTACTGGAGAAAGCTATATTTTATTTTTTTTTAAATCTACTTTGAAGCAGTATCAAAAAAAAACCAAAACTTGTTTCAGAAGTTTCCTCTCATGAGAAAAGAATTTGGCAAGCTATTGATATTTACATAAAAGAACACATACAATTCACTGTTAACATTTTGGAAAAACATTTATCATTTCCGATAGTGTGAAAAGGAACCTTGCATTCACTGAACATGTTAATTTTTAAGGGTCTTTTTTTTTTTTTTTTAAAGCACAAATAAAACCTGTCTGGATTGGAGTCCTGCATGTGGTGCAGGCAGATGGAGTGGGGGCTAACCCAGTGTTGGAAGGCCGTGAGGACCTACATACACCTGGGAGCAATAGGACCCTGGGAGGAGCCTGTGAGAGTGAGGGACAGGTGTGAGGAACCGGGAATGGGACAGTAAGGGCAGTTGCAGGAGAGATGGGGATGGAAGGATGCAGGGAGTGAAAATACACTTAAGCTAAGCTGGAGAGAGGGCAGGAAGAGAGAGGGCTATGGTTCCTGATCTATGAAAAGTTTGACAAGTGCAGTTTGGGAGGAGAGACATCATGCATGTCCTGTGTGCCAGGCCCTGCCTGGGTAGTTTCATGGACATTGCCTTACCTTACTCAGCTAGTAAGTGAATGGCCTGGAGACAGAACACATATTTCTCTAACTCCAATTCATTTAATTTTATGCTTTAAATTTAGTTCTCATTTTTACCATAGTTACACATGCACGTAATTCAAAGGGTCAAATAATGTTGTTAGTTTTAAGAAGAACATTGACTTCTTTATCCCCTTCTCTTAGGGCAGCCATCTCCACCGTTCTTTTGGTATTTATCTCTCTATTTATAAAGAAAGCATTGGCATTGCATTTCCTGACATTCCATGCGTTAGGCATTGTAGATAGGAGATCTTGATCTTTGTACATACCTTTGACATTCTCCCTCTTCATTTAGTTACATTATAATTTTGGTCAGGGCAATAATCAGTCTTTATCTTACTTAAAAAAATTTTTTTTGGTTGTAGATGGACACAAACTTTATTTTATTTATTTATTTTTATGTGGTGCCGAGGATCGAACCCAGTGCCTCACACATGACAGGCAAGTGCTCTACCACTGAGCTTCAACCACATCTCCAGTCTTTATCCTATTTTGACTATGAAAACTTTTCCTTTTCTGTAAAATACTTAGATACCCCTCAAGTTAACAATGATCTTTTCCATCCCCCTTAGTTTTTCTACTTATCTATCACGAATTCCCATTTCAGCACTTGCCTATGTAAGCCTCTTTCTCAAACATTCTTACGGGCTTCTCTGTCACTCTCCTCCTCTTGGAGATGCCCTGCAGCCTCTCACTCACTGCCTGGCCCCGCTGCCATTAAGTCCTATACCTAAATGTCACCCTTATCACTGTTTGGCCATTATCCCGGGCTTTCCCACTTCCTTTCTCTGAGGTGAGGGGTCCCTGTTTCCTAGCTCCCAGGCCTTCTTTTGATCTTCTTAGCTCCCCTCTCATTTTCATAATGGATCCTCTAGGAACTTTCTGAGAAAAGCGTATGTGAGAAACACATTTTTAAAACATATATAAATTGCAGAACTGTAAAAACATTTTTATTCTAGTCAAACTGGATTGTTATTTTTAGCAGAATATAGAATTCTGAGTTGGAATGTTCTCTCAAAAATTTAAAGGCATTGTTCCATGAAGTGTGGGTTCTGCAAAGAAAAATCAGTCTTGTGTGTGGTTGAAGAAAAATTTCTTCTGGGTCCATAGCTGTGGTCAGGAAAAGAAATCAGGAGTTCTGATTTTTTTTTTTTGTTCTTGTTTAAAAAGGGATAAGGTATGCATAGTAAAATGCACAAATATTAAATGTATAGCTTGCTGAATTTTTATAGATGTGCACACGTGAGTAATAATCATCCAAGTCATGAACTAGAACTTTTCCAGCATTCTATAATGTTCCCTTATACCCATTCCCAATCAATTTTCCTCCCTCCCTATAGGAGTATATTAGTCTACTTTTTGTTATTGTAAAGAAATACCGGAGGTAGGCTACTTATGAAGAAAGGAGGTTTATTTACCTCACTGTTTTGGAGGCTGAAAGTCCAAACAGCACGTGCAGGTTCTGGTATGGTCCTGTGTCTCACCTCTTGGCAGTGGTGGGAGCAAGAGATCACATCATCAGAGCAGCAAGTCAGGGATACTGGGATCCCACAGTCCCTTGTGAGGGTACACCCTCCTTTGCCTATGGACTTCTCAGTAGGTCCCACCAGCTCTCAGCACAGCCACAATAGGGACCAGACTTTCAACACAGTGAACTTTTGTGAGACACTTTTAAATCATATCCATAACAAGGGGTAACCGATGTTCTGATATTTTTCACTATAGATTAGTTTTACATGTTCTAAAACTGCACATATATGGAATCATATAGCAAGTGCACTTTTGTGTCTGGCTTCTTCACACAGAATGTTTCTGAGATTTATCCCTGTGTTTCCATGCATCTGTGGTTTGTTCCTTTTTATTGTTGGAGTTTATTTTATTTAAAAATTTTTTCATTTTCATTTTCAATTTTATTTTTTTGGTACTGGGGATTGAAGCTAAGAGCACCTTACCACTGAGCTACATCCCCAGTTTTTAAAATATTTTTATTTTGAGACAGAGTCTCACTAAATTGTTTAAGGTCTTGCTGAGTTGCTGAGTCTGGCCTCGAACTCAGCTTCCTGAGTTGCTGGGATTATAGGTGTACTCCGCCATACCAGGCTCTATTGTTGAGTTTTATTCCTCTAGGGATATGTTATAATTGTTCATCCATATTCCCATTCTAAGGCATTTGGGTTTCCTGTTTTGGCTGTTATGAACAAGTTGCTGTGAGATTCCTTGTCTGGGCTTTTTGTGGACTCTACATTAACTTGTTCTGGGGACATATCTGTGAGTGGAATTGTTGGGTTATAGTGTGGTTCATGTTTTACTTCATTAAAAACTTCTGATAGTTTTCCATAGTGGTTGTACCCTTTTATAATTGCTTCTTCAGGAGCTTCTGAATCAGTCTTAATTGGAGACTTACTTTCATTTCCAGAGGTGTCTGGTGGCCACCCCTTGCTGAATACCTGGGGATTCTGAATGTAAATCCTGTTGGGTTTGTCCTTCCTCCTTGCTGTCATGGGATTCAGTTTTCTCAGCACCCCTTGGGTCAATTCATACTCGACCTTCTGAAACTTTGCTATTCTTCCTTTTGCTGTCCCTTTACATTTCTGCATTTAAAATCCTCATTTTCCTGCCATCTTAGTGGGTTTCCAGGAACTGGTAGACCAGAATGCTTCCCCTCAACTCTCCGTTTGAAGCCTAATCAGTTTTAAAGCTTGTGCTTTCCCACAATTATTGGAACTGTTTATTTATTTAAACATGCACAACAAGTTTGTCACATCTTGAGCTTGGAGCAGTAGGGAGGTAAGGGACAAAATAAAAGTCCTTAGGCAGCAGGGAAAGGTCAGCCTATTTAAAGAATGAGATCTTATATCAAAACGCACACTCAACAATGCCAAGCTATGATAGCCATAATTATTTAATGGTATTATGCAATAGAGATTATGAATAAATTTTATCAGGTGGGACAAGGCAAACAGAAGGTGATGTTACCTTTGGTTCCTCAAATCTTCTTTTATTTAGACACTTAATTGAGGCCTGGAATGAACTTGGTGCACAATGCAATTGATGAGAAGCAAGGTGAATTCCAAATACTGATTTGAAAAACGTAGTATCTTTTGCATAAGAGCACTTGGTATGAGTATCACAGAATACTTAAGATTCAAGTTAGAAGCAAATGAAACCAAAGCATACAAGGCTGAATTCAGGTTGGGGGTCCTTGGGAGGAGACTCACTGCCTGGGTCTTGGATGTGCATCTTCCCCCTTATGTCCCCAGGGCCATATGAGCAAGCCCTCCACTTTTTGGCTCCCAGTATGTCTCATGATTTAAAATACAAGTTCTAAGGAGACATTTCTCTGTCAACTCTGGGCTTTTCTGTTTCTTGAGAACAAATCCCAAGTATGAACTGACTTCTGAAGAATTCAGGAACTACATGTCATGGAGCTCACTTCACTGGGTGGGTGATAATTCAGTGGAGGTGAGGAAGTGGGCTTTAAGAGCCAAAAAAAATTAGGTTAAATATAAGAATAACTTTGAAGGAAAGTTGTATCAATCCAGCTCCCAGCAGAAAATGGATGACTCAATACAATTATAATTTGACTTGGGGCTAATAAAGGGGCAGTTCTCAAAGGAAGGTGCAGGGTGTGGAAAACCGAGAAGCTGTTAGTGTTTCCTAAGCCTGGAAGGATCAGAGGAAGTAGTGGCCAGAATCTGGAAGGCATGTGCAGAGGACCGCTGAAAGTACCTGTGACTTTCCATTAAGGGACACTGCCTACCTGAGGTCACAGAGAAGAAACCAGAAGATTAACCACCCAGCTCTCCTCTTTTCCTTCCCTCTGGTCTTTTGCTGGGGTTCCCCTTGGATTGCACTGAACTGGAGACCAAAGGGCAGAAGAGCCCCTGGATGCAGAGTGTGCAGGGCGACCTCCTGCGGGTAGAGTGGAGGTGATGAGAGCGAGGGAGGAGCCAACCAGGCAGTCAGGTGATCCCACATGCAAGTATCAGTGGCCCAGTGTGGAGAGAGTTCAGAAAGAGGCTACAGAAACCATTCTTCTTGTAGAATTTTTGGAAATAATACACTTGTGGATTATCCTTACAATTTGAGCATCCTTTCCAGCTGCCTTAAATTCGGATGTGTCACAAACAAAAGCATGAAATACTGCTATCAGTATTTATTGAAATTTATTTTGTGAAATTCATTTTGCAGTAAGAAGCTGCCTCCTCTTAAAAAAAAAAGGAGGAAATGTCCTGTATTATTAATGATAAAACTGTTTGCATTTTGCAGTTTATGAAGGATTTCATACAAATCATTTTGTGTAAGTTGCACAGTGATCTTTGGAGGTAGGTAAGAAGATAGACCTATTTAACAGATGAGAAAAGTGAGTTTCACAGAGGTTGCTTAGGATATTATAGCAAATAAGTGGGAAAGCCTGACTTTGAGCCAGATTACTTCATTCCAATTTTCAGGTGCTTTCTACGAACAACCTGCAATTTTTTTAAAAGACAGGAATGATAACAATATAACAAATATAAGAAATTCTTCCTTTTCTCACATGTTGCTGATTGGGTTATGCAACTGTGACGTCTGTCATTCTCAGCTGACATTTTCTTACCTTCTGTTTGCAGGGTCAACATCTGGAAAAAGTTGGGATGGAAATTTGGGTTTTGAAAGTTATACCATTATAACCTGGTTAAAGCCATAGAGGTCCATTCCAGAGGTTCCTGGGAACCCTAAATGTTTCATATAGTTTGTACTCTGGGACCTGATCCACCCTCTCAAAGAATTACCCTTACAGCCCCTGTGTCTGATGTATGTGGTCTACTCTGGAGTAATTTAGGTGACCATTTAGCTATGAAGTTTGATCTGAGTTTAAAATAATAATAATGATACCATCTACATCATGAAGAATAGTTCATGACAATTTTGTGCAGTCTGTGTGCTGTGGCCCAGCTCCTCACCCTGGGGTTCATAGTGGTGCCATTCTGATGATTTGACCTTGACTTGCCATTGGCAGCTCTTCTAGCATAGGAGGGAATCCCTAGGGCACTCTCACCTTGTCGTTTTTTGTTCAGACATTTTAGAAGCAGCTCTTGTTCATGATATGGTCTCACACTCCTGCCTTGGCAGTTGAATTCAGGATGTGATCTTTTAAAAAAATATATAGAAAGTATAATTTATATGCAGTGAAATCCTAAATCCTAAGTATTTAGTGAGCTAAATTTTGACAACTGGGATCACCCATATAACCACCACCATGAGCCCAGGGCATTTTATCACTTCGTGAAATTTCCCTCACGTCTCTTGCCGCTCAGTCTCCTCTCTCCCTACACCCCAAATAGGCAACCACCGTTCTTATTTCCATCACCATAGATTATTTTGTTTATTCATGAACTTGACGTAAGTGAAATCAGATAGTATCTGGCTCATTTGCTCAATGTGATGATTTTAGACTTCATGTTGTTTTGACCAGTAGTTTGTTCCTTTTTATTGTTGGAAATATTTCATTGTTTGACATATCGTATATTCACTTTATTGCATTTTTAAAATAAAATTCTTATTTTAGAATAGTTAACTGAAGACCCTACTCCTCTGATTTCTCTACCTGCTATGTACTGTCCTCCTCCTGTCCCAGGACACATCCTTGCATTTCAGTGTCATGTCTGAGGAGGTTTCTTTGGGCTGTGGCAGTTTTTTGGACTTCCTTTGTTTCTGATGAGCTTGACAGTTTTGAGGAGCTCTTATCAGGTATTTTGTAGAATGTACCTCAGTTGGGATTACCTGATGTTTTTCTATGATTAGACCAAGCTTATTATGGGTTTTGGGGGAATAAGACCGCAGTGGTAAAGTGCTGTTTTCATGACATCTTATCAAAGGCACATGCTGTTGGCATGATTTACCACTGATGTTAACCTTGGGCAGCTGGTTGATGTAGTGTGTGTCAGATTTCTCCACTGGAAAGTTACTTACCTCCCCTTTGCATATGATATCCTTTTGAAGGAACTCACTTTGTGAAGCCCACATTTAAGGAGTAGGGAATTGAGAATGAAGCATCTCCATGAATTATTTGGACTACTTTGCATAGGCATATATTTAATTTTAATAAATTTAATAATTATATTTAATTTTAATAAACTGACAGTTTTCTAAAGCAATTATACTATTTTATACTCCCACAAGCAATGTTTTGAGAGTCCAGGTGTTCCTCATCCTTAACAACACTTGGTATTGTCAACTTTTAAATTTTAACCATTCTCATTGGTATGTAGTTGTATCTCATGGTGTTTTTAAATTTTTTTTTTTAGTGGTAGATGGACACAATATCTTTATTTTATTTATTTTTATGTGGTGCTGAGGATTGAACCCAGCACCCCACGCATGCGAGGCAAACGCTCTACCACTGAGCCACAATCTCAGCCCCTCTCATGGTGTTTTCAGTCTGCATTCATGATGACTAATAATGTTGAACATCTTTTCATGTGCCTTTGGCTTCCTGTATCTTTCTTCTGTGTGTGCACAATGTCAGTCCCAGTCTTTTGCCCCACATTTTAAATTGGGTTGTTTATCTTTTTGTTATTAAAACGAAGGATTATTTACATATCCTAGATACAGGTTCCTTGTTCAATATATGCATGAAAATATTTTTTCCTC
Organism: Xerus rutilus; assembly: GCA_028644305.1. Classification (NCBI taxonomy): domain Eukaryota; kingdom Metazoa; phylum Chordata; class Mammalia; order Rodentia; family Sciuridae; genus Xerus; species Xerus rutilus. The sequence goes on along the minus strand of CM053399.1, from coordinate 121,659,750 downwards.
ATCTGTGGCACGCCTATTGAATTTATTATTGGATTTTTTGATAGCCTGGTTTAATATTTTTGTGAAGAGATTTGGAGTCCAGCATTGGGAGTGATGGGTCTTCACTCATTTTCGTATGGGATAATGTTAATTTTTAGGTATGAAGAGTAGTAGTGTGCTGCTGGGCATAAGGACCATAACTACACTGTCTTCTCAAGGCATCTTGTATTTTGCTATGAAAAATTTCCAAAGGAAAGTTCAAGATTTCCCTGTTCTAACACTGTGTTGCTGGGTATGAAGATTTCAGATGCCTTAAGTCTCTGAATAGCAACTGTCAGTTTGTGAAAATACACATGGGAAGATTATGCTCTGTTGTTTGTCAACAATGCATCCTTCTTTTCTGGAAAGCTTTGACAAAATCATGAATAATAATATTACTATTATAATAATAAGAGGTGTGATAAGAGGTGTAAGAGGGGACACATGCTGTCTGCTGCTCATGTCAAGTCCTCTGGACACCAAGGAATCCAGCCCCGGAAACTGGAACACAGCGGTGACGAGAATTTTCCCAAAGATTTGATGACCGGCTGTTACAAATGAGCAACAAAAGGAGAGAAGCCAGACTCCTCTGGGAGAAGCAGGAATTCCCCCTGGGAAGGATGGCATCATTTGGTATTAAATATTGACTCACAAAATGAGTCTGAAGAGATGCTTTGAAGGTTGACTTGGAATGACCACTATAGTTGAAGGCCAAGTTTTATCTGTTGGCATTTATTTGTGAACTCATTTGCTGGCCAACTCTGACATATCAGCTATGTGAATTGATGCTTGGCTTCACAGTGGTAATTATTGGCTCTAACCTTTTATATTTGTTTTTATATTTATGAAAAGTTTTGATATTCATAATAATCATAGTTCTCAAGTTGAAAGACCTGTGTAGCCTCTAATGTTCACCAAGTAAATGCTGGATTCTTGGTTGACTTCTATCAGTTCTTAATTATTTGAAGTAATGTGATTTTTAACTTTGGAAAAAAGTACACAGAAAATTGTTGTGCACTTCTTTAGTACCTAAACTGTCATGAACTCATTTTTACTTTCATTTGTATCCTGTGATATCTGGCCATCAATGATTCTGAGATCCTTGGTTTTCCTGTATTCCACTTATAATCTAGAGCTCTCCATTTGTCTATTTACTGTTACTGATCCAGCAAAACTCAGGAAAAGTCAGAATGACTCAATGAGGAAATAGCCAGGGCTTCATGTAACATCTGGATCAAAGATAAAGAAAGAAGAATTATTTGCTAAGAGGAAAAAAAATAGGAATGTGAGCTTATTGAGAACACTTGAGAGTCAGAGGCATTCCTTATCATAATTTAAAAAATTCTAAAATGTGGGAGGAAAAGTTTATAAAAGCATGGTTTGAATTTTTTAAAAGTTTTCTCTTGGAAGAAAACTTTTTTTCTTTGTTCCAACTAAACCTTCTCTGTATTTAGCTGTGGTCTTTTTCTAACTGCCCATCCTCTTCCCGTTTCAGGTAAACCTCTTCGTGTTGCTCTCTGTGGTTTGTGTCCTCCTGAATCTTGCGGGATTCATCCTAGGCTGCCAAGGGGCACAATTTGTGTCCAGCGTGCCCAGGTGTGATCTGGTAAGCAGCCCTAGATGTCACTGTGCACCAGGCAGACTTTGGCCTGTCTGCTATCTTGATGTGATGAGCAGCATGTATGACTGACAACTGTGCAGAAATGAAGCCTGAAGTTGGTATAAAGAAGTGGGAAAACAAAACAGAGAGCTCCTGCTAATTATTTTACTCAATTGTCAATTTTTGCCACAGTAGTGATCAGCCAGACCATAGACTTGTATTGCATCATTAGTTAATGACTGGATGGGTTGAGTCTCCACAGCTGATCTGTCTGCCTTTGTCTAAAGAGGAGAAATGGGTATTATCAGGATCCAGGCTGACAATCTTTATATGAAGGCTTTGTGGCCAGATGTGTCAGCATTTAGGGATTTTCTGATTTTAGAGGATAAATATGGTGCATACACCATTTATTATGCAGCATGCCAGTGGAGTCTGGGACAGCAGGTTGTAATCAAGACTTGATTTTCATAGCTTTTTGGATTTCAGAATTGTGGTTAAAAGGTTGTGGACTTGTAGCATTTCTAATTTAAAAAATTTTTAAATTATGGTAAAATATATACAACATAAAATTGACCATCTTAACTGTTTTTAAGTGTATGTGTGAGTAGCGTGTGCATTTACGCTGCTGTGCAAGCCATCTCTAGAACTCCTCATTGGACAAGTCTGAAACAGCCTCCTCTCATTTTCTCCCCGAGTGCCTGGCAGCCACTGTTCTACTTTCCACTTTAATGAATTCCAGTACTCTTAAGTACCTCATATAAGTTGAATCATACTGTATTTATCTTTCTGCAAGTAATTTACTTCACTTAGTATAATGCCCTCAAGGTGTCTCCATTTTGCACTGTGTGTAAGAATTCCCTTCCTTTATAAAGCTGAATAATGCACCATTGTATGTACATGTGACACATTTTGTTTATCCATTCACCCATGAATCCATGGATGGGCCCTTGGGTTGTTTCCATCTTTTGTGTATTGTGTATAATGCTCTGTGACCACGGGTGTACAACATATCTCTTCTGCACCCTGCTCTCAGTTCGTTTGAGTGTATTACCCAGGAGTGGATCCACTGGCTCTCTCTGAACTTTTTTTTTTTTTTTAATATTTTTTAGTTATAGATGGACTCAATGTCTTTATTTTGTTTATTTATTTTTATGTGGTGCTGAGGATTGAACCCAGTGCTTCACATGTGCAAGGCAAGCGCTCTGCCACTGAGCCACAACCCCAGCCCTCTCTCTAAACTTTTAAAAAGTACTTTCCAGTAACAGCTGTTTCCATATGACACAAAGCAACAGGCATGGATTCTTTGGAAGTTGTAGTAAATCTCATCTATTTGGAACTTAGTTGTGAAGTGGACTGATTCTATGGAAACAAGCAGGATGCAAACAAAGGGGGCTGCCACATTGCTACAAAGGCTATGATGAATTTGAAGCCCCTCAGTGGAACTCATACCCTCCCTAGACAGGAAAACTTCCCAAGACTCACTGAAACCCTGTTGCTTTCTTAGAATTCTTCACAGATTCTGTAGCTTAATAACCTTAAATTATGGATTCACATAACTTTTAAGGCCCTATGTGAATGGCCTTCATCTTGCCCTTACACTGGAGCAGCTCACACTCTCTATAATTGAGGCAAAACCCACAGGTTATTTCCTAGCATCCTGCCCTATTTTCTTGTTTCTAACAATGGTATCTCTTCCCTAAGGATTCCTTTCCCCTAACCTCCCCATCTGTTCAAATGCTATTAGTTTTTTTAAAGTCCCATTTAAAGACTGTTTCCTTCAGGAGATAGTCCCTGATCCACAGAGAAAATAATCTTCCAGAATATTCTGTCTGTACATTTCTTAGGCACTTATCTATCCCTTTCTCTTTTGGGGTAAAGATATTTATGTACCTGTCTTCTTTATTCTCAGCTGGAATCTCCTGGTGGATTATGTCTAGGTCTTTTATCTTGGGAGTTTCCAGTAACCCCACACATATTTCTTTACATACAAATAGTTCCCAGAGAAAATTTCTGGACAAAGGTAGATTTTCTAATTATTAGCCACATAGCAAATGAGAAGGGGAAAAGACAAAAGACACAGACCAGAAGTGAAAAGTGATGATATATGGAAGGACAATTCAGGAAAATTGTTGCATGGGTTAGAATTTCCTTTCTTTTTAAGACTGAATAATATTCTTTTAGATATATATGACCTATTCTGTTTATCCATTAGGCTGTTGATAAACATTCTACCTCTTGGCTATTGTGTACAGTGCTGTGATGAACATAAATTCAGCTCAAAAATGTCTTTTTGAGATCCTTTGGATTTATACCCAGAAGTAGGTTTTCTGGATCATATGGTAATCTTGGAAATATATACATTTTGTTTTTGGTACTAGGGATTGAACCCAGGGGTGTTCAGCCACTGAGTCATATCTGCAGCCCTTTTTATATTTTATTTTGAGATAGGGTCTTGTTAAGTTGCTTAGGGCCTCAGTTATTGAGGCTGTCCTTAAACTTGTGATCCTCCTGCCTCAGCCTCCCAAGGTGCTGGGATTACAAGTGTGCACTACCATGTTCAGCAGTAATTCTCTTTTTAATTTTTCGAGGAGCCTCCATAATATTTTCCAAAGTGGCTGTACCACTTTATGTTCCTACCAACAATGCACAAGGATTCCAATTTCTCCACATCCTTACTGACACTCATTTTCTATTTTTCTAGTAGTGGTCATCTTAATGGGTGTGATGAGGTTATATCTAATTGTAGTACTGATTGCATTTCTTTGATTATTAGTGCTATTAAGCCTCATTTCATGTGTTTGTTGGCCATTTGTATTTCTTTTTGGAGAATGTTTATTTAAGTCTTTCGCCCATTTTTCAGTCAGGTGATTATTATTATTATTATTTTTGTTGAATTGTAGGAATTCTTTATATATTCTACATATTACCCCTTGTAGATACTTTGTATTAAGACCATTTTGAATTTAAAAATTGCCTCCACAAAAGCAGCTCTGTGATTATTTCTGATTATATAATTGTAAAACTTTAAACAAGCCACGAAAATATAAACTAGAACTTAAAAATCATTAGAAATCCCATTATTCTAGGGTAACACAGTTAACCACTTAGCTTTGTTTTATGCATCTCTTTATGCACAAAATATACATAATTTCCCTTCAATGAGATCATACTATAATTATTGTTTTTCATTAAGAAGGTTATTGATAAGTGAAGTAAGTCTTTGGGAAAGGGAATAGTTTCCTCTCCCCTTTCCTTCTCCCTGCTATGTCATTTGCCTCCATGGTAACAGGCTGGGAAATTTCCTTTTGTATATATGCACGGGGTAGGGTTATTCATGATTTTTCAAGAATGGGATATATTGCATATGCTTTGTTATAATTTTTCCCACTTAAAGATTTATCACATAAAGACTGGTACAGATCTAACACCTTTTGTTTCTTTTATCAAATTAGTTCTATTTTGTTTTCTGCTGGCTTGGGTTTGGGCCAATAGAAACAATGCAACCAGCAACACCTTTCTGTATCTCAATGTGGGCTTTTTGTCCTGAGTGGAATAAGCTTCCAAGATAAGGGATTGTTCTAGAAGTATACCTTTTCTTTTGTTTGTCTAACTTATTATGTATTCAACCATCTTATGACTCTGTCCTTTTTTTTTTTAAATTGAGGTAAAATTTACAGTGAAATGCACAGATCTTATTGCACAGTTGGTTGAGTTTTTACCCAAGTTATGTCTTGACTCCAGAACATTTCCATAACCCCAGAAAGTTCTTTGGTGTCCCTTTCAGGCAGTGTGTGCTCTCTCATAGGCAGTCACAGTTCCTATTTCTTTCACTGTAGACTAGTCTTGCCTTTTCTTGAATTTCATATAAATAAAATCATATGGTGTATACCTTGTTATGTCTTACTTATATTACTCAGCATAATATTTCTGATACTTATCCATGCACTTGTACCTTTTTTGGCAGAGCAATATTTTGTTGTATGAAACGACTACAGTTTATTTTATCCATTTTCCTATTTCGATGGGCATCATTAGGGTTATAGCCAGTTTAGGGGGTATTATGAACAAAGTAGTTGTGCACATTATTGTATAGTTTTTTTGGAACGTGATTTTATTTCTTCTGAGTAGATACCTGGGCATGGAATTGCTAGATCATGTGTCAAACGGACTTAACTTTTGAAGAATCTGCTAAACGATTTTCCCAAGTAGTTGTGTGAAATAAGTATTTTTATCTAAACTATATAGCTAGTTCCTTTATTAAAGGGCTTCACCTCACATTTCCACCAGCAACTCTCCACATCTCTACCAGCAAAAGATTTCTTATTTTATTTTTTATTGTAGTGCTGAGGTTTAAAGGACCTCACTGAGCTAAGCAAGTGCTCTACCACTGAGCTATTTCCCCAGCCTTGTTTTATTTTATTTTTTAATTTTCAGACATTGTCTCACTAAATTGCCAAGGCTGACCTTGAACTTGAGATTTCCCTGCCCTAGCCTTCTGAGTTACTGGGATTTCAGGCGTGCACCACCACACCCCAGCTCTAATTATTTTTGCCAGTCTGAGCGGGCTAAAGTCAGACTTCATAGTTACTGTAATTGAGTTTGCAGTTCCCTGATTGCTGAAGATGACATCATTGTTTCTTTGGTCAAGCTCTCTAGAATATTCTAATGTGTAGTTAGGGTTGAAAAACCACAGTGTTGGAGGATAACAGGAAGAAGACGAGTCTGACAATGGCAGGTAATAGTATCAATCAAGGTTGAAGGTGTTCATCATTTAGCATTGGGGAGACATCTTTGGGGATCTGAAGATCAATGAAAAAGACTGAAGAGAAGTACAAACAGGTCTTTAGAAATATCAGGCAGAGATGTTTAAAGAGGGAAGTGAAAGTATTAGATTGTCCAGGATCAGGAACAAGGAACACCCAATGCACCCTTGCCTACAGTCATCTTGCAAAGAGCCTCTGGGCTTCCTTGTATCCAGTGGGCTCATTAATTGGTATACATGATCGTTTTTATGATTACACTTGCAGATGGTCTTGTTGAAAGGGATCAACTTTCACTCATCTGGAAAGTTTTGCTATCCATCTTGGTTTATCCTAAAGATTTTGGTGTGATGTATGTGCATATGTGAAGGTCAGATGTTAAGTGAGTCCTGCAGCCACCTGTGCTGAGCACACAGACCTGCTTCCTCACTTACTGAGCAACTTGCTTCAAGAATGGACACTGTGGAAAGGAAGTACTTTGTAAGATGACACCTAGGATTATTTGTGGGAGGGAGAGGCTTTAGGCAAGGTCTGGAGGTTTGTTCCAAGGAGGAATAGAGAAATAGAAATCATGTGGAGTCATGTTGGAGAAATGAGTCTGGTTCCTGGTGGGGAGGAGAGCAGGGTAGAAGCTCCATTAGTGCGTATTTGTTATGAGCAGTGTGGTTAGTGTTAACACAGGGACTGCTCCACTGGAAACTTCAAAGGAGGAAGCCCATTGGGAAGAACATTCACCAGCAGACTTCTGCCCAGTGTAAGGGGTATTACTGATTGCGAAAGAGGGGCAAAGACAAGCCCGGGAAGCCTGAAAGTCGGCAAGGGTTCCCTCCTGCCTAGACTTGGCTTAGAACCAGCCTATGAGAATGGCCAAAGTAGTTTTTCTTTAGAGGATAGTATCAATAGTGTTTTCTTTAGAAGGCTAGTGTCAATATTAGCAGCAGCATATATCTTCAAAAATAGTGAGACAGTGGTGGGAAGATTCTAATACAAACAGCCTGTGCATCTGTGTGTGGGATTATGGATCTAGGTTTGGGGACATTGCTAAGGTAAATAGTCTCCATAGACAAACCAGGAAAAGATGGAGACCAGAAGGGAATGAGTTAATAGAGATTATGGAGGCCATCGAGGTAACTGAGGTTGTCATTCCTTGTGCTAGAGGCAGAATTTATATCAAGATCTGATGCAATAATGTATCCCTTTCAACGTGGTCTCAGAACAAAGAATCCAAAATGTTTCAGAATCCATGAGACTCTGGAAGAAGCAAAACTAATCTATATGGGCAAAAAATGAGAACAGGGGTGGCGTCTAGAAAGGTGAGGGCCAAGATTGATGGAGAAGGTCAGGAAGGAGTTTCTCTGGAGATGGCAACGTCCTGTATGTTGGTAAGGGCTTGGACACATAGGTGTATGCATTGCACAAAATTCCTCAAATGGTACACTTAGGATTTATACAGTTTTTTGTGTATGTAAATTTTACCTCAAAATAAATAGAAGCTATAGTCCCTCTGCCCCCAAATATCATGTAATCTAACAGAATGTTTTTCCTTAGTTTCATAGTCTACTCAGATTATAAGGAATCAAGTTTTTTCCAAATTTTGTGAAACACTGAAATTCTTACTATAATTGGAGGTTAAGAATCTTAATTCAATAAGAAGATGCCTCCTCCATTTAGCAACTAAAATGGTATGAATGTTTATTCTTTTTTAAAAAAATATTTTTAATTGTAGATGGACACAATGCCTTTATTTTGTTTATTTATTTTTATGTGGTGCTGAGGATTGAACCCAGTGCCTCACACATGCTAGGCAAGTGCTCTACCACTGAGCCATGACCCCAGACCCTGTTCAGTCATATTTAAGGATTCCTGAAGAATTTTACCGCTAGTGAAACTAGAGCTGCCTAATTAGTTTAACAATTAATGAAAGCCAGACTTCAACAGAAATAAAGCCAACTTCAACAGCTCAGGCAGCGGAACTGTGAGAATAAACCTCGCCTTCAGATTATGGGTTTTATTGGCCAAACTCTGGTTTTACAAATTCAAAAGCATGGACTTAAAAAAAAAACTTGAAAAGTAACTGAAAATTTGCAAACCATCTCAGTAAAAATGGATGAAGTTATGTATCAGTTGCCACTTCAAATAACATTTTCTGGTTGGCCAGAAAATACAGGAGCATTTCGAGAACTTTCTCTCTTGTTTGATAGGTAATAACTATGGCTACGTTGAAGATGTGAACAAGAGTTCTCTCTAAGCCTACCTGGTCTACAGTAGTTTGATACGCTATGTGTTTATTTCACATACATTGTAGATTGGACTTCCTGCCTTCTTGGAGTTAGATGAGACCATGTGATTTGCTTTGGCAATGAAATTATGAGTTCAAGTGATGAGTAACATTCACAAGAGGAAGCATTCAAGTAGGGTTGCCAGATTCAATAAGTAAAAATATAGGATGCCCCATTAAATTTGAATTTTGGATAAACCATTAATTTTTTAGTATAAGCATGCCTCATGCAACATTTGGGATATGCTTATATTTTTAAAAAATTATCTGAATTAAAATATAATTTAGTGTCCTATATTTTTTCCGATGATCCTATTTTAAGTGCCAGTGTGACATTTATCATGTGCTCTCCATCTGTAAAGCGTGTCATTCATGCCATGCCATTGAGATGGTGGATGTTCCATGGGTCTCCAAGGGAATATGACAAGCAGAACCCCCTGCTAACCAGCTGTGAACTTGTGCCATGTATAAAAAATAACCTGTTGGTTAAGCCACTGAAATTTTGGTTTTGTTTATTACTGTGGCATAGTCTTGCTTATTCTAACTGATCAGGTACTGTCTGACATGGAATTAGGCCATATTTCATTCTGTAGGATTGGTGTTATGTGGTGTAGCAAGAATTTTTTAGTTGATAATAAGTTATTGTTCTACCTCTTTCCCCTTAAGGTGGACTTAGGTGAAGGCAAGATTTGTTTCTGTTGTGAAGAATTTCAACCAGCCAAATGCACAGACAAAGAAAATGCCTTGAAACTCTTTCCAGTTCAGCCTTGTAGTGCGGTTCACCTTCTCCTTAAGGTATGTTGAGCATGTTTCAACCTCACCAAGAAATGCACCATTGAGTCCTCAGTGAAGGCAAAGTTACTCGAAATGTTCCTATCCTGTCACCATCCTCGAATAATTAAGCTGCTGATCATAGATAGGAGCAATCTCTTCATTAGTGACTCAGAGGCAGAATTGAGTACAGAATTATTGTGTTTCTTAATTATGAACTTAAAATTTTTGAACACACAGTTTTCTGTTTGTTCAAGAATTGTAAGTTACCAAAAAATGGAAAGGAGCCTAACTATACATGCATGTATGCACGTGCATGCATGGTGTAATTTTCATCAGAGACTTTAAATTGCAAGCTCATTGTCAATGTTCTGATGCTCATTTGTTAGCATGAGTGGGTTTTGGAGCTTTGTCAGATGCTGCTGTTTTGTGACATATGGACTAAGAAGAGAGATAGGCCAGAAAATACTGGAGAAATTCAAGTATTTTAATAAGCAACAACTCTCATTTAATTAAATAAGTAACAACTACAATATGAAAAAGAAAAATTTAAAATAAACAATTGATCCCAATCAAAGAGAAATACAAAATTAACTCTTGTTAAGGAATTGGATAAAAATGTGTTCAGTGAATGACAAAATCGGTTAGTGAACCTGAATTGTTGTTTGGATTGTTTACTGCAGATCTTTGTTTTGGTTTTGTTTTTTTGTTGTGACGAGGAATCTCTAAGCAGAGCAAGAAAACTGTTGGAAGCTGCCAGCCCTGGGTTTGGTGGATGTAAAAATGGCCTGCTTTCTTTGGCTTCTACATATTTGATGACTGAGTCACTGCCAAACTTTCTGAGCCAGGACTTAGCTTGGGGAAAGCCCCACTCAGGAGCCAGGACTGTAGCAAAAGAAACTTTTGGAATTGCTTTTACTGCTGTGCTCAGAGGAGAGAAATCCTGTTTACTCTGGCGGCCTTGGCCCTGCTGTGCCCTAGTTGGGTGCTTAGAGCAGCACTGCCAATTGCTCCTGAAATAGAATCAGTGGCCACTGATTGCATTTTGGTGCTTGCAAAAAGCAATACCATCATCCTTTGGTATTGATGGGGGATTGGCTCCAGGACCCCTGAGGACACCAAAATGCGTGATGCCCAAGACCATTATATAAAACAGCATAGCATTTGCATAGAACCCACACGTCCTAGATTATTCACTATACCTAATACAATGTATTATACAAATAGTTGTTGTACTGTTTAGGGAATGATGGCAAGAAAAGTCTGCATGATCAGTACATTTTTTTCCCTGAATATTTTCTATCCTCAGTTGGTTAAATCTGCAGATGTGGATGGAACCCCAGGATATGGAGCGCCAACTGTATCACCATACTAGGTCTTTTTGAGACAAGGAACTTCTGAGATGAGTTTTAAAGATTAAAAAGTACACACTCTTGCAGGAGGATCATAACAACAGCTGGTATTTATCTTGGTGACTTTGGGAAGCCAGACCCATGTCAAGCTTGTCTTCTCAAGAATCTTGTCTCCCTGAGATGTTGTGCTTATGACAGAAATATGTTTTAACACTGCATTGCAGCCATCTGTATTCAAGTGCTCAGTGGCAACGTTGTTTTCGTGTTCCAGAAAGTCCTTTTCGCCCTGTGTGCCTTGAATGCGCTGACCACCACCGTCTGCTTGGTGGCCGCTGCCCTGCGCTACCTGCAGATCTTTGCCACCCGGAGATCCTGCATCGTAAGTCTAGGCGAGGCGCCTTTGGTGCTGAGACAGAGGCGCCAGCCTCCCCGCCCTTTTGTGTGACCCATTGCTTTCTCCCCTGGCCTTTGCGCTGACTCACCAAGGTGCCCTTTAATCAGGATGAATCCCAGATGTCTGCGGAAGACGTGGAAGACCACGGACGCATTCCAGACCCCGATGACTTCGTGCCGCCTGTGCCTCCCCCGTCCTACTTTGCCACATTTTACTCCTGCACGCCGCGGATGAACCGCAGGTATGGGTCTTAAGGCCTGCTGCGGTTCTCAGTGGGGTCCCCTGTTTTGAAAACTGAGCCCCCAGAGGTCACAGCAAGACTGACTTTTCTTGGAAATATAGATTGTGTTGGTTTTCAGGGTTCTTAATTCTCATTCTCTTTCTCTTTTGTCTGAAAACCGCCATGAATCCAAAGAAAAGTCAAACCTTGACCTAAAGATATACTTTTTCAATTTCAATTAGCTTCCTAGAGGAAACTGACACCTAGGGAGATAACAGCTGTAATTTGACATGATTGAAAGTCACTGTTGCCCTGGAAACGCTCCCAGTTAGACCAAATCGATGTTTCATTATAACACCATCAGCAGGTCCCAACAATCATGAAATTCTTCCTAGCCATTAAGAAAAGATTAATTATTAATTGCATCACCCTGGTTTAGGAAAATAAACACCTTGCTTATTTTCCTTTTCAAATTCCAGCTCAGAAGTTGACCATCTTTTTTCAAATCTCTGCAATTATCATTTGCAGAATGAAATGCCACATGTGTTTGTCTGGTTGTTAGTGACTTCTAGAAATGAACCTTTTAAAAGAATGCATTTGGCTGGGCACAGTGGTGCACGCCTGTAATCCCAGCACTTTGGGAGGCTGAGATAGGAGAATCGTGAGTTCAAAGCCAGCCTCAGCAATGGCGAGGCACTAAGCAACTCAGTGAGACCCTGTCTCTACAGAAAACACAAAATAGGGCTGGGGATGTGGCTCAGTGGTCGAGTACCCCTGAGTTCGATCCCCAGTGCCCCCGCCACCAAAGCATTTATTCATTGAGCAAACATACAATAAATCCTCAGCTGCTTGCTCATTGCTATGTTGGGTTATTGAAATTCAAAATGAGTTAGACCTGCTTCCTCTCCTTCAATCAAGGAGCTCACACCTAGGTCATTAGAATATGTGTTGCAAGGATCACAGTAGCAATTAAAAGAGACACTTGGGGTGCACAGAGGAGGTCTGCCTAACCCGAAAGAGTGAGATGGGTCAGCTAGTCAGGAATGGCTTCCTGGAAGAAGTGATCTTAAGCTGAGTTTAAACAACAAGCAAACTTATACTTAAGCCCCCAAAGAAAAACCTCCGAATTGTGCAGAAAGACTAGCATCTTTAGCTGTTATCCTGAGGGTCATGTATTTAAATTTTTGAAACTCTGTAGTACATGTAAAGTTAGTAAACCATTTTGGTGCCAGGCTTGTGATTATTGGAAAAACATTTTCTAAAGTCCAGGGCAGCTATATGTGGCTTTGCAAATAAGTCCTACCAGGTAATGTTAATGCTCTTCCTGACTTGTCCTTGAACCCCTCCCTGCTCTACCCTGGAAGAGGCAACAGTGATCACTAGATGGAGAGGGTGTCAGCTGAGTGGACAGAGGGTGTCAGCTGAGTGGCTGCCTGGGGCAGCCGTGGGACAGCTCATTCTCTCTTTGGGGAGTGTCTGCTGGCATGTCGAAGCTTCAGGGGCCATGGTGGCTTCATAGTTTTGCAGGAAATGAATCAAGACATATAGTTGCTGAAGAACTGTAGCAAGAAAACACAGATTCTTTGGGTGCCACCGGGACATCTCAGGATGTCTGTAGAGGGCACTTTGGAGGACAGTGAAAACGACTATTGCTTCATCATTAGGAAGAGAGATGGTGTCTTCAGTAAGAATCCTGGCTCTCTGAGCTTGTGGGTGAGCACTTGGTTGACCTCAGAGGAGGCAACAGACAGATTTGATTTCCTGCAGTGGCAGAAAGGGAGAGTGACTCATGTGCTTTAGGAGTCGTGCTGTGCAGCACATGTCTCCCCACCCTACTTTCTCCTCTTTCCTTTCTCTTCTCTGCTCCGCCATTTTGATGCTTGTCAGTGTATATTTCAACACACTTTGGGGACCTGGGTGCAGTTTTGTTTTTGTCCTTCTGAGTCTTGAGACAGCTTCTGGTCAAATCCAAGTGGGGAGAAAACTGATCTGCTTCTCATTAAAGGCTTTACCATTCAGAACTGACCGGAAGGTGGTGGAGCAGAGGGGGCCAGGGTTACTCAAGCAAAACACCCTGTGAGAAAGAAGACCCACCTTGTCTGGAATATATGCCTGGAGTTCGCATCAAATAACCAGTGAGAAAACACCCTCATTTTCTGCATTTCTACAATATCAGAGGGTTGTACACTTTTCCTTTTAAAATGACTGAACTTATTTATATTTAGATACATAGTCTGTCAAAGGGTAATTTTAAATTTGACTGAATTTGCTAGATTCACAGTGTAAATCAACTTTATAGACACTAGCTGTTCAGCCTCAGCTGGTGATTCTTATAAGCAGGTAGGCAAGGATATACAGGAATGTTTTTGTCCATATTTCTGTAACCAGGTATGTCAAGAGTTTTTGTACCGCAGAGGCCATCCATTTCCTGTAAGGTATTAAGCCCTCTCAGAAGAGGTTTATTTATTTAACTTCTATAAATACTACCACTTCAGGCTTTGGTATCTCCTTGAGAAAGGGCTTCTCAAGTTACTGTCATAAACAGAAGTCTGATTGCAGTTGAGGCTTCTGTCCAAAGATGGCTATCTGCTTTGTGAATTGATTTGTAAGTAGAGGTGAGGGCTGTGTACCCCTGCTCTACTACTCACAGGCTGTCCCCCATCCTTAGAAGTTAGCTTGTGCCAGGAATCAAAAAGCCAGCAGTTCTGCCACCGTGTGCCCAATGACAGAGTGCAGGTTTCCTGTGGACAGCAGAAGATCATCCCTTGGTCAAAGATGCCTTGTTTGCAGCATCAACCTGGGCTAAGTCACCAAGGCCTGTTTATAGCATAGAGTAGAACATGTTTTGTGTGATCTGTTGGAGTGATCTCTCATCTTCAGGCCCATGAGCACAAACCAATGACAGCTTCCTAGAGACTCCATGATGACCATGAAAGAGCCCCAACTGTGGAGTCTCTTCACAGGTGACACTGGACTGGTCTCTTGCCATTTCTGAGCC
>CM053399.1:121345286-121644859 GCA_028644305.1 Xerus rutilus | reverse complement strand
ACAATCAGTGAGGTGAAGAGAAAGCCTACATTTTGGGAACAAATTTTTTTGCCACACACACATCAGATAGAGCACTAACCTCCAGGATATATAAAGAACTCAAAAAACGTAACAACAAAAAACCAAACAATCCAATCAATAAACGGGCTAAAGAATTGAACAGATAATTCTCAGAAGATAATATGCAATCAATCAACAAATATATGAAGAAATGTTCAACATCTCTAGCAATTAGAGAAATGCAAATCAAAACTACTCTAAGATTTCATCTCACCCCAGTCAGAATGGCAGCTATCTAAAATACAAGCAACAATAAGTGCTGGTGAGGATGTGGTGAAAAAGGCACACTCAAACATTGCTGGTGGAACTGCAAACTGGTGCAACCAATCTGGAAAGCAGTATGGAGATTCCTTAGAAAACTTGTAATGGAACCACCATTTGACCCAGCTGTCCTACTCTTCAGATTATACCCAAAGGACTTAAAAACAGCATGCTACAGTAATGCAGTCACATCAATGTTTATAGCAGCACAATTCACAATAGCTAAATTGTGGAACCAACCTAGATGTCCTTCAGTAGACAAATGGATAAAGAAATTGTAGCATATATGCACAATGGAATATTACTCAGCAATAAAAGAGAATAAAACCAAGGCATTTGCAAGTAAATGGATGGAGTTGGAGAACATCATGCTAAGTGAAGTAAGCCAATCCCAAAAAACCAAAGGCCAAATGTTTTCTCTAATTAGTGGATGCTGATCCATAATGGGGGTAGGGGAGAACATGGGAGAAATGGAGGAACTTTGGATAGGGCGAAGGGGAGAGAGGGGAGGGAGGGGACATGGGGGGAGGAAAGATGGTGGAATGAGATGGACATCATTACCCTAGGTACATGTATGAGGACAAAAATGGTGTGACTCTACTTTGTGTACAACCAGAGAAATGAAAAATTATGCCCCATATGTGTACTATGAATAGAAATGCATTCTGCTGTTTTAAAAAAATAAAAAATGAAAGGCTATGATAAAAAAGACAAAAGATAAAAAATATCTAGTGAATTCTGACTTTTAGTCCTATGGTCAATACTAGAGTCAGTTCAATTTATCCTTGTAATTTAATGATATCATTGTTACAGCTTTCTCTCTTTGGGGAGGTTTTAAATGGCCCAGACAATTGTCCACTAGGACAAAACTGCAAATGGTAATAAATAATGAATCAACTTTTAGCTATTTTAGATGGAAGTAATTTTTCAGCAGTAGCATTTGGAATGGGTTTCTGTTTACTTTGTGTGTGTGTGAGAGAGGCATGTGCTTTACTACTGAACTACACTCCCAGCCCCACCATCCATCTGAAGTAGAATTATGAATTAATATTTGGTTACTCTAAATATATTTATAATTGTTCCATTAAAAAATATTTTCCAAGCTGCAAATCAGGTTCTTAAATGATGTACTTTTATTTCCTGAGCAGAGGGCATTCAAATCTGGAGTGGTTTTACTGATTAATTTAGTGGCCACTGGCTCTTTAATTGGACCATACTGGAGGTTTGCAGCCCTGGGTGAACTCTGAATTATGCAGATGTGCCCTCTGCTAGGCTTTCGTCTGCACACTTGTTGGGCAGCCCCTCACCTGTGCAGGTAGTTACTTCCACGGAAGCAAACTCATTCTGAACATTCAGAAATGATAAAATCTTTTGAAGCTTTTCAGAGCTGCATCAGGATTCTTTGGTGGAGAAGATTCTGAACACCTTCAGGAAAAAAAAAACTGACATTTTGGCATGCATTCTTTATTTTGCTCTTGGGCTTAACATTTTTTTGTTTGTGAAGTGGTTTGGAGAGGTAGGTTTTCCCATCGAGCTAGGAAATAAAAACTTACTGGGTCAGCAGCCTAAGTAAATGTTGTTAATAATATCACTGTCACTATGGAAGGTTTGGGCTCACAGGTGTTTCCTGTCCAACATTTTCAAGGCTATAGATGGTAAAATAATTTGTTTTTTTTCTATTAAAAAAATCAGGTGGGGACATTACTAGCACACCTGGAGAAGAAAGCACACCCATAGCAACTCCCAGCTCACATCCAGAACATCCCTCAAGAAACTGGAGAGCCCTTCCACCTCTCAGGACAAGATCAAAGAGTGACCCTATCCTTCACCATTCTGAGGAGAGAGGTGATGTCATCCCCCAAGGTCTTTGCAGACCACTGTGCTTATTTGCCTAAAGATGCCGGGTGAAGCAGGTGATTCTGGCACCTCAGGGAACCTGCAGTTTAAGTGGGATCTCGAAGGAGATTAAGAGGTCATGAGGGAATAGGTATTCTATATTCACACTAGGAATATATTTCTGACACTTTTAAGGCTGGAAGAATTTGTGTTTTAAGTCATTGGCATCAAGAGCATTTTGTTGCATACGACATTGGTTCTACAGGAAAAAAATTATGTAGACCTAGTTCTGATTTCCAGTTGTTTATAATTCAGTGGGAATAAATCATAGGGGTATATTGTTTTTACCCCCTCTTCTATAATTAAACATTTGTTATCTTTTCTACTGTATATGAATAGATTGAATTATTGAAATCTAACCTTGTTTTAAGAACTTTGGATAGAGTGAAACATATTCCCACACTTAATCTCCCTCTCCATTTTGAAGTTTGCTTGTATAGAGATGTTATTTGAATAATTGAAAAATTTTAAAAATGGGTCTTTTTTTGTGAATATCTGAACACACAGACATTCTCGAAATAGCTTACCACTGTAGAAAAAAAATTGAAAGTAAAGAGGTAAAGAAATAAAATTAAAATGTTGTGTAATTTAATCAGCAGGGACTTCTTTTGGGGAACAATTCTAGTAGTTGGTCTTTGCTCTTCTCAAACTCTGTGCAAATTAAACTCTGGACACCTTCTGACACAACTCTCTCTCAGCTCCTGTCCGAGCCCTTGCAGCCTCTGTTCTGTCCCTCTGACAGCACGTGTTGTTTGCCACAGCTCTGGACTGACCATGTGGGAGCCACAGAAAACACTCCTCTTGTCTCTGCAGCGGCTTCAGAGCAGGAGGAAGTCCCATTGCCTGGGCCTGAGTGTACCTCTGCAACCCAGCAGGCTGGTCAGCCTGGCCTCTGATTCCAAGACCTGCCTCCACTGTGGGTCTCCTGTACCCTACCTGGCAAGCTGAGGACTCAAGCTGGCCACCTGCAGGCTTCCATGAGAACTCAGCTGTTTGCACAGATAAGGGAGATTTTTCCAGAACCCCTTCCCATTCTGCAGCCCTGTGAGAATGACATGTGATTACCCATTGGATGGCTTCATTGGGAAGGCACCAGGTTGCTTTCACATAAACTAGTGTGGTTTCTGACTGTCCATACACATGAGTGTTTTTAGTGCGTATTTCTGGAAGAATTTTGCTCTCTGTAACATGCAAATGGCAGCCTGAGAGGATGGCCTCTAGCCCCATTTTAGAGCTCTTCATGTCTACTTTTCTTTAGAGGAAAGGGAATGCTCCTGTTCCTCCACCTGCCCTCTTCTCCTCTGCTTCCGGTCTTCCTTGAATACTAAATACTTATCAGATCTTCACAGACTGAAGCCACCAGTTTTGCATACACTGAAGGCTGCTGGCTAGGATTTGGACACATGGAGACCAGACTTTGATTTCACCTCACATGCTTCATGGTGCAATAGCATTCTGCTGGTCTTTACAGCCTTGCTGATGATGTAGGTAGCCATGGAAATTAGAGCCTCTAATGGATTTCCCAGGCCCCCCCTTTTTTGACTTTCAGAATGATGTGTAATTTTTCTGCACCTAATTTTCTGTAATAGCCATATAGATCTACCTCATAGCCATGGTGTGAGCATCGGTAATAGAAGTCAATACAATGTCCTTGAGGATGTTTAGGACAAAGGTACAGTCAAAGTGAACATAGTATTATATTCATTGCACAAGTCTTGTTTTCTTCAGTCCCTTCTTCTCTTTCAGTGACTCCTCCATCCTCCCTGCTTGGAACATTCATTCATTGGTCAACCATGTTTTTTCTGCTTGGCTCATCCATCCCATCTGTCCGCCATACCCCATGGAACTTGTTCCGCTATGGGTTGCATTCTGGATTCTATTCTCTGCCATCTGTCTTTACCTTGAGGATTGTGTTTTATGTGACATAGTTGAATGTCTTGAGACATGTCCAGTTGGAAATGCACTTAAAGGAATAGGCTTGTGCCATAGTTGTCCCCAACCCCTTTTCTTTCTGTAAGATGAAAAGTAAGATGTGCATGGCTATTGGCATTTGTTAGAAGCTTTCTGCACTAAGTTCTTTGGCCTGTGGTCAAAGGGGCTTGCCAACGAGTATATGTTGTTTATCTGCCCACAGCCACCCCAGTGCTCAGCTGTGAAGCTGCAACACAGACCGAAAGGAGGCTGGATCTGGCCACAGTGACTCTAAGAAGAGGCTTGAGACCAAGAGCATCAAGATGCAGACCACGGTCTTTGATAGACTATAAGTCTTACATAGATACCAAACTGCTGGTGGCCAGGTTCCTGGAGCAATCCTCCTGCAGTATGACCCCAGACATCCATGAACTTGTAGAAAACATTAAATCTGTTTTGAAGTCGGATGAGGAGCACATGGAGGAAGCCATCACAAGTGCCAGTTTCCTGGAACAGGTAGCTTTATTATTGATATTAGGCATGAATCTGATAATTGGTTTCCACAGCGGCTCGAGTAGCTCTCTTATTTCCCATCCAAGGCAGAGTAGGTTCAGGCCACTGTCTCTAGGCACCTGGGGCTGGGAGGTCAGGGGATGGGGAGAGAGGAAGCCAGAAAGGCTTCCTTCTAGATGTGGCAACTTTTCCATTGTGCTCTTGGCCAAAGGGAAGAGAACCCAGTTTTCTGGAACATGAAAGCATGCCTAGAAAAAGCAAAGGATACAGAGAGTATCCTTCAACATTTGAGTTCCTGAATTCAAAGTTTCCCTTGATGTGGAATGTTTTTTTAAGCCTTTGAAAATGATGACATAGGTGACTCATAATATTGGCAAGATGCTGGGAGCTGTTCACATTCTCACAAATTGCTTGGCAAGATAAATAAGCCAATAGGACTTAAAGGAATAAACATCTTTTCCGTTCCATAGATTGAAAAGTAAAAGGCAGTCTTCTGAATGGGAGTAATTCAGGGAAATGGTGAAATTGGGTGTGCACATAATCCTTCTGGATTTCAGGTGTCTCACCTATAAAGTGGAGGATTGGGTTAGGTGGTCTCTACCCCCAGGCCTCTGAATTAATGGAATTTCCTTCTGGTAAGAACCTTCTCTCCAACTTTTGAAAAACTGTTAACTTTCAATTGTTTATTCTGTTGCTATGGGTCAGTAGTGCACAGTGGCACTTAGTGTGACCTGGCTCAGTGTCTTTGAGCATTAAATACCAAACAGATACTTCTCAAGTTGAATTTGGATGATGTTCAGGGTGATTACTAGTTCCAGGATTCTAGGTAAAGTTTTAAGTTAGTTTGAATACACCCACTTCTTGCTCTTCTTTCCGTTTCTTCCTTCCACCTGCTGGCCTCTTCTCATTGAAACTGGAAGCCAAATTCTCTCCTAGTCCCTCAGGGGACCCAGAGGAGAAGAGAGATCTGATTACTTCCAGAAAGAGGTACTTGAACTTCAGACCCTGGTGTGGTTTGTTCTCTAAAAGAGTGTTCCGTCAATGGTTCTGGGTCAGGTTCCACCTTGTAGCCTGTTGGGGAGACAGTTATATCCTGGCAATGCTGACCTACATCAGTTGTCATTTCCTGCTCCCTTCATTCAGTCCAGCCCCAGTAGCCCAATAAACAGAAACATTTGAAACTACTTTTTGAAGGCTACCAAGCTCCAGTGTTGGGAAAGAGCTGGAGCATCCTTCAGATTTCTTCAAAGTCTTGCTCCCTGAGAAATAGCTCTGAAGAAAAAGAACATGTACTTTCAGTTGTACAGGTGCTATAGTTACAAATGTTTACTAGATCCTTGAGTCCTAAGGTTAAAGGTGCTGAGATTGTGTGACTGACTCTGGGCCATCTGCTGGGGCCTTCCAGAACTGGATCCCCAGAAATCACTTATCATAATGCCACACCCCTCCCCAGACAGGAGGAAAGACAACAGAAGGGGACACTGACTCAGCACAGCCTTACACACTTTCACTTTCATTAGCCTCACTAGATTGGGCGTTGAGATCCATTTAAATTTACCCCAATATCAAAAAAACACTTGTCTGACTTACCATGTAACACAGTCAAATTTAATGGATGTTCGAATTTTCTTCTTGATCAAGAGACAAAGGCAGGCCTTAAGACAAATATAATGTTATCAGAATGTTAGCAAAATTTAATATCCCATCTTTGGGGGGACTATCCTTTTAATGACCTTATCTGATCAGAATGGTACAAATGCAACAAAGTCCTCTGGATGGTTATTATGCAATGGTAAGTGGAGGCTCCTGAGTTTCTCCAAGGTGCTACTACCCTTATCATAGGTCATACAGACATGCCTGTGTAATTCTCCAAAATTATATTAACTGGACAGCCCTCCTCTTTCAATGTCAGTTGGATTAGGGATTTCCCATATATTTTACCATCCTTAGAGTAACTGATATTATTATATGTTTAAACCCATTGAAGAACAGATGTGGCAGAATCATTCTTAAATAGCTTTTTCAAATAAATTGGCCTCATTTTAATTTTGTTTATTGAAGGGTTGTCAGATCCATCTGAAGCATTATTGGTCCTAGATGATATTTTTTAAGCTTATTGTCTCACCAGACCAGTGGTGGTTCAACTTTCAAGTGCATCGATGTTACCTGTGTCCTTGCTCAAAGCACTCATGCTTGAGCTCCCCTCTAGACTGCCAGAATTGGTGGCATGTGGGCATTCATGTTGCTAGCACCTTCCATGCCCCCCCCCCAATAATGAGAATCATGGGCTTAGACTGTAGAGAAGTTGGAGAAAACTGATGAGAAGAATGTTAAATATAAAGCAAAAAATTGCACTTGACCAATCAAGTGTGGTGAGTCTACAGTTGAAACAATAAAAGTTTGGAGAATTTCTTAGGAACTTCAGAAAAGAACCAGTATATTAAAAGTATCTCTGGAATTCCAAGTAGGTTCTACTTTGGGAAAATACCCTGTTTCATTTTTGGAAGCAATTAAAAACCTAGAGGTGGGGGGAAAGAAAGTTAAAAGAAGGGAGATCTTATGAAAATAGAAGGCAGACCAATAGAGGAAAGTAATGGATTAAGAGGGAGGAAGAAAGGAGGGCCAGGGGAGTACTGGGAATAAAATCTACCAAATGTGCTATGTCTGTGTGTGAGTATACCACGATGAATGTAAATATGTAAACATAATGCACCAATTGAAATAATAATTGAAGGCAGTAATAGAGTATGGTAAGTGGATGGAGGAGGGAGGAGGGGAAGGAAAGAGAAGGTGCCAGGGAATGAGATTGATTAAATTGTGTGCATGTATGAATACGATATGAGTCCCATTATCATGTATAATTGCAATGCACCAATAAGAAATTTTAAAAAATAGGTCATGGGCCTCATCTGGTGAAGCTTAGCCTCTCCCCACCCTCTCCTTATTCTCTCAAAGATAATGGCCCCACCGCAGCCCAGCACTTCCAGGGCCCACGTGCTGCCCTCACGGAGACAGCCTGGCCTGCTGCACCTGCGGAGCTGTGGTGATCTGAGCACCTTCGTCCCGGCAGGGAGGCCAAGAGTGGAGAGGAGACCCCCAAGAGCAGAGGCTGAGCGGCCACACAGCCTTATTGGTGTCGTCCGGGAAACCGTCCTGTGAACCGAGGAAGATGGAAGACCACTCCCAGGGGAAGGATCCCCCTTTTCTCTGTGCTGTGTCCTGGCTGAGAGTTGGGGTCCCCCCCTGGGAACTTCTCCAAGGGAGGCATTTTGAAGAACGTTTGTTCCTGGTTCTTGGCTCCCAGTTTTGTTGCCAGGGGTGCTCCAGGATGAACAGACAGGCTTCTCAGGCCCCCTTGGGTTTTGGATGCAGGAGTTGGAGGGGAAGGCCGCGAGCTGTCTCCTTCCTCTGCTTGGTCCTGCAGCATTCCTGAGGGTCACATGTCCCAGCGGGGGCAGAAACTGGACTAAGGATTCTTTGCCCACCTCACTCCTCATGTCTCTCCTGGTTGCCAAGTTCTTTCTCTGTTGGAAGGACAGAGCTTTGGGGCTGCTATTTATAACTGCCTGCGGCCTTTCACTGCTCAGTGAGAGGAATTGGCAGGAGGCACGGTGATTAACCCCCACGTGACTGCAATCCTCAAGCCTCTTTTTAGTTTACCCTCAAATCACACTCTCTTTAGGAAAAACAGGAAAGTGTAAGTGGCACCTTTTAATGAAAGACATTTAGGAAGAGAATTATTGTTGATTCCATTTATTCATGCTTGCAAAACTAGAGCACCTAAGGCCGAATGAGAATAAAAACATATACTTTGGACCTCCGGGCTTGGTGTGCAGTGTTTGTGTATGCTCAGGTGGCCAGGCCTCACATTACGGAGGAGTTGGAGCTTGGAGCGGTGGTGGTCAGGTTCCACAGGCAGGCCACCAAACCAGTTTAATCTCCAAAGCACCCGAACCTCAAGGATAACAATGCATCCTTCATGGGCTCGGCTGGCGCTGGGCTGAGTGGCTTCAAGATGCTGTGTTCTAGTGGAGTCATGAACACTAATGCAATTACAGTTGGGAATTAGTGCTAGGAATGAAAGGGTGCTCAGGGAGGGCTTCTTTGAGGAAATGACACTTGAGCTGCGTCTTGGAGGGTCAGGGAAGAATGTTCCA
Organism: Xerus rutilus; assembly: GCA_028644305.1. Lineage (NCBI taxonomy): Eukaryota > Metazoa > Chordata > Mammalia > Rodentia > Sciuridae > Xerus > Xerus rutilus. The sequence continues at coordinate 121,636,061 of CM053399.1, read as the reverse complement.
GGGAGAAAGAGAGGCCCAGAGTACTAGAGGTGACCACAAACCTGAGACAGGGGAGAGGTGGACAGGAGACTTGTAGACCATGTACTGTGCTAACAATGAGAGACCCTGGAAGAGTTTGTAGCAGAAGAATGACAGTTCTAATTGTATTTTCCAAAGATCACTGTGCTGCAGAGGGAAGAGTTTAGCTAGAGTATGTGAGGAAGTGAGGAAGGAGGAAGCCGGGATCAGAGGCTGTATGGTAAATGGAATACTGGTTCTGCTGGGCGCTGCCTGTGCACCAAGCATGCTAAGGGTTTAATTTATGTTCTTGTTTTGTGCTCAACACAGCCTGTGTGGTGGGGCCTATTATTGTCCCCATTTTACAGATGAGGAAAATGAGTTTCCAGGACTTTCTCAAGGTCATTTAGAAGTTGACATTTTACTGTCAAGCCACCCAGCTCCAGATAGTACTCCATGCCTCAGCTTTCCAAATCATGGTAGTCTGTATTTCATGGTTATGTGACAAAGTGGTTAAAACTTCCTGCTTGGCTCACTAGGCTCCAGCAACCCATGGCTGAGTGGGAATTGGGGTGGGGTCAGGAGGCAGAGGACAAAAGAAAAAAGACTACTGGGAAGTGCTGAGCTGGGGTAACACGTGGGCTGTGGAAACATCTGGAAACAGAGTGCCAGGAACAGGCTGAGTCTGGCACACCTTCTTGGGGTGAGCTGTGTTTGGGGAGAGTTATAGGAACCTCCCAGAAGGACATTTCTCTGTCATGACCACCCCTCAGCTCATCCCCAAGCTGGCATGAGTTATTCTACTTCTAATTGCTGGCTGTTGGCACCATGGTTGTTCACTGGGGACCAGCCCACTGCCCTGGAGTGAGCCCCTGTATTCTCTAAGGGTTTCCAACTGGTGTCACAAGCTGTTGTCTCGCCCCTGCTCCCTGACATTCCACAAACTGCCTGTGTAGCTAGGTCTGGCCACTACCCACCACATAGCTGCTGATTTCTCCCAGCTTGGTTTCTCCCAGATGAACACTGGTTGCTCCCCGACCATGGTTGGTGAGAAAAGGGCCTGTCCATGCTGTGTTACCTCACTTGTGGCCAGGCCTCTCTCACTTTTTCGCCCTCTGCTTTTTTGCCCCTCTGGGATGGTGTTTTGTTTTTGTAGCTGCATCTCTCTCTGCCTCTCCGAAGCCCATGCTGGTCAATTCCAACCACCGCTGCATCCCTCAGAGTGTGTCTGGACTGCTCCGGGTGGACAGGTGGGTGCTGTACAAGTGGATAACTTCTGGCTCTGGCCTTGGGGGAATAGTCAGAGGTGGTCTCAGTCATCCTGAAGATAGGGAAGTGGCCAGCAACACTTGGAAGAGGAAAGGAGGACAAAAAGCCTGAGAGAATCACTTAGATGGAGTCCAAGAGGAAGTGGGGCCTGTCTCAGCCTCACAGAATTGACCCTGCAGCCTGAGAAATGTTCCATGTAAATCAGGACCTGAAGATATTAGCAAAGTCAGAAAACTGATTTTGTCTTGCTTCCCTGACTTTTAGAATTATTAAAGCGGTGTGTGTGTGCACAAAACATTACGATATATAATATAATATGATACAATATTTTTATATATTTACCTTGGAAGGGAATTTAGCAGTCACAATATTCATCTCCCTAATGGTTTGTCTGGGTGGTAAATGAATAAATAGTCTCAAACACTTAGGCATTAGTGATATGATACACTTGTTCACAGGTCAGCTGAATGTAGATAGGGAAAGCTGTTTTGGGTGTGGAGTGCCTGAAGGATCTACAGTCCAGAAGTAGCAAGGAAGCATTTCAAATGTGGTATTAGAACTATACCAGGGGGATGATGATTGATTAGCATAGACATGTCTAAATAAGTTTTTACTGGTGAAGTAAGTGATGTTCCAGCTATGTATGTAGTTTTGCCTCTGTTCCAGTGAAGGGTAAGAATCTGGTCCCCACTTGATGAGGTCACAAAATAGACCAGGACATAGGTTGCTTCTTCAGAATGTCGTCACCTCTGCCTCAGTCTTCCCCAGTCTGCTGTGTGTCCATGTGTCTAAGGCCAGAGAGCAGGACCTTTCCAAGTTTCCATACTGTTTTCTGCAGACTCTGATGATTGTCTGGCAGAGTTGCCCCAAGGCTGGCTTTTCCTGAAATGTCCCATCTGATGGTATGGGGGAGGGGCGAGGGCCCCCACTTACCTGGGCTGCTCACATTTACCAAAGCACCATGTTGGCTAAAGGCCTCCTTGGCTAGGTCTGGTCACTCTATAACCCTCCAATTTGCAGATGAAGCAACTGAGGTGCAGCTCTTAAAGAGTAGAGCAGAGGCAGGAGACCACACTCCTAGCTCCTGGACCAGCAGAGCAGCTCAGAGTATTTGGGATGAAAGCACAGTTCCTTCCCTTCAATCTCACATGTACCAAAAACTTGCGTAAATTGTAGTAAACTGAGTTAACTGGTAAATGAAATAATAGTAATAAAAAACCCCATAAAATACAACCCACCTCTTTTTAAATAGGTGTTATTTTTAGAGCAACTTTGGCTCACAGGAGTAGAAGGTAGAGATTTTTCATATACCCCCTCCCTACTACACACTCATAGCCTCCCCCATTACCAATATCCCCCTTCAGAGAGGTACATTTGTGACAACTGATGAACCTACCTGGACTCATCATCATTGCCCAAAGATCATAGTATATTGGAGTCCACGTTTGGTGTTATATATTCTAGGGACAAAGGTATAATAACATGTATCCCCCATTGTAGTATCACACAGAGTAATTTCACTGTCTTAAAAACCCTCTGACTATCCACACCTCCACCCCCCTCAATCCTTGGAAACTGCTCATCTTTTCACTGTGTACATGATTTTGCCTTTTCCAGAATGTCCTACAGTGATCGTAGTCTGTAGTCTTTTCAGAGCCTTTTTTCCACTTAGTAATATTTAAATTTCCACCATGTCTTTTCATAGCTTGAGAATTCATTCAATCCATTTTTGAAAATTATTATTTCATAAAATAGTTTTACTATAGTCATAAAAGTACTCTATCAAGTTAACTTCTCAAAACTCTTACCCTCATTTTCTGAACTTAATCTTGTCTCTGGCCCACACTGGGTAAGTGCTGGTCTGGGTCACACTCCAGTCTGAGTCTCCCAGTTTCCTTGGAGCCTGTTCTGTGTGGTAGGGCCTGGGGACATCGATGAAGAGGACTGGCAGACGCCCTTCCCTTTGCACCCATCTCTGAGGCTGCTGTGAGTTGAGGCTCCTCCTCACAGTGCCAAAGTCCAAGGCTCCTGTGACTCCCTCAGGGTTAGGAAGAACTGGCAGAGGAAGAGGGAGCTGCTGCCAGGCCTCCTCACCCAGCTGGAGAAGAATTCTGGAAACAGAACAGAGGAGCCCATCTCTACCTCCCGCTAGGCCTCTGTAGGATGCAGAGGAGAACAATGGAGGGGTTGAGGGAGAGGGATCCAACAAAGCCATCTTTGTTTACAGGGTGTTCTTCTCTGGCTTCTGCAAGGCAAGCCAAGCCTGGGGCCAGAAGTCACCACATTTCTTCCATTTATCTCCCTCTTTCATTCAAGAGGTATTTATTGAGCTATGGAATCCTGGGCAGTGGGCCAGGAGCTGAAGAGAGAAAGCTGAGCAAGAAGAGGGAGACAAAAAGAAAAACAAGTCATAAATGCAAAGTTACCTTCCTCTTGGCTATGCTGAGCAGCTCCAGGCTCCTACAAGGAGCGAGCAACCAAGACAGGTTGACTTTGGAGACCAGAGACTTAGGCCTGATTATCAGAAGGCTGGTATGAAGGAACCCCTTCACTCTGATTAGGAAACAGGTCCTGGTGCCCTACAGACCTGGACGTGTGGCAGCAAGTGGTTCACCATCTTGAGAATTCTTAAAGAAAAGCTATTTATGACCCTTGTTAAAGACAGTGAGGAAGACTTTATTCAGGAAGGGACAACTGCAAGGGGAGAGAGGTCAGATTTAACCCTGAATATGGGGACAAATGGAGACTTAGAACAAGGAACAGGGATGGGGTCAGGGGTGTAGGAAAAGTGCTGTGAGGAAATAGCAGGGGTAAGATGATTCTTGATAGAACAACTTAATAGAATCCTCCCTGAAGGTAGGCCGCGGTGGAGAATGAAGGATTTATTTGGATATCAAGGATGGGGGATTTTTTGCCAAAACCAGACTAAGAAGGTCAAAGACAAGAGAATCTCTTGCCACATCATCCCTTGCCTCAGGCTCATCCCTGCCTTAGCAGGATGCTTTGTTTTTAATTCCAAAACCTGGCAGGATCTTTTGTGTTTTGCCCTAACAAAGGAGCAAGAGCCAAAATTCAGGATGAATCATTATTCTTCTCTCACCAGGTGCCTGTAGGTCCCAGGGCTGTGGAGGCTTTTCCAGTGTCTTTTTAGATACCATGTGCATATTTTGATACAAAAGTAGTATTTAAGTGAAAGCAGAAAAACACACTAGGCAGAGAAGAATTTCAAACAAGGAGAGTCATTTGAATTAGTCTGCTATTAGTGAGTTGTCTCTCCTACTACTCCTTTATCTATTTGGAGGAGGCAAGAAGTTCTTCAATAATAATCATCAACACAGTATCAGAGGGCATTAGGTATGGAGGCCTGCCTCCACATTCTGCAGATGAGGAGTCTAACATCCAGTGAGGAAAACTAATTTGCTTAAAATTGGACAACGTGCAAATGTCAGAATGGCTTCTGTTATAATAGACTTCCCTGAAGTCTAAGGCATGAAATAGACACATGCAATGAGGCATAGAAACACACCACAGGAACTCCTAAGGATCCAAAACATTAACACAAGGTATCACTTACAAAGAGTCATAATGACTAGCATTTATTGTGAACATTTCTAGGGCTATCTTACTAACTTAGCTCAAGTAATCTTCATAGTCATCTTTACAGTTCTTTACCAGTTCTTATGACTGTTCTTATTTACTTTCTTATTGCATTGGCTGACATCTCCAATACAATGTGAAGAGTAGTGGAGATAGTGGATATCCTTGCCTTGTTCCTAATCTTAGAGGAAATGTCTTGGATGCTTCCCCATTAAATAAGATGTTATCTTGAGAACAGAGGTGTATATACTTTATCATATTAAGATAGTATCCTCTGTTTTTGAGTTTTTTTTCTCCTCCTTATGAAGGGATATTGAATTTTGTCAAAGGCTTTCTGAACATCTATGGAAATAATCATGATTTTTCCCTTCTTATATTTATTATCATGGACTGATTTTCATGGGTTACTGGTAGTAAACTAACCTTGGATTATTGAATATATTACATTAATTCATGGTGAACTATTTTCTTAACATGATATTGGATTCTGTTTTGCTGATATTTTATTTAGAAATATCACAATAATAATGATGCTCATCTCTATATTTCTTTATTCTGTATCTGATTTAGGCATCAATTCATAAAGTGAATTCCTTTTCTGGGCTCTGAAATATTTTATAGAGCATTGGGTTATCTGGTCTTTGAGGGTGTGGTATAATTTCTTGTGTTGGTGTTTTTGTGTGTGAATAGTTTTTAAAATACATTTCCATATTTCTTGTATGGAATTTGTTCTATTTGAGCTTTCAAACTCTAATGAGAAGTCAATTTTGGTAATTTTTATTTTCCTGGGAAATTATCCATTTTACCTAGTTTTTCAAATTTGTTTGCACAGAAGTTTATAGTTTCATAATTTAAATAGTTTTGTTGTAATAGTTATTTCCCCTCTTGTCATTTTTATTATGTATATTTGTGGTTTCTCTTATTTTATTCTTTTTTTTAAATGTTTTTTTAGTTGTCAATGGATCTTTATTTTATTTATTTATATGTGGTGCTGAGAATCGAACCCAGTGCCTCACACATGCGAGGCAAGTGCTCTACCACTGAGCCACAACCCCAGCCCCTATTTTATTCTTGATCAAGTTGACTAAGGGTTTGCTTAGTGTGTGTATATACATGCGTGTGTGTGTGTATACACATATTGTATATATATATTTAAATCAGATTCTGATTTATTAATTACATGTACTGTTTCTCTATTCTCTTTCTCATTAACATCTGCTTCTCTTTATTATTTTCTTTGTGTGTGTGTGCATGTGCTCTTTGGGGGGTTTGTTTTGTTGTTCCTTTTTTAACATTATTTCTTCTTCTTTTTCTTTTTGTGATGCTGAGTATTGAACCCAGGATCTTTATCTACTAGACACTCTACCACTAAGCTACATTCCCAGCTCTCTTTTTCTCTTTGTAGTGTTATGAGCTGTAGCTTTATTTTATTTTATTTTCATGATAAAAGTATTTAGTGGAATGGATTTTCTTATCACTGCTTGAATGGCATCCCACAGAATCTGATATATTTTCATTGAGATTAGGACTGCCCTTGGAGAAAAAGAATACTAAATTAGCAGTACAAAATCGCACGCAGGGCCTTGGAGAAGGGATCTCTTCCTACTACTGTGAACCCAACGAAATTCAAGTATCATGGCTCCTTACTTCCACAGGCCTTACTTCATTCACTGCTGTGCATGAGTAAGGCTTGGGAATTTACACTGAGTTTTAGGTAGGAGGTCAGTATTGTTGAGACAGACAGTAGGAAGGGCAGACCTGACACCATTAGTAGCAAGAAAAGGGAATTAGAGAATGAAGTACAGTTGAGCATATATTTTGTACCAGGCACTTGGCAAACCTTATCTCAATAATCTTTAAACCATGTGCCTGATTGTTGTGCTATTACCATTTGTAAATGACCAAAAAGGAGTCTGTAAATGTTAAATAACGTGCTTCGGATCATACAGTTGGTACGTAAGTGCAATGTTTTGAATGTCCCCACCAAAACTTATCTTGAAATTTAATCCCCATTACTTAGTATTAAGAGGTTGGAAACTTAATCTATGGTCTTTGAAATGAGGTCGTGAGGATGGGGCTCCCATGTTTGTTATAGTGGCTTTATTAAAAAAGGGAGTGAGACCTGAGCTAGCATCCTTGCTCCATTTCACCATGTGATGCCCTGGGCTGCCTTGAGATACTGAAGGGAGTTCCATCAGCATAAAGGCCCTCACCAGATATGCCTCCTTGACATTGGATCTCCAGAACCATGACCTGAATAAATCTTTATTCTTTATAAATTATCCCATCTGTGGTATTTGGTTATAGCAACAGAAAATGGACAAAGACCATGAGCTTACATCCAGAACAGTCCAAACCTGAAGCTCATGTTCTTTGCACTGTGCATACCACACTTTGGTGCCCAGAAAGGACTGGCCTCAGTGCTCCTCACATCCTTCCGTGCAGTCATTGAGTTGAGGAATATATGCTACAGAAAGCTACCTGGAGAGATGAGCCCTGGCAGTGCAGGATGACTTCCTGTGGGGAATGGGATGGTGACTACAGTAGTCCTCTATTACTATGCAACCAATTATCCTCAAACATTTACTGTGCCACACACAGGCTCTGAGGGTCAGGAATCTAGGAGCCGCTTAGCTGGCTGGTTCTTGCTCAGGGTTTCCCATGAGATTGTTTTCAATCTGCTTCCAAACTCACTTGCGTGGTTGTGGATAGGCCTTGGTTCCTCCTCACTGGGGGCTCTCTCCATGGGGCTACTCACAGCATGGCAGCTTGCAACCCCAGAGAGAGAACCAAGAAGGAGATAATGGAGAGGCCCCCTCTCTATACACTGAAGATACGGAAGTTCATGTCTCTGAAGACAAAGACACAGAGAAGAATCTGAACAAACAGGCTTTGGAAGGTTCCCCTGTTTATCACCCATGGATCATACCCACTTGGTCTACTCTTCATCAGACCTAGCCAGAAGACACACAGGTGTCCCTGTTTCTTTGGGTCTTCATTTCTCTAGGCTTCCGTGTCATGAAAAATTTACATAAATTTGTATGCTTTTCTCTTGTTAATCTGTCTTTTGTTGTGGGCGTGTCAGCCGTGAACCTAGCAATAGGTGAAGAAAATTTTTCTCCCCTACTGTGTCTTTTTTAAACGCACCACAGAGACACGGGGTGTATATGTAGACTCTTCAGGAGTCTCTGTGGGCATTGAGTCAAGCACATGCAGTCCCTGCCTACCCAGAGCTTGCACTTGAGTGGGAGGGGCCAGGCAATGAATGAAAAGAGAATTAAAATAAGAGTAACAGCAATAAGGGCTGCTGCAAAGAAAGCTAAAGTGTGCTAAAGGGTAGGAGGTGATGGGCCTTGCTCCTTCAGGCTACTGACCACATTAGGTTCTTCTGCTGCACTGTGTAGGAGGTGGTGCTCAGAGAAATCCTCTCTGATGAGGTGGCATCCCAGCCAAAATGCTAGGGTGAGCCATACAGAGACCAGGGGTGCAGCCAGGGCAAAGGCCCCGAGAAGGGGTATTCTCAGTGTGCATTCAGGGATGTCGTGGTTGGAATGAAGTGAACAAAGGAATGATGGATAGGAAATGAGATCAGGGAGGTAGCTGGGCCCTGATCAGACCAAGGCTCTGTAAGGTCCTTGGCTTTTCATCATCTGGAAGGTTTTGAGCTGGGAGGAGTGGCGATCTGATTTCAGCATGCTCTTGAGTTCCTTCCAGCTGCTGAATAGGGATCAGGGAGGTGAGGAAGACCATTCTGCAATGACCTAGGTCAAGACAGTTGTGGCTGGTTCTAAAGGGGGACGCTGTGGAGGTCCTGAGTCATGGTCAGACTCCTGTGCCTGCCATGATTCCTGTGTCCAGGAGGTGGTGCTGCTGACACATGATAAGGAGGTTTCTGTGACTTTTCCAAGTTTCTGGCCAGTCACTGACCATTCTTTCCCCAAAGGCCGGTGTTATACATGTGTGCCAGGCCGGTGTTATACAGGTGTGCCAGGCCCTGTGGCATAATGGGTAAGGAAGTGAGTGACACAGACATGGTGCTTGCCCACATGGCACTCACAGAGCAGCCAGGAAGAGAGGCAGAAGAAGCACTGCAGCTGTAAAAAGTTCTAGGGGCCACGTGAAACAGCAAGCTATGTGCTCTGGGAGAGGACCCACAGGAGGGGATGGGGTGGTGTTACAGAAACAGGATGTAGTCATGGAGGTGGAAAAAGCTGTGTATGGAGGACAGTCTGTGTCCAGGAGCAGTGAGGAGAAACAGGAGCCCAGGCAGGACGAAAATTAGAAGCAAGCTTGCCAAGTACCAGGAATGCCATGCTAGTGCCATTGGACTTCATCCTGGAGGCACAGGAAGAGGCCCCAGGGAGCCCAGGGTCAGGTCTGAGTGGAAAACCTTGGAAATAAGGACTCCTTTTGCAGTGCTATTGTCAGCATCATTAAAAAGGTTGAGGATTTAGGAACAAAGTTAAAATGGCAGCACAAGTTAAAATAGCAAGAAAAAATTTGAAATAGACCTAATATCCAGCAAGAGGAATAAAGCATTTTGCATTAAAAATGTTTAAGGCTGAGAATGTAGCTCAGTGGTAGAGTGCTGGCTTGGCATACTTTAGGCCCTGGGCTTCATCCCCAGGACTGCATGAGAAAAAAAGCAAAAAAGCAATTTTAATCGTGTATCAGCAAAATACATTACATTTTTTTTCAAAGAATTCTTGATGATGAGGACAGAGTTTATGATATAATATTAAATAAAAGAGGCAGGATTGTGTGGAAATATAATCCACACAATCTGAAAGGAAACAGGCCCAAGGATCACAGTGATTCTCTGTGGGAATTGAGGTGATGTGTGATTACCTTTCCCTTTTTTCCACCTTTTCTAGAGTTTTGAAAAATTTCACATGAATATGCATTAATTTTGTAATGCATATTCAGGTGAAATTTAAAATAAGGGTTTCCTGAATATGATCAGTAGGTTTCTCTTAAAGGCCTGCTTTAGAGAAGGAGATTAAGTTATTTGGAAGCAGAATGAGCAGAATGTGTTCTCTGGCTGAATGTGGGAAAAGAGAGGCAAAGGTCAAAGGTGACATAAGTGTCACCATTGGGTCCCTTCTTGAAGCATCGGCCAGAGGAATCCTGTTAAAACAAAAGCCATATCCTGTCCCTCCTCTGCTCAGCACCCTACCACTGTCCCATCTTTTTCAGGGCAGAAGCAAACCAGTATTGTTAAAGTCACTTCAAAGCTTCAGTAGAATTTTCTACCCTGCCCTTGGGTTATGTCTCATTTTCTGGTCTCTTTCCCTCTGTCTCCCTGGCCTCCTCACTATTCCTGGGTCAGGTCAATATGTTCCTGCCTCAGGGTCCTTGCTCTTGTACCTCCATGCTCAGAAGGCTTTTCTACATCTGTTCATCTTGCCCTTTCACCTCCCTCAAATCTATACTCAAGCCGAGCTTGGTGGTGCAAGCCTGTAATCCCACCACTTTGGGAGGCTGAGACAGGAGAATTGTGAGTTCAAAGCCAGCCTCAGGAATAGCGAGGTGCTAAGCAACTCAGTGAGACCCTGTCTCTACATGAAACACAAAATAGGGCTGGGGATGTGGCTCAGTGGTCGAGTGCCCCTGAGTCCAATCCCCAGTAAACCGCCCCGCCCCCAAATCTATGCTCAGGAGCTCCTCCTTGGGGCCTTTTTTGGTTGCCCTCTCTAAAATGCAACACCCTGGAACAACTTTATCTACTTATTCTTGTTAGTACAGACCGTGAGATAATAGATCTATATATTCTTCTTGATTACTTTATTTCCTCCACTTGAATGTAAATTGCAAAAGGGCAGGGATTCTGTCTGTTTTGTGCTCTGCCTTCTCCCAGCTTCTAAAACATAATTAACACTGCTTGTTGACTGACCAAAAGACCCTCATCAAACTAAAGAACCCAAACACTCCATTTATCACCAAAAGACCTTCAGATTCCCACCACTTATTAAAAGGTATTAAATGGCTAGACTTCTTTTAATAGTTAGCTCTTTTAGTATGAAGTTAAGATTCCATTTTAAAAAATTCTCTTTCCACCTTATTTATTTGTTTCATTATTTGTTGATGGGTTTCTTTGTCTTCAGGAACAAGATTTTTTTTTTTTTTTTTTTAGAAAGAACTTTTTTTTTAAAGATGTGATGGACTTTTTATTTTATTCATTTACTTATATGTGGTGCTGAGAATTGAACCCAGGGCCTCACACATGCTAGGCAAGTGCTCTACCACTGAGCCACAACCCCAGCCCCAGGAACAAGATTTTATTTGTAGCTTAGAGATTGGGAAGTGGCAGTCAGTGCCTGGGGCAGGGAGGAGGATGGGGGTCCTTGGGGCTGATGGCTGGGAGGGAGTGCTGGGGCTGTGGGATCTTGTCCACGGAGGTGCAGTCCTTGGTGTGCTGGTGCCAGCCCTGTACCCAGCTGTTCCATGCAGCCAGTGGTATGTAGGGCTACTGCTCATGTGGCCATGTGCTCTTCTTGCAGCAGCTCATGACCTTAATGCTGTGATCGCAGCCAGTACATTGTGGTATCGGTTGTCGTTTGGGTTCTGCATGAGGGAAGCAGAGGTCTGAGGGTGCACACAGACCCTTTTCCCTTCTGGAGGTTTCTGGGCGTTCTTAGCCCACATCCACTTACGGCAGCTCTGGGCTGATGTCAACACCCCTACAGCCCCTTCACAGCTCCCCAGGTAGGTGCTTTTTATTTTTTTGGTGCAGAATGGAGTCTTGGGTGTCTCGGACCAGGAGAAACACCATGCTCACACCAGAAGGCTGGGACCTCCAGAACACAGTGGTGGTCACTTTGCTGAAGGGGGCATTCTAGAATGTGGGATGGGGTTCGTAGACACCCCCTTATGTCTCCAGGCTGTTCCATCTCTGCCTAAGTAATTTTATTATAGGAATAATTTAAGAAGCAATGCCACAGAAAAGGTAGGTTTCATTCCAATTCCATCCTCACCTGGGATAGATAAACACACCAAAATCTTGAGCAATCCCAGAGGAATGAATCTAGACCCTGCTGTTTCTTGGACTCATTTCCCTCTAGCACCAGAATCCTGGGGCTTATTGAACTATTGCTGCACTCCCCTCTGGCCTAACAGGTGGCTGTGGAGGAACACATAGTAGAAAGAGGTCAGGAAAGCCAGGCACAGGGAGGTGCCTGGTCTGTTTCCATACAGAGCAACCCCCAGTGTCCTACAGGTACAACAGACTAGGATGTTGACCACCCAAGGTATTCTAAAGTAATCTTGACTGACACCCACGGAACAATAACCAAGGTCCTTGCATCCTCAGTCCATGCACGAATGCACCAACTCAGAAGCTGAAGGAGGGCTGAGGGCTGAGAAGGTAACATGGCAATTCACAGCACAGAATGATCTTGCAATCACCCAGAGCTCTTCTTTGGTGAAAAATAATAAAATAAAATAGAAAAGCAGGACCTGGTCCAGCCTGGACTACACAGACCCTCCTAATCTGACTCTAGGGTCACTTTTTTGCCAAATTGGATTCACTGCGCTCCTCATGGCCAAAACCATCTGGTTCCTTGCTCCCGATTCCCAGGCATCTGCTTTTGTGTCTCTTAGCTCTTCTGCCTCCCAACTTCCTTCCTCAAATTTTGTGCTATTCACAATGTAAATGCTTATAGAAAGGAAACTTCCAGGTTTAATCCATATTATCAACATTGTCTTAAGCCTAGATGATCAACAAAACAATACACGGAAGTAAAATAATTAGGAAGCGATGAGTTTGGATGATGTATTAGCTTTGTTTCATTTTATTTTTAAGAATTATTGCTCAACAAGAAAATTCCCGAAAACTTAGCCACTGATTCTCTCAGATGAGGAAGTGCTGGCCTCTACACACCAAAGGCTGGAGACAGCCCTCTGCAAGGCACACTCCTGATCCCAGGGTGAGGCCCCAGGGCACAACCAAGGGGCATGGTCATTTTCTCAAGATCTGTGGCCCCAGAGTCACTGAGGCTGGGATAGGGGCTGTCACAACACAAAGTTCTTCCTCTGCGGTGCACTGAGGAATGCAGGGTCGGTCCTGGACACCAGGCAAAGGCTGGGTTTGGGGATGTTAGAGAGAAAGTCTCTCTGCGGCCCTGCCCTAGGAGCTAAGTTTATTTTCTCCTGGCTTCCTATTGTGAAGTGGCTTGTGGACTGTGCTTACAGGCTAGAAGTTTGATCCCTCATCTGCAGGACGTGGAATGAGTTTGGGCCCCTCTATGTAGCAGCTGTGTCCTTGGGCCAAGTCTCTTCTTGAGGCTCTGAGCCTTAATTTCCTCAGCAGAATGAGGATGATGTAGCTGGTTGCTGTGAGGACCCAGGTGTGCTCAGGAACAGAGGGGTGAGCACATGGTTGTCCCTTCCCCCCACCTCAAGCCTGAGGGACTCATTTTTCTGCATTACAGTTATTGACAGCAAATTTCATGTTCTTACCTTTGTAGACCTCCTAAAATAAGAAATGACTTCATCTTATAAAATTCAAGAGTGGGAACCAAGTGGAAGCAGCCTTCCCAAAGCACTCTGTGATTAGGCCCAGACTGAGCTGTCCCCTCCTCGCCTGCACTCCTGCATTTATTTGGGTTTGACCACCTCCAGTGGGATGTGGTAAGGACTGGCTGGAGGGAGCTGGGTCCTTGGGTCCAGTAGGGCTGGTAAAGAAAAGCCAAGGAGAGCACGGAGAAACTAGAAACCATGAGGACAGCGTGGTGTGCAGTCTGTCACCCACCACCTCCCACGTTGCTGGCATGGGGACCTGCAGGAGTAGTGGGCTGCACCTGGCCCAGGATTCATAGCATCTGAAGGTGGGCCTGGAGTGTTCTGGTGGGCAGTGCTGACCAGCAGACCAGTGACAGTTTGTGCAAACTGCATCAACTCCTGGTATACCATGTACCTGCCACGTTGGCAGAGGCTTCATTTCTGCCTGTAGATCTCAAACTTCTCCTGTGGCCAATCCTAATTTGGAATCATGCAGGGAGATAATTCTAGAAAACCATGTTCTAGCTTCTAAGTTGACTTGGAACACCACCACACTCTATGCTTCCACAGAGCCAAGCACTTGTGGATCCCCCACCACATTGTTCCAGGCCTTGACACATGGAATGTTCTTCTTGGCCACATGACACAACCTGGCAAACTCCTACACCATCTTCAAAGCCCTGCAGAGATCTCACCTCACCAGAGAAGTGTTCCCTTACATCTTCTTTTCCTTATGTCTTAGCATGTACAAGCATAGGCTAAGTGCTCCGAGAATGAACTCATGTTCAGAACAACTGAGGCAAGCTGTACCCCATTATATAGATGAAGAAAAGTGGCTCAGAGTAGTCTAGGAACTCGTCAAGGTCATACAGCAGGAACAGGTAGCAAAGCTGTAATTCAGCCTGCTGTCTGTGACTCTTCCAATTACAATCCATGGTGACTGGAAAACTGAGGAAGACATGTCCCCGCCCATAAGAAACTCATTCGTGAAGGGGAAGGAGGCAGTCGAGGGAGTTAAGTAGCTGGTGAACTGTACTGAGATTGCCAATGGGTGCTGCATGTGGCGTGGTCTCTTGGGGAGGGGTCCAGGTAGAGAGAGGCTGAGCTTCCCACCGCGTGCTTCCCTAGCCCCTCCCGAATGGTACCCTCAACCCTGCAGCTTCCAGAGACGGGTGGGATGCAGCAGTCACTTGTGCTGTTTGCTGCTCACTTTCACAAATGCTCTGGGGCTGGTGGGAGGACTAGGCGGCAGCCTCGAGCTGTGCCTGTCTCCAGGGTTCCAGGCCTGACCAATAGGAAGACGATATGTCTGTCTGTCTGCGGCTGGGATCACACCCAGGGGCATTAGCCTGGCAGCGAACAAGTGAGGTTCTAACTGTCCTCCCTGTGTGACCTCAGGCGAGTTCTACCTCTGTTTGGGACTCTGGTTTCCTTATGTGAAAAACACGGGACCTGAACTGGTGGCTAAGATTCCACCTTCACAGGATCCCACCTGGGGGAATTTGTATTATTTGGGTGTGGCCTTTCTCCCATTATTCCACCAGAGGGCGCCACATCTAGCTTTTGGTTTCTGAAGGGGTGATTCAGCCTGGAGAGCGCCCAGGAGATGCCTGTGGGGACTCCGGTGGAAACAATTAGCAATTTGTGAGTGAGTGAGTGAGTGAGTGAGTGAGTGAGTGAGTGAGTGAGTGAGTGAGTGAGTGAATGTGTGTGTGTGTGTGTGTGTGTGTGTGTGTGAGAGAGAGAGAGAGAGAGAGAGAGAGAGCGCGTGCTGCTCTCTCTCACTTCTTAGGCCTTTTCAAACCAACTTACATAAAATCACTACCACCAAACTCATTTCATGATTTAAATTTTTAAAAATTGTGGTAAACAATACTGTGACATAGAATTTAATACCTTAGTGTTTCTTCTTTCTTTTTTTCGCTGTGCTGGGGATTGGACCCAGGGCCTTAAACACACTTGGCAAGTGCTCTTATGCCATCAAGCTGCACCCCAGCCCCACCTTAGCTGTTTTTAAGGGAACAGTGTAAAATACATTCCCACTGTTGTGCAACCAATCTTTGGAGCTATTTTAATCTTGCAAAACAGAACCTCTGTACGTATTAAATAATAGCTCCCTATTCTTTTCTCCTCCCAGTCCCGGGCAACCACCATTCTGTTTTCTGTCTCTATGAATTTGACTACTACTCTGGGCATCTTACATAAGGGCAACCAGAGTACTTCTCTTTGTGGGGCTGCCTTATTTTACTCAGCAAAATGTCCTTAGGGTAAGGTTAATCCTCATTGTAGCTTGTACCAAAAATTACCTAAGGCTGAATAATAATTGATCGAATGTTTATCCATTGACCCACGGATGGACCCTTGGATCATTTTCACCTTCTGGTTGTTGTGAGTTATGCTGGTGTGAACATGGGTGTACAAATATCTGTGTCTCTGCTTTTGATTCTCTTTTCCATATTTTATTTTTCTGCACAGCACTTAACACCACCCAACTCCCCCCACTACCCCAACTAGAGATGCAAATAATTTCTGGCTTTTTTTTTTGAGGGGGAGGTAACTCTAATGTTTATAATTGTACTGCCTTAAAGGACTTCAACCAGTTTTATTTCTAATTTAGCAACTTTATTCTAATCTTCCTTGTAAAATGCCTATAAATACTTAGTTCCCAAAATGTTTTTTGGATCAGCTTTACCATCTTACTTATTTGTCATTAATGAGCTAATAAATATTTGAAACATGTTCATTCTATGTTTGTATGAGAGTCAAACTTTTTAACTTTTAAAGAGTATGCAAAGAAAAAAAAAGTATGCACAGAGGGGCTGAGGTTGTGGCTCAGTGGTAGAGTGCTTGCCTAGCATGTATAAGGCATTGGCTTCGATCCTAAGCACCATATAAAATAAATAAGTAAAATAA
Organism: Xerus rutilus; assembly: GCA_028644305.1. Lineage (NCBI taxonomy): Eukaryota > Metazoa > Chordata > Mammalia > Rodentia > Sciuridae > Xerus > Xerus rutilus. The sequence continues at coordinate 121,619,786 of CM053399.1, read as the reverse complement.
ATAAAGGTATTGTGTCCATCTACAACTAAAAATATATTTTTTAAAAAGTATATATAGAGGGCTGGGGTTGTGACTCAGTGGCAGAGTGCTTGCTTCACACATGTGAGGTATTGGGTTTGATCCTCAGCACCATCTAAAAATAAAATAAAACTAAAGATATTGAGTCCATCTATAACTAAAAAATATTTTTAAAAAGTATGTACAGACATTCCAAAAGTTTTTACTGGGAGCATAAATCTGCCTTTGTGGGATGAAATTCAATTACACCACGGTTTATAGTGCTCTGTAAGTCAGGCTGGGTCTTAAGGTGATCTGGGGTCACTGGCACTAACGACAGCATGTGCCCTTTATAGTCAGGGGGTTTCCTGAATTGTGATTCAAACTTATGTACTCTGGGGGGCCTGAAAATTCTGGGAAGCTTTTGTGGACCTGGACCTGATGGGTCCCTGGAGGGACAGTGTGGACAGGTGGCGTGTCTGTATTGGTAGAGCAATGGCCAGCACTGCTCAGCTCTCCTACAAGTCAGGGACATTCTGAGAACTTCCTGTGTAGTCTCTTACTCCCACTCAGTCCCCATGAGATAGTCATGAGTTTGCAAATGAAAAGCAAGCTCAGTGAGTGAAGTAACTCTGAAGATCATGGTTCAAGCAAAAATTTTAGAAGAAAGAAAGACAAAATGAAGTGGTTCTGTTTGCATCAGGAGAGTTGAGTGGGTTTTCCTTCTAGTTCTGCAATTTGAGCTAAGATGGAGGCTGAGAGGTGAGAGCAGGAGGTGCCAACTGTGGTGGTGGTAACCTCAAGCATGGAGGCACATGCCATCCACCCTGGACAGTGGTCTCTGTCAAGGACAGGCACATCTCCACAGTGTTTGCTGAGAGGAGACTGCTCAGGAATAGGCTCTCCCAGGGCCCACCTCTCCCACCCTCATTCTGGTGATATATGAGGGCAATTGAAGGGCATTGTCACTTGAGGAAGTTCAGAATTCAAGAAAGGAGCTGTTTATTCCCCTCTCCTCCCTGTGAGGTAAGGAAGGAGAAATATTTCTCTTATACCCCAAAGTGCAGAGGCCTCTGTCAGCCTCCCTCCTCTACACTAAATTGAGCACTGGCAACCATCTCTTCTGATGTGACTGAGGAACTAGCCCAGTGGAGAGCCTGGGCATCCTTGATGGAGACAGAGGCAGAGAGCAGAGGGGTTAAGGGTGGCCTCTCATTTCTTCTGAGGGGTGAGGAAGATGATACTTGCAGGAGCTTGCTAGCTGTGAGACTCTGGGACACAGCCTGGGTTGAAAGGTTGTGCACTTTGGACGACTGTGGCCTAAGGGACCAGCGGAAGATACCACTAGAGCTGGAGGGACCCTCAATGCCTTAGGGCTGCTCACTGCTTGTCTTGTGGAATCCTTGTGAAGTAGATCAGCAGAAAGAGCCAGTCAAGAGGAGGCCTATGACCTTCCCAAGGGTGAGTACTAATGCAGGTGTCCTCCACCCACCTCTGCCTTAAAGGATACAAAGCAGTGGGGAGAGGGAAAGCCAAAAGCAAAGATTCCTCCTCCAGTGCCAAGAACCCTCATAAAAAGAGCCCAAACCTATCCCGAGGACAGAGGTGTGGGCCACGTTGGTTGACCAGGAGGTGGAAGAATGCACATGAGGAGAACCTGGAGGGAGGGCATTTAAGAGCCCCAGCTGTCCTGCCACGTCCATCAGCAGGTGCTGGAGGGCAGGGCTTCTACAGCTGGAGCCACTGGAAAAGTAAGGATAGTCCTTGAGCCCCCCAGGAGCCCTCTGTTCCTGAGCTCCCCCATCTACATTTGGGATAATAGCATCTACCTCCTAGAGGCGTTGTGGGAATCAGGCAAGTCATTCTATCCATAGAGCTCTGAAAAGCACCTGGCACCGTGGAAGGTGCTCTAAGGACCAGCTGTTCACCATTCTGCAAGTGTAACTCTCAGCACATCAGAGTTTGCTTCCCACTCGAGTCAGCCACCAGTGCCTCTGGGGGCACACTCTGCTTTTTGTGAGGGGGAGAGGGAGAAAAGGGGCCTTACTGTGACTTGGATATAGTCTCTCCTCGAAGGTGGAAGTTGGGAAACAACTAGAAGTGTGGTCCCAGGTGGGCAGTGGGTAGGCAGTAAACCTTCAAGAGGTGAGGCCTTCTGAAGGTGATTAGGACGCAAGGCTCCTCCCTCAAGAAGCAACCAATGCTCTCGTGGGGTGGGCTGGTCCTCGCAGGCAGGAAGGAGTTAGGGCTGGCCAGACCAGGTTGTTAAAAAGAGAGGCCACCGCTGTTCCCTTCACCCCTTCTGCCCTCCGCTGGCTTCCTGTCTGCTTCTCGGCCATGTTGAGACGCAGCCAGAGGCTCTCGCTGGGACTCCCGTGCCATGCCATTTGGACCCTCTAGTCACCAGAATCGTGAGTCAAATAGACCTCATTACTTTTTGTTGTTATTCTTGGCTATTTTCAGAATCTTTTAAAAACATTGACATAGAAATTGTACATATTTATGGGTTGCCATGTGATGTTTTAGTACATATCCACTGATAAAAATTCTGAGATGTTCTAAATTTAATTAGAAAGGGCTAGAGGACGAAAGGAGGAGAGATGAGGAAGAGGTGAATCAGTAACAAGCCACAGGCTGGAAACAACAGAAGGCTGATTTACATCTCCAAGTAAAAACCTTACGTTAAGGGGCTGGGGTTGTGACTCAGTGGTAGAGCACTTGCTTAGCATGTGTGAGGCACTGGGTTTGATTCTCAGCACCACATATAAATAAAGTCCATTGACAACTAAACAAAAAAAAATTAAAAGAAAAAAACCTATGTTAAAACCTTAACCCAAATCCCATGGCAGCTGACCAGAGGGCCTGGGTCCCTAGAAACTTTCCAGATTATTACCTTAATGAATCCAGAAGTAATAATTACTTCTCCTTACTTCTCACCCTACCCCAGCCCAACCCCCTCCCCCATTTGGTGTCACCCTGTCCCTCTTCTCTATAGCTGATGAAGATTAGGGTGCTTTCCTTCCCTGATGTTTATAAAAATGCTCTTGGTTCTGGACATTTTTGCAACTGCTCCCCAGCTCTGTTACTAGAAGTTGAGGGAACCCATCCCAGGACCTGGTCCTTTCCTTTTCTGGCTAGCATCTGCAACTGCTCAATAAGCTCTTTTGTTTCAGAGACCTCATTTGGTCTCAAGAGTTTAATAATACATTGTGTAATGTTCAAGTGTGGGTAAATGTATCTATCTCTTTAAACATTTATCATTTGTTTCTGATGAAAACATTCAAAATTCCTTCTAGATTTTGAGATACACAGTGCATTATCATTATCTGGAGTCCCCCTACTGTCCAATAGCACTCTAGAACGTGTATCTCTGATCTACCTGGCACTTAGTACTCATTGCAAAGCCGTCCCCATCTCTCCACTCCCTGCTCTTCCCCACCTCTGGTAACCTCCAAATGGAGGTTATAACTGTTCACTTCTATGAGATTAACTTTCTAAGATTCCACATGTAAGTAAGATCATGTGATAATGTCTTTCTGTGCCTTGCTTATTTCACTTAGCACAATGCCCTCCAATTACACCCACTTTGGTTGCAAATGACAGGATTTCGTGGTTGAATGATACTCCATTGTGTGTCTGTACCACATTTGCCTTATTTATTCATCAGCAGATAGACCTAGGATTGATTCCATCTCTTGGCTATTGTGAACAGTGCTGCAATAAACCTAGGAGGGCAGATGTCTCTATCATCCTGACCTTCTTACCTTTAGACATACATCCAGGAGTGGGACTGCTGGATCATCCAGTTCTGTTTTCAAGGAATTTCCATACTGTTTTCCATAACGACTGCTTATTTACATTCCCACCAAAGTTGTAAAGGTTCTTTTATCTTCATAGTACTTCACTTTCGTCTTTTTGGTAGTAGCCATTCTAACCGGAGTGAGTTGATGTCTCCTTGTAGCTGTGATTTTCGTTTCCCTGGTGATCAGCAATAATTTTTTTTCATGTACCTGTTACCATTTGTATGTTATCTTTTGAGAAATGTCTATTTAAATATATTACCTATTTAGTAAGATTATTATTAGCTATTGAGTTGTTCATGTTTCTTAAATGTTCTGGATATTAGCACCTAGTCAGATATATACTTTGCTAATATCTTCTCCCATTCTGTAGGTTGTCTCTTTACTCTGCTATTTCCTGTACAAGCTTCTTAGTCTGATATAGTTACATATGTCTTTTTTTGCCTTTGTTTCCTGTGCTTTGGGGTCTTATCCAAAAATTCTGGACCGTTCCAATTTTTTAAAGCATCTCCCCTGGATCCTTCTAATCTATGAACATAGAATGTAGTCTTCCCTGTGTGTCCTCTTCAATTCCTTTCATTACTGTTTTATAGTTTTCCTTGAAGAGATCTTCCAACTTTTTGGTTAAATTTATTCCTAGGTTTTCTGGGGGATGATGAGGAGAGCTATTGAAAATGGGATTGCTTTCTTGATTTATTTTTCAGATAGTGCACTATTGGAATGTAGAAACACTACTGATTGTTGATTATTTTTGTATCCTGCAAATTTGATGAATTCATTTATTCTAATAGCTCTTTAGTGGGGTCTTAAGAATTTTCTGTATTTAAGATCATGACATCTACAGTGATGATTTGACTTTTTTCTCTTCCAATTTGGATGTCCTTTGTTTTTTTTTTTTCCTCTTGTCTAATTGCTTTGTCTAAAATAAAAATAGTAAACGTGAGCATTCTTTTCCACTTAAGAGAAAAAGCTTTCAGCTTTCCCTCATTCACTATGATGGTGGCTGTGGGCTTGTTATATAAAGCCTTAATTATGTGGAGTTTTGTAATGAAGAGATGTCTATTTTATCATTTTTCTATGTTTGAGATGATCATGTGTTCTTTGCCTTTCATTCTGTTGGTATGGTGTATTTTTACTGATTTACATAGGTTGAACCATCTTTCCATCCCTGGGATGAATTTCACTTAATCATGGTGAATGATCCTTTAATGTGCTATTATTGAATTAGATCTGCTAGTATTTTGTTGAGAATATTTGCATCTGTTCATCAGTGATATTGGCTTATAGCTTGCCTTTCTTTTCTTTCCTTTTCTCTCCTTTCTTTCTTTCTTTTTTTGTTGTGTCCTTGTCTGGTTTGGGTATTAGGGTAACACTGGTCTGGTAGAATGAAAGAATTCCTTCCTCTTCAATTTGTTGGAATACTTTGAAGAGAAATGGTCTTAGTTTTTTAAATATTTGGTAGAATTCAGCAGTGAAACTGATTCTGGGCTTTTCTTTGTTGGGAGTCTTTTGATGACTGATTCAATCTTGTTACTTATTGGCCTGTTCTATAGTTATGTCTATTTCTTTGAGTCAATCTTGGTAAGTTGTATATGTCCAGGAATATTTCAGTTTCCTTTAGGTTGTCAAATTTGCTGACACACAGTTGTTCATAATACGCCTCTAATGATCCTTCATATTTCTGTGATGTCTATTTGTTTCCTTTCTCTGCTTTTATTCTGTCTTCTCTTTTTTTCTTAGTTTAGCTAGATGTTTGTCGATTTTGTCTATTTTTAAAAGACCGATTCTTTGTTTTGTCAACATTTTGTTTTTAGTCTTTCATTTATTTCTGCTCTGGCCTTTATTTTTTTCCTTCTACTAATTTTGGTTTGGCTTTTTTTCTTTCCCTTAATGAGCAATGATAGATCACTATCAACTTTGCTTCTAGTGCTGCCTTTCCTGTGTTCCGCACGTTCCGGTATGTTGTATTTCTATTATCACTTTTTAAAAATGTTTTAAATTTTCTTAATTTACTCATTGAATGTTGAGGAGTATATTGTTAGATTTCCAGGTATTTGTATAGTTTCCAAAGTTTTTTTGTTATTGATTTATAGTTTTTTAAAAATTTTGTTGCTATGATTTCAGTTTGTGTGTGTGTGTGTGTGTGTGTTTGTGTGTGTGTGTGTTGACATTTGTGGCCTGTCATGTGATCTGTCCTGAAGGGTGTTCCATATGCTGTTGAGAATATATATTCTGCAGCTGCTGGTAGAAGTGTTGTGTAGATGTCTGTTAGGTCCAGCTGGTGTAGGCTGTGGTTTTTCTGCTGTTTATTTTTGCTGATTTTCTGTCTGGATGCTATGTCCATTGCTGAAAGTGGCTTTTTTTTTTTTTTTTTTTTTTGGTACTAGGGATTGAACTCAGGGGTACTCCACCACTGAGCCACATCCCAAGCCCTATTTTGTATTTTATTTAGCGACAGGGTCTCACTGAGTTGCTTAGCACCTTGCTGTTGCTGAGGCTGGCTTTGAACTCGTGATCCTTCTGCCTCAGCCTTCTGAGCTGCTGGGATTACAGGAATGCACCACCATGCTTGGCTTGAAAGTGGCATGTTAAGGTACTCGACTATTGTATTCGAGTTTCTCTCTCTTTAGGTCTATTAAAATTTGCTTTATATATTTAGGTGCTCTAATATTGGGTGTGTTTATAATTGTTATTTCCTCTGGCTGAAATGACCCCTTTATCATTATATAGGGACTTTCCTTGTTTTTCTTTTCACTGCTTTTGAAGTTTAATTTATCTAAATACAGTTACTCTTGATTTCTTTTGGATTCCACTTGCATGAAATATCTTTTTCCATTTCCTCACTTTCAGTCTATATATGTCTTTAGAGGTGAAGTAAGACCTCATATGTCAATAATTACCTTAAACGTAAATGGATTAAATTCACCAAGCAAAATACAGAGTGAAAGAATGAATTAAGAGTTAAGACTCGACTATATAATACCTAACAAGAAATTTACTTGTTACTTGTTTTCTTGTTTTAGGGGTTTTACATGTGTGTATGTGTGTGCAGTTTACAGTTTATTCCCCTTTAGTCTTGTGTGGTCGAGTGATTTTCTCTAATAGTGTGTTTTGATGACTTATTTTTGTTGTGTCTATTTGTAGATTTTTGCATTGCAGTTACCACAAGGCTTAGAAAAAATATTTTTTGATATAACAAGCTGTTTCAGAATGATAGCAAGTTAACATGCATTGGAAAGATGGAAAAAGAAAAAAGTAAAAAAATTAATGAAATCTTTATCTTTGCACTCAGTTCCTTCCTACATTTAGAAGTTTTGATGTCCCATTTTACAACTAGTTATATTGCCTATCTCTTAACATATTAATGTAGTTGTTGTTTTTTAGTCTTACTAAAAATATAGTTTATCTACCATGTTTGAGCATTCTGAATTTGTGTTATTCTTACCAGTGAGTTTTATACCTTCCCACATTTTTTCTTTATTCATGTCTGTCTTTCAGTTTGAAGAATTCCTTTTGCCTCTTGCTTGCAGGTGGTGACAAATGAAGTAGGCTGCTTATTTTCTCTGAGCCTGTGGTCATTGCCACCATTTCACCACCAGATGGCACCATAACCCGTGTTTATTACTAGTCTGAGGTTGATGTGTTGTCACTGTTTTAGCCCTAGAAGGTGCCACCAGCCCGTCTATCACAAATCTGCACTTGCTATATTGTTCAGGTTAGATGGGGGGAGTACATAAAAAGAGTCGTGTATTTTTGTAAGCCTCCACTTGGTGCTTGGGTGGGCCCAAATCCTCATCTATAGGCGCCAGCCTGTGGTCAGGCATTTCAGGATTCTGTCCTGTTCTAGGCCTCACATGGAGGGTTCAGTCCTAGTCTCCTGAGCAATGACTTGTGCCTAACTCCCTCTTCTCTCCAGAGGATAACAACTGTCAATATTGTGGTAGGAATGGGAAGGGCAACAATGTCAGTACTCAGGATCATACCCAGAGCCCACTGCCCCCGGAAACCAGAGCAGTACAAGGACAGGACCAAAGCTCATGGTTCTACAGCCTGCCTGCTGCTGTGCTGTACTCATGGACCCAAGACTGCAGCAGACAGGTGGAGGCGACACTGGCTACACTGTAAGCCCATCCTACTAGGGCTTCTGATCTCTTCCTGGCACTAGAGTGGGTCCAGACTCACTCTCTGGGGGCACTACCCTGGGGACAGGTGCCATTGGGATCTCCCTGGTGTCATTTCACTTGCCTTACCCTGAGACCCAAGGCAAAGTCCTGAGCTTACCTCCCTATAAATGGAGTCTTGCTTTATACTATGCTGCCAGAGGTTGCAGGAGGGATGATGGAGGCAGTCCCTAGGCCACCAGGCTAATGTCCACAGGCAGGGGCCATGGGGGCTCTGGATTTCAAGTCTAAGGCCTATAGTTAATTCTCTCTTCCTCTCCCAAGTGGGAGGTATCTCTTTCCATGTGCTGCTTAAATTTGGGGAGGATGACAAAGACTCTCCTTCCTGCTTTCTTCAGGGTGTCTCTTGTTGTTGCATTAAAACCAGGTACTGCAATCTCTCATCTGATTTCCTTAGCTCTTGTGAAGGCAGTTTTGCGTGTGCATAATTGTTTAAATAGATATTTCTGTGGGGAGATGACTGTTGGGAGACCTTACTGTACAACTATCTTGCTCTCCTTCCTAAACCTCTATATTTTATGTTTTCCAGCCTCAAGTATTTTGTTATAGAAATACAAAACAAACTAATATGGGTCCTCTGGGGGCCATACCACAGAAGGCTGCCATAGAACTACTGTACAAGCCTCCACCTCTTAGGTGGAGCAGGGCTTCTGGCAGTTCCAATGCACAGAACCTACAGGGCCTTTGACAAGTTTTTGAGTGAAGACAGGGCAGTGAGATCCTCAGAGAAAAAGTGTGAAGCATATTCTGCTTTAGAAACAGGGTTGGATACTATTAGTATCCCCAGCATGGCCCTGGCAGCGGGAAGGATATGCTGCCAAAGTTTGAAAAGTAGAATTGTAAAGAGCAATTCTTTTGAAAATCTTTCAGAACTTTCTCACTGAACATTCAGATGGGTCCCCAGGGCACGGTTTTCCACTATCCACTCAGGTCTCAGCCCCTTAACAGAACTACCACCCTTCACTGGAGGTTTCTGTGGGGTTGGGGGCAGGAGAATTAATTCCTGTTTCATTTCCCTCAGGGGTGCAAAGTATGGAATCCAGAGCTTCCTCCTCTCATTCACAGTGTACTCATAGGGGGCTGACAGTACCATGGAGCATCAGCCCCAGCAGGCAAACACAGACTTTTGTGTTTATAACCAAGTCAGCTTCACAGAACAAATGCCTGGGCTCTGGGCAGCAAGTCTATATGGCCTATTAGGGAACAGACATGATCCTCCCCAACATAGTCCCGTTCCTCTCCTCAAACAGTAAGACACTCACAGGGCCAAGAGGTGAAGTTCTTGTTTATTGTTGCAGCAACTCTTATACAGACATTAGCGTTCAGTTAAATAAAGGAGATAGCACATTAAATACATCACAACCCCAAACCAGACGACTGCGGCCACGGTACAGAGAAGGGGAGGGAGGGCCGGGACCGGTGACCAGACTGTCAAGAGGAAATACATTCAGTGGGTGTGCGGTGTCAACATTCCAGGCTCACGTGTAGATATATTTTATTTATATATTTATTTATATTTATATATAGAGATCATTGAGTTTTGTGTATACAAAGAACAATATTGTTACAAATACAATACTTCTCCCGACGCTTTATAGTAAGCTCTATTGCTCCCTCTTTACTGAACGGGAGTCCAAATTCATACTCTAGGTGCTGTGCTAAGTATGTACAAGAGATTTCATTCCCACACGGTCCTCACACACTGCCTTGATGGAGGGGGAGATAAAATCAAGGGTCAAGTGCTCAAATGGACTCCAGCCAGGGAAGGAGTGGACTGAGGTGAAACCAACCAACAAGTAGCCTGGTGAAGGTGAGAGTTGATACATCAGGAGGAGGCGGCCCTTGGTTGTAAACATTGGTAACGGCCACACCACTGGGTGGAGAGACCCAGGAAGGGCTCTGTGGGTGGGTGGGTTTTCATCAGCGTGCAACGGGGAGCACTGGGTGTGGCAGGGGGTGCAAAGGGAGAAGGAGCAATGGGGGAGGTAGTAGGTTACTCTGGACTCCCTGAAGGCCGGTGTTGATGGGCAATGTTCAGAATGCAAACTTGTGTACAGGGACAAGGTGCCCTGGGATGTGCTCCACCCCCCAGCTGAGCACGCTCTGGAGAGGGAGGAGGGGATCCACTGGGAAGTGGGCTTCAGGCATTGGTTTTGGGGGTTTCTTCCTCTCATGACCCAAGGCTGATGGTGGCTCCCTGAAAAGTCCCCATTGGAGAAGGCAGAGGCAGGGTGGATTTTGGTGCATCCTAGGTAGACTAGGAGGGAGAGGTGAATCTGGGAGCCCATCCCCAAAGCTGAATCACCAGCCTGTCCCAGCAGAGTGGCCAGATTGGCAAGAATGACTTTGTGCCTTGCAGTTTGGGGACAGGCTGCACTGCACGTACATCATCCCTGCTTTTTGGGGTGCTGAGATATTTACATATGTAACTACACATACGCGGGGTGTCAGAAGGGAAAGAGACCACCACCTCTTTTGGGACTTTTGGACATAGAGTGACTAACACTTGAGATCCCATTTCTGAGGTTAACCTCATGTAGGCCGATGTTAGCAGAGGAAGAACACATTTTAGTGGGGTGGCCTGTACCAAGCTCCAACAACTTCCACTCCAGGTGTGAGGAACCACATTGATTAGCACAACAGAAAGTGATGCAGAAATAATCTTACTTTTATGCTAAAATAAGTGAGTCCTCTAGAGAGCTTACAAATTGGCTTTTCAGCACCTCTCAAAGTTTCCAAGGTTTTTGTGCAACAGGAATAGAGAGTATTTTCTCTTTCTCTCTCCTTAGGGTGAAGATACTTCAATGTAATCATTTAGGGGTTGGACAGGGATGTGCTCCTGGAGTTCTCATCCGTGAGCAATTGCAGGCAGGCCTCTGAAGCCCTGTTCAGGAGCGTGGGCAGATGCCCCAAGTGGCCACCCTGGGGACAGACTGGCATGAGCCCTTCCAATGATCTTCCAAGGCTCCTGATGCCTGAAATGCTGATGCTTCATTCCTATTCTACCCACTGTCTCTTCTGGCAGAGGAGAAATGGACTGATGACTCTTTAGTGTTTAATTATAATATTAGACTCTCTGAAGTTTGATTATTTCAGGAAAGGCAAATTGAATTTGGACTGGGGTTCCTGGTCTTCACATTTATGGTGAGTTGACCTTGGGCTTGTCACCTGGCAGCATTCTGTTAAGCACCCTTTAAACAAGTCCAGGGTCCTAGATCACCCATCCTGGCTCCCATGGCCCCACCAAGCCAGTGCCCTGCAGCAGTGGCAGCTCCTGCCTACATAGGACATGTGGGCAGCTGGTGGCCTCCCTTCATTGGGGCTTTTTTTATTACAGTAAAACAGAGACTTTAGCTGCTGACTTCTTTCAAACATTTGGATTTCCTGATTCTTAATTCAGAAAACTCAAAGTATAGAGAATCCAGGGGGTTGGACTACATTGCCCTCTAGCTGAAGTCTCATGTTTCTAAACTTGTTATGATCACTTTTCTCCCTTAAATCCCTCTGTTCTCTAGATAAATACATCCTATCTAACATTTTCTCACTGAATTCCTATTTCCACAGACACAACATAAATATCCCAGATGCAGAGAACAGGGGCTATATTAATATTACAAAATATATTAGTTTTTCTTCCCCTGTCTCTACTGAGGTCATGAATGAAACAAAACAAAAACAAAACCAAATCACACCCTACATGGAAACAAAAAAAAAAGTTCTTTGGACCAAGAATAAGTGAAAAGTGGCTCAGAATAATAGTACTAAAACATCCACACTGAACTGAAACGGAATCCAGAAGTGTGGGGCACCTGATGCAAACACAACACTCCACACCAGCTGAAAGCCCCCTCAGACCCACCAGGCAGCAAGATATTTCTAGAACACATTTGGGGATTCTTAGGCATAATTTGAGGTCATTATTTGACCCCTTAATTTTGTGGTTTATGGGCTATTCTGACCTTTCAGGTACCATGTCCTGCCTGGTGGTCCTGACAGACCAGGTTGGTCTTGCCTGGGGCCTAGAAACATGACATCCCCCTCTTCCAGTAGAACAGTACATCTTTCCCAGCCTCCCTCCCTGGCTCCACCCCCCCCCCCCCCCAGTGTGTTCAGAGGTGGAGGAGTCTAAGAAGACACTTGGAGTCAAGGTGGTATTGGGAGGGCCAGGCCTCAGCCAGAGACAGCATCTCTCTCAGGACAAGGCTAATTGGACTCTGTATGCCTGACCTCCTGCCAGGGCAAGGGGTCTCCCAGAGAGAGGCTGTGGGTTTTCCAGGGACTGTGTGTGCCATATTTTTAGCTTGCCTTCCTGGTGGTGAGGAGCAGGGGAGGGCGATATGCACGTGGGATACTGTGATAGAATGTGTACAATACATGGAGAGGCAGATAGCACCTATCTGCATTATCTACTGCCTAGTGACCTCAGGGCAACTGGCAGTGCTTCAGCTGCCTGGTGAATTGCCACTGTCTCTGCCATGGCAGCCTGTCCAAGGCCGTCACTTCCCCTTGTATCCCTATGTGAAGAGGCCTGTATTAGACCACACATATATGAAGAAACTAAAACTATCTAAAGAGGTTGCAGGTTGGCTCAGAAATTCTGGATGGAGATAACATAGGGGACCCAACTGCATGGTGGGCAGTGCATATCTTTGACATGGGCTGGTTCCTGTTACTACCACATTCCTATCAAGAGATAGGAAGAGAGCTGAGATCAGCAACTGAATTTTAGGCACTGCTGAGGGAGTGTCTGCACTGCTCCTGGGAGTTCCTTCTAAGAGGTCTGTGCCTCTTGGGGTGGGATGATCCCCCTTGGGCAGTGACAGCCACCTTGGGACCCTCAAAGGCCCTATAGGATGGCCCTGGGCAGATCCCTGATGGATGCTGCTGTTCTCCATCCTCAAGGGAGCACATACAAAACTTTCCTGATTTTAAGGGGGTGGAGGGGAAGCAAACTGGAGAGAGACAGAGAGCAAAGAGGTCCTTGCGGATTCTTCTCTTCCTGTGTAAGACCAAATGCTGGGCGCAAGAGGAAAATGTCTCAGCGGACACACGGATGCAGCACAGAAACACAACCACGATGAGGAGAGCCCTCCATGCAAGCCCCCGTGAGGGTGAGCCAGGTGCACTCAGATGTAAACGGGCTGCTCCTGGGCCGTCAGCAGTCTGTACATGGCAGCTGGCATCGTCTTCATGTGGATCTGGGGGCAGAAACTCATGTGAGCCTGGGGCAGGGGAGAGAGATGACGCCTCTCCTGGAGGGGGCTTCCAGGATACCCACCCCACTGGGGACCTGACCCAGGGCAGCCCAGGAGGAACAGAATCCACAGGCTTTCTAAAACACTCAGGGGTGATGTGAAGTGAACAAAGGAAACAGAGAAGGCTTATTTTCCCAGTCCAATGCTCCTGTTCTCATCAGTCCTTGGAAAGACAGAGAACCCTTCAAATGGAAGGAGAGCAACTTGGCTTCACGACTCCTGCCTCCTTTCTGCCCTTTGCATTAAGGGAGCAATAGCCAGTCAGCCTTGGACCTACAGTCAGGGCTTCAGGAGAGCCACTATGTGGGTGAGGCTTGACTCTAAAGGTTAGATCTGCCAAGCACATTTGCAGGATTAATGGGGGAAAAACAGAGGAGACTTGGGCAGCCACAAACAGGAGCAACACGACTCTGAGGGTTGAAGGGAAGGTGAGCGGTGAATTGATTTCACATCATGGGGGAGCCCTCAAACAACCTCTCTCTGACGGTGTGTTCAACTTTTGGTCCAAGATGGTCATGGTTATTGAGGGGAAGGGACACACAGGAAGGTCCCTGGAAGGCCTATGTTGGCCAGGGCCAGCAGGATGAAGGGGTACCAAATGGTACCCTCACCCCTCACCCAGCCCAAGCCTCCCTCCTACCTCCCCAACGGCATTGGAGAGGATGTGGACTATCTTCTCATGGGGGGTGGCCACGACGCTCTGTCCATTGATTTCAATGATCCGATGTCCCACGCGGACGCCTCCCCTCTCAGCTATTCCCCCTCGCATGAGGCTGCAGATCTACCAGAGCCAAACACCAGGTTATTCCTTGTGGGCAGCAGCATGTCTCAGATCTGCATGGGGGATAGAAGACTCTCTTCCCTGGGACCCGCATCCCCAGCATGCACATCTCTGAGAAGCAGACCTAGCTAGGCTGAGGGCATTTAAATCTCTTACGATATTTTCACAAGAAACGGGTTCTGTAGGTTGACATGGCCACCTTGTTCATGCAGTTTGCTGGATTTCACAACAAGCTGAATCTAAGAGTGAAGTCTTCCAAGCACGTTTGGTGGGACTAATTAGGAAAAAGTTAATCCTCTGGGCCTCCATGATAAGAGCTACCTGGGCCTGTCACCTGGGTGCTATTGTTTCAGACTGTCAGCCTGTGTAGCACAGGTTAGTATTTCCAGAGTCACAAGTGGGCTCAAACATGAAACTGTTTAAAGCTAGCAGCCTGTTTTGTAGGGTCACAACTTCATGAGCCAAAGTGGCACAGGAACCCCATTTTGTATTCCAAAGTATGGCCAGTTGTAGGGGGGAGGAATCTTTCTGCTTTCCCAGCTCTGCGACCTTGTTCAAAGTTGGTGACAGTGCAGCCAGGCACTGCGGTGGACAGAGGCTCCTAGCTGCTCGCAAATGAGGTCTCTAGGGCTACAAGGTGTAGCTGTCCTTCCTTCTCACACTAAGCAAACCATATTTAAGCATAATATCTGAGCAACTTTTTTTTTTTGTGGTCCTGGGAAATTCAACCCTGGGGTCTTGCACATGCTACACAAGTGCTGTGCCACTGAGCTACATCCCCAGCCCCAACTTTTAACATTACTCAAATATGAACAAAGCAAACAAGTATAAACAGGTAAAAAGATGACATCAGACCAAACCTCTAAGGAGTAATCCTGGTTCGTCTAACAGGCAAGCCAGGCTACTGAGGTACAGAGACCACAGGAAAGAGGGCTGGAAATTTCAACTCCAACTGGGAATTCCAAGGCTATTTCTAAACCTTACAACATACTTGGAATGAAATCTTAATTACCAAAGAACTGTTAATTGAAAGTTAAGGGAAGCATGTAAAAAGAATGGGGCCCTTCTGTTGGAAAAGATGAATTCATAAAGAGAGGGCAGTTTCATCCAGAACCCATGAAGTCAAGGTTACAGATGGAGAACAGTTGCTACCACTGCCCAGAATTACTGTGAATCCAGAACAAGGCAAACCAGGACATAAAGGAGTATTATTGAGGACGGTTTGGGATAAAGAAAAGGAAACGGCTAGTTGGCGATGGCTGTAAAACATTGCAATGTACTTACTGCCACTTAAATTGTTAGCTGTAAATTTTTGGTTATGTATATTTTACCACAATAAAAAAAAAGGAAGTACTATTTAAGGCAGACAGTCGAGTGATAAAAATACTCCATTCCTAAAGCTAATTCAAGCTAAAATGGTGACTGAGCTAAGCATAGATCATTCCTGTACAATAGCCCTGGGCAGGGGTCTCAGCCTGGGCTGCACTCTGGACCCCTGGGGAACTTGAGGCCTAATGAGCAGCTCTCTCTGCCCCGCCTTGGGAATGTGGCAGCTCAGCAGGGGCTCTGAGTATAGCCTGGAAGACAGCTGCAATCCCAGAGAGGAGGCAGCCTTTTGTGGGGACATCCTAGCTACCAGGATAGCACCTGGAGGGCCACTCTGTATGGTCATAGACTCAAAAGGCCAAACTGCTCCAGAGCCCTTCTCTTCCTATGTAGAATGGCACAGAATTCTCTGCTCAAAAAGAATCTGACCAAAGAGGGAACTGAGTGGGTCTTCATCCACTTATCTCCTTCCCTTATGGATGCTTTTGGGGAATGGACTAGCTGGAGAAAAAATAAACCAAAAACCAAAAACTGAACATGGCTATGTTTTTGTCAACATTTGGAAAAGGGTGTGGCGTGAGTTGTACTTACAATTCCGTTCTGGACACTGAAACCCAGCTGGTAGCGAAGGTCTGGTCTTCTGATTAATACCGTGGTCACTGGAGGACACCTCACGATATTCAGCTTGACTCGGGACTGATTCTTTAAGCCCTTAAACAAGAATAGCATACAGTGGAGACAGAAAGAACAAATAAGAACAAACAGCATCCAAGGTAGAAGCCTCCCTAGTACTCTTTTGAAGGCCCTCCTATCAACACCTGTGAGTACCTGCTCTGGTCCTGTCCCCTGGAGGCCTTATCACCCCAGGAAAGGAAACTGCAGGCTTCAAATGGAGCTCTTTCGACCTAGGCCAAAATCAGTGTCATGTGGGCAGAATCTTCATTTTGGAAAATGGACTGTGTTCAGGGACCTGATGGAAGTTCAACTGTGAGGAAAAGTGTTACATGGGCTTTTTGACTTGAAAGATGAGGGCTGCACACTCTGCCTGGTCAGGAGAAAGACAAGTGGGAAAAGGACTCCCAAACTCCAGCAGTGACTCCTAACAAAGGACATCTCATTCACAGCAGGTGCACAGGGACTGTTTTCTGTCCTGTTCCCCATTTCTCTCAGCTGCTGGAGATTCTGATGGCTTATGGACATTCCCATTGCAATCACAGCTGCCATCAGCCTGCATCTCCTGGGAAGGGCTGCGGGATGGGTGCTGATGGAGAGGAGACGAGGAAAAAGACATGAAGATTGGGGTTTCATGATCCTTAATCACACAGCCCTTCCTCTGTTAGAATGGAGCATGGCAGGAAAACTGGTCTTTGAGGAGGAAAAGGAAACAGGTCTCAGTCTGTGTGGAGCTTCCTCCGCCTCACTGTGGCCTAAGGGGAGCTCAGGCTCGACTCCTGTCACACTCAGAGCTGTGGCAGGAGCTCTTACCTCTGCAGGAGCATCTGCTTCAGAGCACCAGCACAGAGCCACATGTGCCTCCCTCAGACAGGCCCACCTACCCACTTGTCAGCTTCATCCAAGAGAAGGGTGCCAGGCAAACATAATCAACCCTAAAATTTTGCTCACCCTCCAGCTCTGCCCAGCCTGTCTGCCCTGCCTTATCCAACTCTTGCCTGCTCAAGTGTGCCTAGGAGGTGGCCCAGAGCAGGAGCTTCCCGGCATGTTTTAAGTTATGGTGCACAGAGAAAATGGATATTTTTTGCACTTTGGGGTAAAGAGATAACACTGTTGTGGTTGGAGGCCCTGCTGTCCCCACAACCCTCAGGCTTCCAGAGCTGAGGCAGGGGAGATCTGAGCAGTGGGGTGGGAAGCTTCTGAGGGACCTGACCCCTATCTGGCAAGTCCAGTTCATTAGGAAGTCACTCAAGGTAAGCCACAGTCCCTGTCCTCCAAAGGGCCAGGGTTGAGAGGGAGAAGCTCCTCCTAACAGGTAGTACTTGGGGTGGGTGGGAACCTCTGCACCAGGGCAAGGGGAATTCAGCAATGAGATGGGCTTTACCCAAGCCCATGGTGCCTGCTAGAGACAGTTCCCCAACAGTTCACCAGGGGGCCAGCTTGTGCCCCCCACAGGTGAGATGCAAAAAGCAGCCTGGGGAGAAGGATGAAGTAATCCACAAAAGTTCTGCAGGAAGGGTGACTGTCTTGTATTCTGTAAGTGGAAATATGCAAATTCCATGGCTGCTGCTGAATGTCACTCTTTGCCCAGCCCGTGAACCTCTTTCTGTGGGAGGTCAAGACTCATTCACATTTTATAGATGAGACTGGAGACGCGGACATGAAACCTGACTACTCCAAGGGCTCCATGGGGTCAGGAGAAGAACTGTGGACTCCTGCTCAGGCCTCTACCTACCTCACAAACACCTGCCAGTGAGGGGGTGAAACTGGGGTTAAGACAACTTTAGCCCAGGCACAACGGTGGCAAGGGTGTGACTTGTTACCTCTGTGCCAGAAGAGAGCCACATGTTTTGTTTATAAGTAATGATGATTTGCTTTAGGTCAGTGGGTAGTTAGAGGATCTTTTGTCACGGGTCATCTGGATTTCCATACTGACTGAGAGGGATATACCAGTGGATCTCCAGTCCCACACAAACAACATCAGTAACACTTGGCCACATGTTAGGAGTAGAGATTTTGGGCTTCACTCCAGACCTACTGAATCAGATTTTGCATTACCAAGTCTTCCAGGTGATGCCAATGTACACTTAATTTTGAGACTGGTGTGGCCTACCATGGCAGACACTGGCCTCATCTGTGCCCAGGAGACTTAATTTAAGAGGTGATTAGACCCAGAGATGTCAACTTATGCTTCACACCTTCCCCTTCAAGGTTGGGGAAGGGTGGTTGCCTCTGTGCAGCCTGGTCCCTGGGAAGCAATCTCCTATGCATACCAGGTTGTGCACCCTTGAGATCCTGCTGTACCAAATCCCAGCCCAGTGATGAAAGGAGCTGAACCACGGCAATACCAACCACCTGTAACTGAACACTGGCTCTTGCCCAAAATTCCCTGGAGAGTCACAGGAATTGCCTTATTTAATCTCCCTGACTATCTGACAGCTATTATTATCCCAATTTTATAGAAGAGGAACTTGAGGCTCAGAGATACTAAGTGACTCGCTCAGGTTCACACACAGCCAGCTCTAAGCCCCGGTCTGCTTTCAGAACCCAAAGTACTTTCTCCTACATACATAAAAATGGAGAATGTCCTTCATGATTAGGCCTTGCTCAACCAAGTAGCCAAAGACAGCAAAAGAAGAAAAACCCTGTGTCCTCAAATCTTGTGGTGTTGCTGGACCATGTAACTTGGTATTCATATGCATGCTGCTGTCACCAGTATCTCCTGGGGGTTAGGGGCATCTTTAGGGAACTTCTCTGGTTAAAGAAATGGTATTTTTCAAAGTGGAGCAATGGAATAAGCCAAGGGTGGTTTTCTCAGAATGGAAAAGTCTGCAAGGGATCTGGGTTTTCTGTATGATAACCATCCCATCATCTGTATCCATGAGGGGCATGGAAGTTGTGTCTGTTTGCTCCTAGTGGATGGGTGGGCCTGGTGAGGAGGACGGTGCTTGTGTCAGAAGACCTGGGCTCCAGCTGTGCTTCTGTCATCAACAGTGGGATCCTGGGTGCTGTGCTCTACCTTTCCTCTGCTTCAGTTTCCTAATTTTCCCAACAAATAGTGGAGCTCACAGAAGGTCCTGCCAGTTTCAGTTTCTATGCCTTCACCCCTGTTCATGTGTGTGCTTTTAAATGCCTCAGCCTGCAACACCAAATCTCAACACTTATAATTAAAAACCATCTATTCCCTCACATTAAAATTAGGTTTCTTCTTCAGGGAGTGAGGGCAGCTTACATATCATTCATGCATTTATCTCACTGACCACTGACTTAAAAAAAAAGTTAGGGATCACTTTCTATGTGCCAAGAAATGTGTTAGGTCCTGAAGATTGAGTAGAGCAAGCCATCTCTGGGCTTCCTGGAGCTCAGGGAAGGAGCTGGACAAGAAGTGAGAATTAAGAAGACTAAGACAGAAGCCTATTAGAATCATAACCCTTCAGACAGTCATCTGCCTTAAATGTTTACACTGGTATTAATGGGTTAAATGTTACCACTGAAATTATTTAGATGTGCTTGTGTGATACAGAAAACTACAGAACATACTGAAAAACAGGAGAGTGATCCTATTTTCTCAGTGTTACCTAAAAAAAATTCACATTCCTCTGGTGAATTCTTTCCTTTTATGTGAATTGATTTAAGATGCCTGCTCAGTCCCTCAGTGAAAGAATTTCAAGATTGGGGAAAATGTGCTGCAAGATGAGGCTTAGAGAAATGGCAATTTGAAATAACCAGACCATGCCTTTGCTCTGCTGCTCCTAATCAATGTTTCAAGTTGGGTCCCATTAACTTAGATTTCTGAGCTGCCATTTTATTGGAGGTGCCAATTAAATAAACGGTCATTTCATCCCCATGACAACAGTGGAATGGTGCAGTAAATTAAGAAATAGGGTGGGAGAGGAAGGGCAGGGAGGCGAGGAGGGAAGAGAAGCCAGGATGGTTTCTATAGCAACAGGAAAGCAGAACCATGATGATCCTGTAGAAGGAAAGGGAAACTGTGCTCTAGTTTTAAAAAGAACAAAAATCCAAAGGGCAATAGCAGGAGCAGGGAAGATGCTAGCCTGCTTCACCTACCAATAATTATGCTTCAGGAATGAATTTATAACAGAAATAAGAGCTAAGAAAACAGGTAATTTGGTGTCTGTAACTCCACTCTAGAAATATATTCTACTTTCTGTCTCTGGCAGCAGAGGAGGTCAACATGCATCAAAGTGTCAAGATGCAGAAGACAGTGCTTTAAACTCCTCTTCCTCAAAGGGTGGTCTGAAGACTGGCCACGTCACCATCCCTGGGAGCTTGTGTAAAATGTAGAACCCTACTTGAGACCTGCCAAATCAAAACTCGCATTTTAACCAGCTCCCTGTGTGATCCACATTAGTTTGAGAGGCACTAGAGTTGCTGGCTACAGCTGCTGCAAAGAGCATGGAGACATACTGAAACAGGATCACCAAGTCCTAAAGCCAGACAGTGCCCTGCAGTGGCATGAAGGGTGGTGGGGGCAGTGCCTTCAGCTGTCCAGGTGCAGGCAAGAAGGGGGTGCGGTCTAGAGAATTGATAAAACAGTAATAAACCCACTTAAAGTCAGTCTGTGTGACACTGGCAATTCCACTGTTTTCAGTGGTTAGCATTTCCTCCCAGCCAGGGGAGGCCACAGATGGGTCATCTCATGTTTCCATTCAACAAGGTTGTGTGTTCTGGGGTGCTGTACAAGCTCTGTGGAGTCTAACTGGGCCTTCCTGCCCTGTGCTTTGCTGAGCACAGCCTCGAGGCAGCAGTTTTCTTACTCTCCATCTCCAGTAGCTGTATCTCTTTCATCATTGCTTGGTCTTTTAATTTTCTGATTCCTTGGAGACTCCGCTTACATTTAAGTTCCGCTACTCAAACCGACCCTCCCCCAAGGAAGCTGCTTGGGCAGTTATATTCCCAGAAGCCCTTTCACCTTGCTGCAGGGATCTGTGTGACAGAAGCTGAGTCTCCAGGCAGCAGCAGAGGTGCCAGGTTGCCCTCAAGGGTCTCACAACCCCCTCATATAGCCTGCATCCTTTGGATACTGGAAGGGAGGGTTGGGACTCACTGGCCAGTTGGGGGCCCCGGGTAAGCTATCTGTGCCTTTGGGATCTCAGATGACCCATGTGAACCTGGTTTCAGCCATCACCCTCGTAGGCTGTCCTGAGAGGGTCCTCTGCCTTTGCCAATTTTTCCTTGTGTCCTCAGTGGAGAAAGAGAGCCAAAGAGCTCTCTGGGGCCCTCATAAGGGCAGTGGTCGAGGGTTCTACCCTTATGACCTAGTCACTTCCTAAAGGGCACACCTCCTAAGGCCATCACATGGGATTAGGGCTTCAACAAATGCATTTTAGGGGACATATTCAGTCTAAAACATCCCTTTCTTCTTGCCCCTCCTCGGGCCTTTCCAGACCTAAAGTAATTCTTTGCTGTGAGATTGTCCTGTGCTTTTTGGGGTGTTCGGCAGCATCTCTAGCCTCCACCCACTGGATGCCTGTAGCACCTTCTCCCCGTGGTGGCAACTGAGACAATCTCCAGGCCTCCTGGGGTGGGCCACTTCATCCCTGGCTGCGGGTCTGGCCTTGGATCTAGCACTTGACCAAACTACTGGAAAGAGGCTATCCAGTGGCTAAGTGACCATGTTCCACTAATGACCAGCTATGTGGTCACCTTTCTGTGTCTGTTTCCTAATCTGTCCAATGGGTGGCACAAATATGCCTGCCCACAGAAGGCTGCCGTGAGAGTTCAGTGAACTAATTCATGCTCACTCTTAAGACAACAGTGGGCACAGAACAATGGATTACTGTAGCCTTCAGTCCTATCACTTCTTCCTGCTAGACCAACTCCCCAGGTGGAGATTTTGTCTGTGGTGTCTTTGGGCCTCATAGTCCCCTGTGATTCTTGCACATGTATACAAGATGTTCAATAAGTAACTTATTCATGGGGAACAGGGAGATGTCAATGGGATTGGTGCTGCCTTTCTAAACCTGGCCAGCCACCTGGTACTTTCCCATGCTGCCATGGCAACACCACATCAGTTCTCACAGGCCAGGCTCCTGCCCATCCCCCTGACTCAATGCTAGCCCACTTTGCAAACAGAGACTTCCAAAGGCCACCATCCTCTTTGGCTGCCAACTTAAGTTTTACTCCCTCAAAGTGAACTTAAATATCGTTGTGTAAAATTGTCCCTCCTCTAAATGCTGGCAAGTCTTTTACCTCTATGTTGCTAGGACCACTGAAATTATCCTCCACATGCATACTGTCATCTAGTTTCTTCATTGCTCAGTTCAGCACCTAACAGAGGCCTCATGAAACATGTCTGAATATTCATGTTCCGAGATTCTCTAATCTTAATCTTTAATGTATAGTCATGTGCCACATAATGATATTTTAGTCAATCACAGACTGCATATATGACAACAGCCCCGAAAGATTATAAAACAGATGAAAAATTCCTGTTGCCTAATGATATGGTGTCTGTCCTAAGGTGGTAGCCCAACTCCTTCCTGATGTGTTCGGTGATGCTGGTGTGAACACACCTATCTCATGTCCAGTCATGTACAAGTAGGGCACATACTTATGTACAGTAACGATACCTGATAAGACAAATGACTCTCTTTCAGGTTCGTGCATTTACTATGCTATACCTTTGTCATTAGAGTATATTCTTACTTACTTAAAAAAACAAGGTTTGCTATAAAACAGTACGGTGTGTCACGCCAACAGTGTGATGCCCTCACAGAGCTGGCGATTACAACATCTCTTGTTTGCATCAAGAGGCCACATCTGGTGATTGACCTGAGTTTGTGCACATATTCTATGATGTTTGCAAAATGACAAAATTGCTGAATGATGCATTTTCCCCTGTGATTAAAGGTCACATGACTATATATTAAGGAAGAGGCAGAATTTATTGATTAAAAGTAAAAGTGCTGGGGCTGGGGTTGTGGCTCAGTGGTAGAGCGCCTGCCTGGTAAGTGTGAGGCACTGGGTTCGATCCACCACATAAAAATAAATAAAATAAACGTATTGTGTTCATCTATAATTAAAAAAAAAGTAGAAGCACTGACCTGGGTATATACTCACTGCACCCTCTATTCCCACCCCTACCCTCTTAGATGAGGATGTTGGCTTTTATGGTTTGTTTTTATGCTCAGAAGGTCTATTGTATGAATGCATTCATTCATCCCCTACAGCTACGTTCTAGCTAATGGTACAGAACTATCTGGGGTCATGCTGTCATGCAGGAGGAATATTTCTGTCATGCTAGCCATGTGATAAGCAAGTACCAGTGTTGAAAGACTGCACGTGGATGTTTCATTGTTAAGAAGAAAATCTAATTTCTTCCCCTTAAATATTCACATTTAATTTTCCTTTACGTAGCTCTTCTTAGCTTTATGTAACAGTATTAGTTCAGGTTGAATGAGAAGTAATTATGTTCATGTATGAAGAGGACTACAAAAGTTTCCCCCTTATGGCAATTCGCCATCAGGCTCTGGGAAAGACACTTGCCTGTGTCAGTGTCTTCAGATTTGGAGCATTTCTAGGGTATTTTTTTTTTCTTTCTGTGTTCAGTGGGGCTTGAACCTGGGTGTGCTCTACCATTGAGCTTCATCTCTAGCTCTATTTTTTTATTATGAGACAGTACCTTGCTAAGTCACCCAGGCTAGTCTTAAATTTATGATCCTCCCATGTCAGCCTCCCATGTAGCTGGGATTACAGGTG
Source organism: Xerus rutilus (assembly GCA_028644305.1). Lineage (NCBI taxonomy): Eukaryota > Metazoa > Chordata > Mammalia > Rodentia > Sciuridae > Xerus > Xerus rutilus. The sequence goes on along the minus strand of CM053399.1, from coordinate 121,596,052 downwards.
TGTGCCACCATGCCTGGTTTATCATTTCCATAATTTTTAACAGGATGGTAAATCATCTCAAGTACTTCTGACTTCACTATAAGGGACTGTCTGGATTATTGAGCTGAGACTGCTGAGGCTAAGTCTAGGCAAACCAAGAGAGGGTTGTGATTGATTAGTATTGCCTGCAACGAGTGTTAAGTGAGCCAAAGATGCTAGCCTTGATCTAAAAATGACTTGTAAATAGGAGGAGCTTGTAAATACTAATTGAATGATGAGATACCTGAGCACAAGTTCATGCCTTTTGTATTGGTGGCTGACACTTCAAATACATTTGTAAATGTTAATGACTGGATGGCAGTCACACTTCATGTCATTTTGGGTTGATAACAGAAATAGATTTTTCCCATGTCTGGGTACCTTAATAATGCTCTGGCAGGTGGACAGAGGAAGGCCCACCAGGCTGGTGCCATTAATGGACATAATCTGGTCCCCGATGTTCAACTTCCCCGACTTCTCCGCGGGGCCACCATGCATCATGTTGGCTATGATCACAGTTGGTAGGATGGATCCCCAGCCAGACTCCACAATCACAACTCCTAGGATTTCTCCTTTCTGTTTCTCTATGAAAACCTGATGGGAGAAAAACCACATAGAAATCCTGAATCAGCAACTGTGTGAGGTAGTGGTAGAAGTAAAAGCCACCGCTTCTTGCCTAAAGACAGGCTTTCTCTCATGACCTCAGCCCAGGTGAGCGCCTGTCTTCTCTGCATTCCATCCAGAGTCCATAAGAAATGATTTCACACAGGCCAGTGCCTTTTCTTGTAATTCATACTTGTTTCATATTCGCAATCTGATCTCAGCACACAACCACAGGACACCAGGATTTTTGTTTTTGTTTTTTTTTCCCCCCACCTTTTACTGGGGATTGAATACTCTACCACTGAGTTAGATCCCTAGCCCTTTTTATTTGATTTTGAGACAGCGTCTTATTAAGTTGCCTAGGCTAAATTTGAAATCCTTCTGCCTCAGCCTCCTGAGTTGCTGAGTTGCACCACCACACCTGGCCTGTTTAGTACTTTTTCAATGTCGTCTCTACAGTCAGGGGGAGGAAGCTTTGTCAGATGGAGCTTTGGTGGCCCATTCTGGCTTCCAGAAATGGCTTTTGAATTCTAAGCACAGGTTATCCCATTCCACAATGTGTCATAAGTTCTCTCCAACATTTACGATTACTGAGTTAGAAATAAATATTCAGAAACACTTCTCTGCAAGGAGAAAGTTAAGGAAAAAAAAAAAGTAATGTGGGAGTCATCATAGCTGCAAGCTTGGGAGTACACACAGAAGAGCACATCCTGGACAGGCATAATGTTCTCCTGACCTCCCTGGTGGGCAGAGCAGGCAGGAGTTAGAGCTGCACACCTGCAGGATGGGAAGGTTTCCAGAGATGCTGAGAAAAGATGAGGTGCTTCTTGGAAGCAGCCTGCAGAGTGTGGGTTTGTGTTTATTAGGGTCTGGCAAGGTCTCCTCGAAGTTGGCACCCCACCCCATTACTGCTGAAGCTCAGCTGGCTCCTTCCCTGGGAGTTGCCCTTGGCCAAATGGGAGACATTCCATTCCCCATTACGAGTTGAACTGTTTCCCACTGCCCAAACTCCCATGTTGCATCTAATCCCCCGAATCCCCAGGGCCTTAAAATGGAGGCAGGGTCTCTATAGAGGGCATGGGGCTAAAGTGCAGTGATTAGGATGGGCTCTAATCCAGTATGACTGGTGTCCTTTTAAGAGGAAATCTGGACACGAACTGTATAGGAAAGTTGCTGTGAAGGCACAGGGAAGAGAGGGCCATTTAGAAGCCACAGAGTGAGGCCTGGGACAGATCCTTCTCTCATGGCCCACAGAAGGAACCAACCCTATCAACACCTCAGTCTTGCACTGTCAGCCTTCAGATCTGAGAGACGACACACGTCCTTTGCAGAAGCCACTCAGTCTGTGGGACTTTGTTACAGAAGCCTTGACAAACCCTTATATCCCTTGCTCAACCTTGGCCAATGAGCCACACAGGTCCCTTGCTCCAAGGTAGGACAAGTCTGTCCTGTATTCTGTGCCTCAGAGCTTCCCTTGGATTACAAAGAAGCTTATGCCAGCTTATGCCACACTCTTCCTAGTGCCCCACACCCTGCTCTCACATTCCCCTCTTCTGAGTGGAGGTTCCCAATAGACCTGCTGAACAAGAATCCTTGCCTCAGGCTCTGCTTTTGGGGAGCCTGACCTGAGACTCCTTATACATTAGTGGATCAGATCACTTTCTCATTAAAGCTGCTTGTCATCTATGGGATAAAGTTTGAACCCTTCAGCCAGACTTTCGAGGCCTCCAGCCTGACCTGGATCTTGCGCTGGTCTGACCTTCTCTTTCTGGGTCCACCTTCTGCTCAAGCCAAGCTATCTCCTTCCTGATTCCCTAGATACATCAGCAGTTCCCTGACCTTCCATCTTCCTTACTATTACTTCAGTTCTCTGGCTGCTCCTGCATGTTCTAAATAACCTCCAGACCAGCTCAGATGGTTCTGTCTGCCTCCAGTTGCTCCTGGGGAGCTTAGTCTGAGGCAGTAGGGTGCACAACATCTGTCAGCTGAACCTGCAGTCTGTTCTGTTCTGCCAAATGCAGTGGGCTTTGATCAGTGCTTGGAGGAGCACCACAACTGAACTTTTTTGGTGCCCTTACCTAGACTCTCAGCTTTACAAGAATTTATAAGAATATTTTTATATTCTTTATATTCTTTTTAAGAATACTGGACCTATCTGCCTCTAGAATCCACTACAACTTGGCTTTGGATTCCTGGGAGCAGAGAATATCCTGCTATACCTGTTCACAACAGCATTTAGTAACAGGGACCCTTTCGGTAGAGCTAGAGAGGATGTGAGCCTCTTCATAATGTCCTGCCAAACCCACATTCTGCTGCCTTCATTTACACCACAGGGCTGCCCCACTCTCCCTCGGGTCCCCACCCAGCTGGCCCGGCCTGGAACAGTCTCAGGAAAGTACCTACATCTTTGCAGTTTTCTGACTTGGAGAAGTGGATCAGGTCGTCGTTGTACATGTCCTGGGTGTTGAGCAGGTCGCTGTACTCCTTCTGGCTGAGGTCTTCGGGGTTAATCCCGTTGGCCCTGAGGAATTCCTGGTATGCCACACTGAATGCCTGTCCTATGGACTGTGCGATCAGCTGGGCCTAGAGTAGCAGCCAGAGGGGAAGATGGTGGTCAATGGGCAGTGCTGTGGGTGGATGTTTGGTGCACTGTCTCCCCCTGGATTATGGCCCTCCTGGAGTTTGAGGGGTCTTAGACATCAGGTAGGCCAGCAGTTCTACAAAGGAGCACCCGTGCCTATCAGGGGCCATCTTCAAAATTTTGGGGGACATTTCTGATTATGTCAATGGTCATAAGGGAGCTATTGGCATTTAGTGGACAGGAGTCAGAGATGCTGGATACCTTGCCATGCAAGGGCAATCCCATACAATGACAGGTTGTTTTACATCCTGTACAGTTTTCAAATATCACACAGGACAATCATATATGTGTAACACCTGTTTCTGATCATCTGTGTCCAGGACAGGCTATAAGAACTCTAGCTTACATGCACAAAGGCTTTCATGATGTAGCTATGACATACACTGAACGTTTCAAGACTAGAAGTGTGTAAGTAGAAGGAAGATCATTATTTTGTCCAAGACTTTAGCAAGAGTAGCTTCATGACTTTGGAAAATTATCCACATCACTGGTGTTCATGGTATCTGAGCTGCCAATAAATCACATCCCTATCGGTCTGTACCTTCACTGTGGTATATGGTGATTCTTTCTATGTCTTTATATATACAGTCTTATTTAGCCTTCAATTTGAAATGTCAGTAGAAGGTGTTTACACACTGAATACTGTGTTCTCTTACTTATAAATCAAGAAGGTGTAAGCACTTGACCACTTCACTATGCCTTTTGGTACAGCTGGGCCCAAGCATTTATGTATCGTGCTATGATTTTTATCTTAGCTTGCTTTCCTTTTATTTCTCCTTTCTACTATAAATATAGCCATATATTGATTATTTTGTGAAAACTTTTTCAAAAGGATGTGTTGGATACAACAGTCAAGAACTCTGATCTAGTCCAACCCTGCATTTTCTAGGTGAGGATTGAGGACCAGGAACACAAAGGTCATACAATTCAGAGGAGAGGGACTTGGCTTCCATTGTTTTTCCTCCTGCACTGGACTTTGATAGCTTTCTCCTGCATTAATTAAGCTGTTATTAATTGGGATAGATAAGTGCAGCAGAGTACTCCTAATGTGTCTGTGCTGCGCATTAGGATGATGATGTGAATCCTAACATCAGTCTGGGTGTTAGTGTGAACTGGTCCATAGTCCCTCATCTCAAACTGATGAGACTATTTCAGAATTCAGAAATTGTCAGATTTTAGAAAGACAACAGGGTACACACTGGACCCTTTAGGGCCCAGGGAAGTGTCCTACAAATGAACACAGTAACATTTCTGCAGCAAATGGTATAAGATCCATGGTACGCTACACAAATCCTATCAATTGTCTCATGGAGGTCCAGGTTGGGTTTATCAGTCAATTGACTGTAAAAATCCCTTTTGTTTCAGAGGAGTCCTCAGACTTTGGAATTGTGGATCTGTATTATTGCTCACATTGAACAGATCAGGAAACAGAAGTTTAGAGATTGTTGCCCCCTGAGAAGGGGTGTCACTGGGGTCTGATCCAGAGTCCACCCTCCAGTCATCATATGGAATAGCCTTTCTGTGAAACTCTAGTGGGCAGAAAAACATTTTTAAAACATAGTCTTAACCTTTCTTCCTCCTTTTCCCCACCTTCTCTAATTGTTGGTAAAAAGCAGCTCATTAACAGTGATAACAGAACATTCTACGGCTTGCCAGAGGAAAAGAAAGGCTTAATTTTTCTAACTTGGAGAATCTGGTGACTTCACATGCCAAAACTCATAATAATCAGCATCTCCAACCTGCTATAAAACTGCAAGGAGGAGAGGAATTGCTTTGGGCATCAACAGGTGTGTGTAGATGAATTGAGGCAATATATACCTGGGAATAGTACCTGTGGACTTGCTGATCATCATTAATGGATGTACCCACTCACATTTAGGGACCTCTTGCTATATGCCAGCCATCAGCCTATAAATGCACTACCTCTGAGTCACACAGTGGCCCAGAGAGGGAGGCACTGCCATTCTACAGAAGAGGAATCTGAGGCTTAGCAGTGCCCTGCTCGTATTTGGAATCAGGATTCAAACCCAGCCCTCCTGGTGCTAGAGTCAATGTGCTGGGTCCATAATGTAGTGGAAACCAAGGTCTACTCCTATGCTACCTCTTGCTCCTCTGTTCTTTCCATTTTTCCCAGATGAACCCCCCAAAATCTCAAGGAAAAGAAACCCCTAATGAGTTCCAGGCCAGATGGTGGCAGCTGGGTGTCCTTCGGGGATCCTCAAACCTGGTGAGCAGAGCTCTCTCCACTATTCCACTCCCCTGCAGAAAACAGGACACTTAAGATCTTAAAGTTTCATTCACAAACTTTCTGACAATCTCCTGAAACTCAGTTTTCCCAGTTTGCATGCCTGGCCTCAGTTTTAGAGTGGAAGGGAGAGGCCTTGTAAGCTCCTTGCCTTCTCAGCCAGGCTGTCTGGGGCTGCTTTCTGGAGCACTAGACCAGTGGAGGACGGTGACAATAAGCGTCAATGTCTCCCCACTGTGTTGCAGCCTTCATAGCTCTGGATTCCTGGAGAAAAGTAGGATTGCCGAGACTCCTAAGTTCTTGGGGGAAGGCAAATTACTGCAGTGAGGTGAACACTTGGCTGGAGAAAAATGGGCAATTTTCTCTTGGGTAGATTGCGGCTGTCTGCTCTATACGAGAAACAGAGCTTAATTCCTCTGTGGCATTAAGGCGTTTTGAACTCTGTGGCGTTCAAAATCATCCTGGGTCTGTGGCCCTGTCCTGGAGGGTAGTTTCTCAGGCCTGTGAAGGCCCAGGGAGGGTGGGTGCCTGCGGGTAGCCCAGGTGCTAATGCCCTTCAAAGCCTGGTGGCCTCACCAGCTGTCCTAGGGCCAACTTGGAAGAGGGCTGAATGAAAGAATGACCTTTTTGTAAATGGTCTCTGTTGACCTCATCACCTGGAGATGTGAGGATTAGAAACCACCAGTTCTGGGAGGGAGGAGCTGGGATCCTAGGGACTAGGTTTGGGTCGGTGGTGCTCCTACCATTTGGCAGGGAAGAACAGGGATGTGAACTTTCCTGTAGCCCAGAGGACAGCTATCAACAACAGAGCTGCCTTCTCCAAATTCCCTAAAGCTCAGGTGAGACCCGTTTGTGCCCCTACAATTGAAGTCTGATGAAACTGTTTCCCACTTCCTGTTTTCATCTCTCTAGCCACATGGCCTCCTTTCCCTTCTCAACCTGGCAGGCCCATGCCTCAGGGACTTTGCCCTTTCTCTTTCTTCATTCTCACTTTATTCAGGTCTTTGCTGGAATGTCACCCTCTTAAGAGAGGACTTTGCTGATCACCCTACTTAAAACAGCGCCATCCCTGTACTCCTTGACCCTGACCCTATTTTATTTTCCCATAAGGCATTCCTCACTTGTTTTTGTGTGTGTGGTATTGGGGATTGAACCCAGAGGCTCTTGTCCACTAAGCTACTTCCCAGCCCTTTTTGATTATGAGTTGTTAGTTTTGAGTTGCTAAGGTTCACTACAGCTGACCTCGAACCTGTGATCCTTCTGCCTCAGCTTTCTGAGCACTGGGATTCCAGGTGTGTGCCACTATGCCTGGCCCCACTATAATTTTATACCAAGTGTATTTACTTATTTATTTTTTGTCTCCTTTCAATCCCCATTATGAGTAACTTGTGTATATTTTATTCAGCCCCATGCCCCTAGCTCTAGTATAGTGCCTGATGCATAGCAGGCACTTAATAAATATCTGTTTAACGTGGGATGAGTTAGACTGATCCAGTTCTGAGAAATCAAGAGAATGTGGCCACCTAATTGTTGTTCAGGTCACCCAGAGGGAGCTCAAGGGAAGCCACCCTTACGTCTTCAGACTCAAAGACATGGCAGATCATCTTGTACTGTCTCTTGCCATCCTGTGATGGGTGGGAGGCCTCTACGTTCTCCTGGGAGTTGGAGCGGGGCATCCTTCGGCGGGCCATCAGCACAACAATGTTCCCAATGTCTGCGATGTAGGAAATGGTCCTCAGAGGGTGGTCCATCATTGTCTCCTGGAGGCGAGAGGGGCAGCCCATGAGTCTAAAGACCCAAGAGAAGGTCTGCCATTGGGGTGGGCTCCATGGCTCCCAGCAAAGACCTCCCTGGCAGATTTACAGATGCTCTCAGGCCTGAGGGCATTTCCCTTCACCAACCCAGGGCAAGAAATGCTTTCTGGTAGTGAAAAGAAATAAGGAATTTTAAATATTTTATAATCACTAGGCTCTCTGGTGGTGAAATGAAAAAGAATGACAAAATCTCAATGACATAGTTTTCCATGCGTGATCAATCTTCTAAAAAAGGCTTATCTGTCCACGTTAATGAATTCTCTGCAGAGAACTCAGGAGAATGATAAACAACATCCATGTTTTCATTTTTTCTTTGAGCTTTAAGACAATCATAGCCCTACCCAGCAGCAGGCACTAGCAGGGTATATGGACCCCAGCAGCTGGAGACAGCCACGCCCTAGACTCAGGCTAAGACTCTGCCTTGAAATGCCACCAGGCTTCACCCCAGGAAAGGTGGGAGCCAACTGGTTACCTGTGTGTCGGCATTCAGTACTTTGATTCTCTGGGTGGAAATGAAGAGGTCCACCTCGGTCATTGGCTGAGATTCACCTTCAGGAGCCTGAAAAGAAAAATGCACCGAGGCAAAGTTTTACCATGGCGTCTTTGTCCAGATGAATGGGGGCAAGGTTAGCTCACACACAGAGGCACCAAGACACAGTCACCAGAACAGCAACACAGACTCTGGGGTTTAATTGCCAAAGCTGAAGGTACCACACAGAGGATGGACACATGGACAAGTGTTAGCATCTTTAGGTTCTGGGAGAAAATGTCGAATCCCCTTTGCAGTAAATTTGACTCTGAGCAATGATGGCAAGTGGCCCATTCTGCAAGGGTTTTGGAGATTGAAGGATAACAGCAACTAACTCATACTCAAGGACCTTGGAGAAGTCACTCAGAGTTCGTTCCTGCTTGAGCTGATAGAGTACAATGTTTAGAGCAGGTACAAATGGAGCCACTTGAATGCAGTTCTGGTAAGAGGGTCTTCATGTTCACACACCACCCAGCCAACACAGAATCAGCTACCCACTCCTGAAGCCACCCCAGTAAGAAAGAGCCCCAAGGCCTCAATGTCCCAGGAGTAGTTTATAAGCACCTAGAAGCTCCACAATCAAAAAAGCGCAGTCTGGTTCATTTAAAGTTGAACTCTGCACATGTGTGGTTATTAGCAAGTTTTCTTTTTTGCATCCAGCAATCTGACAAATTCCCAAATCAAACATAACTGTAATTGCACAGGCCCAAGTCCCTGCCACATTACTGCTCCTGAATGGTTGGAACTTCCACACTAGTATAGGATTCATTTAGTGTCTCCAATCTGTTCCCTGTCCTTCCTCTGAAGTGAAATGACTAATGAGCAACAGAAAACAGCCACTGTAGGCAACTGAGTTTTGAGAAATGCTGGCTTATGGGGCGGTTTGAAAAGAAATCTGAACAAAAACTTGCTGGATGCAGAAAACAAAAACACGAAATAATAAAAAGGCAAAACATAAACAAATGAAAAGAACAGGCATAACACCAAAGTGATGGAGTTGTTTGTACTGCACCTTCTTCCTGCTTTTGGCTAATTTCTGGGCCATCTGCTTAGCATGGAACAAACAGAGACAGGAGAATAGTTAGAATTTGCAGAGACTCAAAGTCAAAAAGGGAAGTGACAAAACTAATACTGATTAGTGGTATGAAGCACGTCTGTGGGAGGAGGACTAGCTTTAACAGAATCCCCCTCTAAAGATAATTGACTTCCTAATTCAGAACTTAGTAGATGGCGTGGGCAGTGGGATGAAAGAAATTTATTGAGGTGCTTGCTTATGTCTAAATGCAATGGATATTTTCAAAGAATCCATTTTAGTTCTCTTTATTTTTTTATTACATGCCTGTTTTTCTGTTTCATGGATTTTAGCCTAGATACTTCTTTCCATCTGCTTTCTTTAGGTTTAATTTGCTAATTTGCCCCATCAGTTTCTTGAGATAAATACTTAAATTATGGTTTCTCCAACATTTTTCCTTTCTTACATATAAAGCTATGAATCTCCCTGTATATACTGCTTTGGCTGTCCCCTCCATGCCCCCCCATTTTGGTATGTTGCAGTTTAACCACTGTTCTATTGAAACATTTTCTAATTTCAACTATGATTTCTTTGAACCTTGAATTACTTAGAATTGTTACCAATTTCAATACATTTGGGATTTAGTTGTTATTGTATTTCTGAATTAATTTTACTGGATCAGAGAACACACTGCATAAAATTTTAGTCTTTTGAAATTTACTAAGTCTTAGCTGTGATAACCCAGCATATGATTGGCTTTGGTTGTGTCATGTAGACTTCAAAATATGGCATTCTACAGTTGTTGGTTAAGATGATCTTTTAAATCTTGTAAGTACTTGCTGATTTTTGTTGCCTTCTTATTCTACCACTTTACTAGGAAAGGTGTGTTAAAATCTCTAGCTGTTACTGTGGGTTTGTCTATGCATCCTTTTGCCTCTGTCCATCTTTGCCTTATCTGTTTTGTAGCTGTGTTATAAGGTGTATATGTATTTAGGGTGGAATAGTTTCCTGTTGGATTGATACTTTCATTTTCTCCCTCTTTATTTCTAAATACTTCTCCTTTCAATTTGCATAATATTAATTCATGACTAGCTAAAAATGGATGTAATATTTCTCCTTTTGCTCGTAATTTAAAGAATACATGGTTGATAAAACTGGGGCTGAATTGTCTAAAACCCAATCCTGGTTCTGCCACTTCCTAGTTCTGTAACTTTGAGCAAGCCACTCAATGTCACTGTGCCTCAGTTTCTTCTGTGAAATGTGGATAAAACAGCATCTACTTCATGGGATTTTCTTTTCTTTTTTTTTTAAGGATAGAATGAATATTTGCCAACTCTTTGAACCATGCACTAAGTACTTTGTGCCTGCAGTAGATGATTATAATTGACCTATGTCAGGATGCAATTTCTTGACTCCTGGCTCTTGGCAAGGCTTGATATTTATATACAGATCTTGTACAAATAATGGTGAGTCAATAGCCAAACTGTGAATGCTGGTTTGGTGATGAGGTGGGGTGGAGAAAAAGCTGAACTCTCAGACTCCTTGGTACTCACCTGGTGGAAAAGCTCTTCTGCTCAGCAGTACATCTGTTCCACTAATGACTAAAGTGTGTTGCCTGTACTAACTCATTGTAGAGAAACTGGATGAGTCAGCCATCCAAACACCAAACAGTTACTCTCTGTTGCACTCAGGAAACTAGGAAAATATCACTCCTACTCAGCCACCCCACAGCTCTTCCTAGCATTATAAGCTCATGGTAAACTGTCTGCTCTGGAAGACTCTGAAGGCAGCAATTACACATTACCCTAACTGCTGGGGATTATGGTGATAATATTTCTGCATCTGAAAACTGGCCCTAAGCTGATGCTACTCCATGCCACACATATTCCAGTGTAGAATCTGACAGTCCTGCCTGGGATGTTCTGACCTGCCTCAGTTGTAACCTTCATGATAAATGACAGCTGTGAGATCCAAATACTTGTTCTCTTTCCTAAAGTGAGATGACAATGATATAGGAATTTCTATTGCTTTTGATACCAGAGATCTAAGAGTAGTTGGTCAAAATTCTTGATCTCAAGAGAACTGTGCCTTGAAAGAACTCTTTCAAAGGAAAAGGGATCATCACTCATGGAAAACCAAATTGTTTCTTTCTTGGAACTGGTGATAAGAAAATCAAAACTTGAGTTTCATGAAAAGTCTTTAGAAATAATTTTTATAAAGTTAAAAATATTTTATGCACTTGGATATCATAAGTCATTGATTATTCTAAGTGCCCTGTGACAAATTATAATAAAAAATTGGCTATAACATTGGAAAAAATGGAGTCAGAGCCAGAATGAGAAATTAGAATATCAGAAAAAGGTTCATGAGAAATATTAAGCCAGCATGGCATTATGAAGCCAACAGTGTCACATCCATTTTAATCCTTGTGTTTTATGGCTTATGAGCCTGGTGGTGGGGTGGCACAAAAGCCAGACCGTGAAGTCATCCACTCACTTCATGTACAATGTGCACTGAGGCTGTTCATGCACTTAAGGTTAGCCACATTGGGTCCTCCCTGCTGTTCTCTTTTCTTTCTCTAGCCAACATCTACTTAGTACTTACTACACGCCAGGAGCCTTCTAAGCATTTCATGTACAAAAGCTTATAAGCATCCTATGAGGCAGGTGCTACATACTCTCACTTTTTAGAAGAGGAAAACAAGGCACAGAGAGGCTAATTAATTGGCCCAACATCACATAACTGCTGTGAAGTGGCAGAACAGATTCAAAGCCAAGAAGTCTCACATTACACTCCAAACCACCAATTGTGCAGCCTGGGCAAGCTTCTCTTCTGTGAACTTCTCAGCTTGCTTGTAATATGGAGCTAATAATACCAACCTGTCAGGAGTCCCCACCCCCTCCTTGAGATAATGTATACGAAGGGCCTGATGTAAGTGCCAGTATCCTCTTCACTGATCACAGCCCTCTTCAAGCAACAAAGAAAATGACATGACTCAGACAAAGCTACAATGGTAGAAATTTAATTCTACAATGAAATCATAAGCTTTGACATTTAAAGGAAATCATAAAAGAATGAGAAAATCTGATTGCTGGGACAGGCTGGTAAAGACAGATATAAGAATAATGAATGTTCCTAAAAAAAGTACACATGCCGCAAAATATGTCAACACCACTTGTGATCTAGTTCCATGAGCTTCACAGATACAGCAAGAATGGAGATGTAGACACCACACTGGACATGCACTGTCTCTCTGGCTCAGGTGGGGCTCAGCAGGCCACCCTGTCTTCATGCTGAAAAGAAGAGGATGAAGTGGGATGGAGGGTGGGAATGCAGAGAGGGAGTAGAGAGAAAGGACAGGTGAGCTGGCTGCACAGGTTTCAAGTTTGGTACTCTCTAGATAGTACTAGATGTCCTTACTGTGTGGGGAGAGGTGTGAACCCTGGGCCATCTGAGAGACAGGATGTAGGGCAAAGTTCTCTCCAGAAGTTTCTCCAAAACATCTTGCAGAGAGCATGAGTAAGAAGACATTAGCAGGTGACAGACACAATGATGTACTCTGTTCCCAAATAATTATGGAAACTGCTGGTTAAACAAAGTGAACAAAATCTTGGTGCAGAGTCATTTTGAAAAAATGGGGTTCAGCATGGCATTTTGATACATGCAAACAGCATGCACTGATCACAACCAACCACTTTTCTTCCATCCTCCCGCTTCCCAGTGTCTAGTAATCACTATTCTACTTTCAGGTGACTTTTTTTTTAAGCTTTCACATATGAGCAAGAACATGTGGTATTTGTCTTTTTGTGTCTGCCTTATTTCACTTAACATAATGTCCTCTGATTCTACTTATTTTGCTATAAATGACATTTCTTCTTTATGGTTGAATAATACTCCAGTGTGTGTGTGTGTGTGTGTGTGTACACACACAATTTTCTTTATTCATGTGTTGACAGCACCAAGGCTGATTCCATATCTTAGCTAATATGAATTATGCCACAATAAACATGGGTGTGTAGTTATCTCTTTGGTATGCTGAATTCATTTCCTTTGAATACATACCTAGGAGTAGAATTGCTGGACCATATGGTAGATCTAATTTTAGTTTTTTGAGGACTTTCCATACTATTCTCCATAATGGCTATACTAATTTTACTAATTTACATTCCCACCAACAATGTGTAAGGGTTCCTTTTCTCCCCAATATCCTTGCCAGCATTTTGTTTTGTTTTTTGATAATAGTATGTCTAACTGGGGTGAGATGATATCCCATTGTAGTTTTGTTTTGTTTTTTAAATGTTTTTTAGCTGTAGATGGACACTATATCTTTATTTTTATGTGGTGCTGAGGATCTAACCCAGTGCCTCACGTGTGCTAGGCAAGCACTCTACTACTGAGCTATAATCCTAGCCCCCATTGTAGTTTTGATTATTTTGTTTAAGGATATGGAATATATAATCCTATTCCCTCCTGGCCTATATGGTTTCTGTTAGTCTAATGGGGTAGCCCTTAAAAGTGACTTGTCACTTCTTTCATAGATTTTTAACTTCTTTTGTCTTGTACTTTTGACAGTTTCACTATAATATGCTGTGAAGATCTTTTCAGATAATATATATTTGGGGTTCTATAATCGTCCTGTATTTGAATATCCATGTCTTTCCTAAGATTAGGGACGTTTTCTGTTATTAACTTATTGAATAGGTAATCTTTATGTCTTCATCTTAGTTCTAGATGTTTAATGATTTTCCAAAGACTTTGAATGTTATCTTCATTCTTATTTCTTTTTTTTTTTTAATTGGGACATTTCAAAGGACCTATCTTTGAATTCAGATTTTCTTTCTTCTGCTTAATCTAGTCTATTGTTGAGGCTTTCAACTGAGTTTTTAAATTGACTTATTGAGCTCTTCATTACCTAAGATCTGTTTGGTTCTTCAAAATCTGTCTCTTTGAATTTGTCATTAAAATCCTCCATTACCATTCTAATTTCATTTGTCCTCTCTTGGATCTCACTGAGCTTTTCTGTAATCATTGAATTATCAGGCATTTCCTCCATTTCAACTTCTTTGGAATCTGTTGCGAGGAAGTTCTCTTGGAGGTGTCATAGTACCTTGTCTCTTCATATTTCTTGTGTTCCTACAGTGAGATGCATGCATCTGGTGGATCAGATTTCACTGCTGCTCTTATGGGGTGGCCTTCACAGCTTTCTCCTGAAGATGTTTTGAGGTGTCAGTTTATTATGCAATGCTGGTTTTGATCCTAGCTGGGCACCACTGCACAGTCTCTACATCTTCTTTGGCTGTGATTAATGAATTTGAGTACAATGTGCATACCACATCAAAGTCAGAGAGCTCCCTTATCTCTGGGCCATGTGAGAGTAGGGACACTAGTAGTTCAGGCAGGTGGTGTAGACAGCAGACTGGGTGAGGCGCACACTGTGACTATCATACAGTGGGAGCGGTGGCCCCTGTCTGGTGATAGTGATGTTCCTAGCAAGGGCTTCTGGCACTCGTGGTGAGCCTGAAGCATGAACAGTGGAGCATCAACACCTCTCCCTCTACCATACCGGGAGAGGTGGTGGCAGGAGCTGCAGTGTTCTCTTCTGTGGCGCTCACACTCAGTCTTGTCAACATCGTGTGGTCAGACAGGGTGCAGAGGACCCATGTGGGTAGAGTGGCAGCATGAACTGTGGTTTTCCTTTCTGCTATGTGGGAGTGCCTGCCTGGAGAGGGACCTTGGTACCTCTTATCCTTGTATACCCACAGACAGGGTAATAGTTGGGGCTTTTCTCCCCTTGCAGACCCCTTTAGCTCTAATGCCCACCTTGGGTGTGGGACATGGCCAGAGCAGGGTAAAGTTCCTTTTGGAGCTACATTTGGCCATACATACCTGGGACAGGGCAATAACCAGAAGTAATCAAGTTGCTCAAGGGCCCTTCAGCATGCCCCTATGTGCAGGGCAGCAGTGGAATCTGAGTTCCCACTCTTCCCTGTCAGTAGTAGAGGCCTATGTACAGGGCAGAGGAGAGGGCAGTAGAAACTATTAGGTACCTGCCTTCAGCCTTAGCATGAGTCCACACCTAGCTGCCATGCCTGTGGTCTCAGAGTGCAAGCTCTCTAATCTCCTGAATGGTACCCTCTATTCCCTCCATGTCACCACATGTCCCCCACATAGGGCAGGGCACCTGGTTTGGGTCAGTCTCCCTGCTGAGCCAAGTTAGGTTCAGCTTCCTGCCAAGCAGTGGAATATCTATGGGGACCCATAGATGGGAATATGCAAGGGTCTCTGACTCCTAAAGCAGTCTAAGTTCTGACAGCAGCACCCTTCTGGCGATGACTCCTGGCTGTAGCACACCAGGGCTTCACTAGGACATGATCCTTTTCCAGAGCAACACTACTGAGAAGATTTCAGGTTTCTTATCTAAGTGAGCTGCATATCTGTGAGTATTGTGAGACTTTCCAGTGGCCAGGGTGCCAGCAACCACATGGACAGAAGTTGCTGGAATTCTTTCACCCTTACCCCATGCAAAGGGCATCCCTGGGCTGTGGTGCTGGGGCAGCAGATGTAGAGTACTTTATCTTACTATGGTGTCTTCCCAGATCTCACTCTTGCAAAGTTCCAGTCCCTTGTTGATTTCCAATGTTTTTCCACCGTCCCTCACTTCAAAATGCAGCTCTCACACTTGTTACTTGGGCTCTTTTTTTGTGGAGGAGGAGTTGAGTAATGGGTGCCTCTTCTCAGTCATCTTGAAAAATCCCTTCTCAGAGCCTTTAGTAGGAAAACCATGAAAAACATCCAAGGAGGAGATTTTCAGCATTTTTCAGTGCTTCTTGAACTTATTTGCCAGTGGAATTCTATCAATGACAAGCACTTGGTTTGACTAGAATGCTCCAGAGCAGTTTGGGAAAAGATGCTCCATAATGCTGGAGGCAGAGATTCACAAACAGGTGCATAAGATAATCTCCTGGATGGCTTTTAAAGAGATTGCTGGGCTCTGCCTTCTGAGTTGCTTAGTAGGTCTGGGGTCAGGCCTGAAAATTTGCAATTCCGACAAGTTCAAGTTCACAGAGATGTGAATGCTGTTGGTCCTGGAACCACACTGTGAGAAACCACTGTTGTAATGCTATTTCTAAGGTATGTGGGGGAGGGGATGCAAGTCCTGAAAGAATAGTATTTCTTCTAAAAGATGGATGAACAAGAAGGACAGAAAGGAAATATTAGGGAGGGACCAACAAAAGATGGTGAAGGAAACCCTCCCCAAACCATTTAGGTGTCTTCTAATTCTGTTACTGCATTCAGATATGCTTCATTTCTTATACTTTGGTAGAAAGAGTTGCCTTCTGGTTTCAGGTTCCTCAATTTGCCTTGTAGTCTTGTTACCTATATTGTCTTTCTGGCTCCTTTTATTAGACTGCAAGTTTCTCAAGGTCAAGGACTACGTATTGGTTAATTTTTACTCTCAATGTACCTATCACAGGACTTCTCAGACGGTTTGCTCTTTGAGCCAAATTCCTTTGTTTTCTTTTTGCATGAAGTGGAAAATGCCTGGTCAAATCACAACTCCAAAATTCTCTCTCCTTTCATCAAATCTTAATTTTTTTGTTAAGGTAAGAAAATAGTAACTCTCAAAATTCCAAGTGTAAATCCAATGAGCAACGCTCAATCCTAGCATGTAGTTGGTGCTATGTGAGTGACAGACACCAGAACAAACAGAACAGAAATGGAAATGGAAACTTTAGTTTCAGGGTCCAAGAAAGCACCACAAATACCAGGCTGCACTTGTATCCCTCCAGCAACAGTGAAACAATTCATGGAGGCAAAGGAAACAGGGAATGCAGGAGGAAGGGGTGGGAGAGAAGTTGCTTCATTGAGGTGCAGAGAAAAGCACCACATGTGAGATGACTCATCAGCCTGAGGTTAAGGATGAGGCTGCTAAATGAACTGTAAAATAAATCCCTAGAGCTTTCTTTCTCCTTCCTGGATAAGTACTGTGAAATCAGCAGCTTTGCTGTGCTCTGCATTCCTTCTGCTGAGGTGGTCTCAATTAACTCATTCCTGAAAGGTCTGGAGCTCTTAAGGGACCAGTGTGCCATCTCCCTCATGGTGCAAGTTCTACTTGAGCCAGGGATCAATGCCCTCCTTTGTAGCTGGTGAAGTGTGTGCGTGCTCCCTGACACAGCCACTTTCCAGGGGTGCTGAAATCGACAACCATCTCCACTTAAACTTGGAAAAGGCTTCTGGCTGGGTGTGAGGTCCAACAATCTGATGAGCATTTAAATGGATGTAAAAGGAACACAAAGCCAAAAATATTTAATGATAGGGAACAGTTCCTTCCAATGCATAGAAGCACATTGTAAAATGATACTTAAGTTAAAAATGAAATGCAGCCATTTAATTTTACTACTCTATAATGAATTCCTTTCACCAGAGTAATTTGTTTGAAAAAAAAAATAAACACATGTTTTTCAAATGCCTACTCTGCTCTAGAAAGGTATAAAGTGTATTTATAATCTGACAGCTTCTATCTTGCCTGTTCTAATCAACAGGGCCATGGAGTTTTAGGTTCAAATAAACTGCAGAATTTCTGTATATAGATCCCTTGAAAGCCTTAGAGTAAAATCTCTGATTTCTTATGCAAATCTGATTTTCTTGAAGGAAAAACAACACTATCAGATACCACTGTGGAAACATGAAACCTAATTTGGCCTACCATGGGTACTGGATGGGGTCTGATACAGGGATGCTGCAGTGTACCATGCAAGCTGCTTTGTGTTAAAGTGGTGTACCTTGTGTCCTCTTGCCCCTTTTCAGGCCACCCAGTCATGTGTAAATGTCATAAGATGAGGAGAGAGATGCACACACTCTGGCTACAGGAGCCAAAAGCTATTAGAAGGCAAATAAATGAAGTGCCCAGAATAAAACCTGAATCTCAAAAACTTTGAAACCTTGATGTCTAGAACCTAGGAGAAACTAACCTGAAAGCAACACATTCCTTTAGGGGCTGACCTGCTGCTTGATTTTGGTAGTTCCTCTGGTTGCATTCTTTGTTGGGAGCACTTTGGTGGAAAAATCTGTTGTGTGGCTCTGTCTTGTACATTACAGAGTATTGAGCAGCTTGGCCTAGGAAGTGTCCCCAATCACTGTGACAATCAGAAAGTAAAAGCTAACCTGCCAAACTTGGGTTGATAGCTTAACAGCAACCTGGTGACAGTCTTTGCTTATTTAATTTGAAAGACCAAGACATTTCTACTATGCTTTCATGGAGTTTTCCCACTGTCCATCATCCTGGGAGAGGCGAACTTTAGGAAAAGAACACATACCACTGGGGAGTTGGGAGCAGTGCACAAAGCACTGGGGCTCCTGAGGCACAGACAAAGTTTATTTGTCCCTGATGAAATGGTTGAGGGGGTCCCTGGAACAACTGGTAGGACCTATCAGTGTTGTGACAGTAGCCACCTTTGAGATAGCTGTAAAGATCCCCTGGTTTACACATTTGAGGATGTCAGCAGTATCAGAAGTTGCAGCAGGGGCTTACTGTACATACTATGGGTAGTTAAGTGAAGGGGCAGCTTGGGAGAGAAGTGCTTCTTCCAAGCACAGAGCCATGGTAAGAACAGCGAGTGACATATGATGGCCCCAGCAGCAGGTGCAATGGACAGCTGCTTGATGAGGAAGCAATGAGAGGAGACCCGGCGACATGCACACAGCATCCTGGGGAACTGCAGAATAACTGGGAAGCTGGGGGGTCAAAACATGATAGTTAAGGCAACAATGGAAATATGACCTGTTCAATATTACCAACCACATGGCAGAACCTGGACATGTGACTACCTGAGTTAGCTCAGATAAGAGGCCTGGAACAGATTCCTCTGGCTGTGACACTTGGTAGCGGATACTCTTCTCCTCCTCTGTCTGGCATGCTCTGCTGGCTTGATTGCTTATGTTACCAATTTCTACTTTGCCTCCTTCCTAGGACCTGGCATAGCCCTACACACAAAGGTGCTGAAGGGATATTTTTCTTTAATTAAAAGGTTAAGGACTCTCTCTTACTGCCTTCTCTAGTCCTTCTTTCTTATTCCACACTGCCATGCCGGGATGCACCTTGGGATTGTGTGAGAAAAGGCAGGAAAAAGGGCATGGCCCTTTGCTGGGGATCAATTTTGACCAGCTGGCACTGGATAAGTCAATTTTGTTGAGTCCTAAGTTATTCTGATTTGCTGGAAATGCCTGGTTCTGGATTTTAGAACTGATATTGTCTGTGGTTCTCAGGGCCTGGTGCACTATTGCATGAACACACGCTAAGTATCCCTGTTGTCCTGGCTGTTTATGATTCTTTCTGGTATCATGGTGCAGATTCTAGAGCTCTGCATTTCCATGGGTTCAAACTGGTTTGGGATGGTTCAAACCAGTTGTGAATGATCAAATAGGTTTGTTCCTTTAAAGTCTTTATAAAACAGACTGAAACAGGTTATGACTTGCTCAAACTAGTTTTAACTGGATTAGCCTTACCCTGATTTATTCAGACTAGCCAGGTTAGATTTTCATTTTACTTGAAGCTAACCAGTTCAGTCTAGCTTGAACAGGGTCAACTGGTTAAAAAGAAATGTCACTTAGTTTGAACCAAGTCTAACACAAATGGTTAAGTCACTGACCCCTGTCAGTGGTAATCTAGGGATACATCTCACATTTGAGGCATAATATTCAAAATGACATCTTTCCTCATTATATCAACTTTTTAATTTATGGTTATATGTACTTTTCCTCAAGACTGGCTAGTGAGAACACCCTAAATTGATAGTGTTTATGTAAAAGACTCAGTGCACATTAGAAATCCTTTTCTGTTTAGACCTGTTAGTGGGGCCATGGATGAGGCCTGCTTATGATGTTCTTTAAATCCACTCTATACTTGGACTAGACACAGGTGTGGGATGATGCTGCAAACTTCTCAGATGCTGCAGTTGCCCACCATCCCCCTCCGACCTTGCAGACCCCCTCACCTTGATCCTGCTAACTGCTTCCTGGGCCTGCATCATGCGCACATTTTTGGAGGGAGTTTTGTCTGAGAGCAGCTGGGTGGAGCCAAGGTAATTGGCAGCAAAAATGATCCCATCGATCAAGTCTTCAGGGTCGCAAGGTCCAGGAACTGTAATACAGAGAGAATAGTGGTGAGTGAAGCCACCTGGGCAGGCCTGCTACACCCAGAGCGACTCCATATGGTGTACACCCTTCCCTATGCTCCCTCCTGGCAGAGGTGGTCTAAGACACTGATGTCAGCCTGGACCCACCCCTCCTTTCTACACAGAAGGCAGTTTTTTAGAGCCATCTGAAATGATGCAAGTATTAACTTAAATCTGAAAATCTAGTGACAAGACTGAGTTCTTTGGGGCAAGGACCGCTCCATATTCATCTTTGTTATGTTTCAGTGCTGGTCACCTCACAGGCACCAACTAGATGGCTTCTAAATAAATGGTTAGGTGAACAGAAGTCTGTCTTATTGGAAAATGTCATTTTATAGCACCACTTACTACCTGTAACCCATTTATATCTCCCTCGTCCCTTTAAGTCCAGAAGTGAAGGAAACACATTTAATTAGGAAAACAAACAGGATGTTCCAGAACATCTGGATTCCTATGATGGCTGCTGACCTCGATGCTGTGAGGCAGATAACATTCCCCAAAGCCATAGTCTCATGCTGCTCAGCTTGCCAACTCAAAGGCCAATATGCCCATAGTCTGAGCCCACACACCGAGCAATTCCAAGGAAAATTAATTTCTGTTCTCACTTACCAGCCTAGTAAATCAGCCTTAATTTTGACTATTTTAAATGGGGGCAACAGATTCTAATCAGAACCACCTATAAATCACTCCCTAGATTAAAGCAATATGGATCATTCTTAGTAGCCACATGGTTCCCGCCCTGGAACTCACAGCTTTGAGGAGCTGGGTTATTTATGATATGCTTTTTACTTGTAGAGCAGGGAAACACTACTCTAAGGTACCACAGACAGTTTTGGACCCACACTATGCCAGTCTTCTATGATAAGTGCCTAGTGATGGATTTATACTGTTACTAAGTCATTTTTGCCAACTAGATATCGAGAGAAAAAAATCTCACCTGGGCTAATTTTAAGAAACTTCCATCTATTTTTAAAATATACTGTTAAATCCATCTTTCCTTTTTCTGTGGGGCTTTGATATAGCATTTCTGATTTAGCACTATTCACTGAAAAGGGTCCTTTTGCAATGGCAGTGAGTATGCAGGGATTCTTAAAAAAAAAATCCAAATAATACTTGTGTTATAATTCAAGTCCCTAGCAACAAAGGCACACAAACATCAGACCTGAACAAATTTTAAGTTTGAGATATGATTTTATGCCATTAATCCTTCAGGGAAATTGACTATGATTTAATGTACCTATCATGCCTGGTGGGGGGGAAGCCCTATTTTCATTAATTCACTTTAGGTTTGGTACCAGTATATTTAAAAAAAAATTAAAAAAAAATTCCATGAGGCCTGTAGTTGCCCTGTGAGTCAAGGATCCTCCCATTCAGGTTAGGCCTGAAAATCCCTAGGCCTGGAGGGATGGATATGAAGATGGGAACTTCCAAACTTCTGGAAACTTCCCAAGGTGCTCCCATAGAACTTCAGCAGTTCACAAAAATGATGCAAACTTAGATTATTTAATAAAGAAACAGGAGTTAGTAAACCAAAACTAGGATCTTGCTCTAGGCCTGAGGACTCATGAAGTTTTATGAACTCTGGTAACTCAGTCCTGGGCAGCAGAGCATCCCAACCATTCCCTCACAGGGTCCAAAGGCTGGACATGGCCTCCTTCAAGAAGATGTCAATTTGCCTTTCCTGAAAAACCACCTGCCATCTCTAGTTATAGCCTTAGGGCCACCCTCTAGCCAGAGACAGACTCTGTGAATGAGAAACTGGCACCACATTTGGGTGGCATGACCCCCAATGTTACAAAGGGGTGCAAAGCTTGAGCTACATTTTTGTCCCACCAGTGAATAACCTGCACAATCAGATGTGGCATTCCTGCAGAGAACACTGGAGTCAGCCTGCCCATTCATCACAGCCTGACTTTGCAGCTTGCTAGCTGCATCGTTTTGGCCAAGTTATTCATCCTCTTGATGCCTCAGTTCTCTTATGCCATAACACGAGGATAATAATAAAACCCACCTCCCAAGATTGATGTGTGGATTCAACTAGTTATTACATGCAAAGTGCTTAGAATAGTTCCTGACCCAGACTAGATGTTCAATAAATGTTACTCATTCAAGCAAGAGATGGGAATCACTGGCAATGTCTTACAAAAGGGACCGAAATTTCTTCTCTCAAATTAATTCAAATCCATTCCCACTTGAATTATCTTTGAGGAATGCAAGAGGTACACTGGGCTAGGAGACTCGGGTTTCAGATCCAGTGTGACCATAACTAAGCTATATAACACAGGATGGAAGCCCAGGGCCTCACCTCCAGCCTCGGAGTTGCTATCCACATGAGGAGGCAGGGAAGAGGGTTTCTGAGAGGTTCATAGCTATTATATGCTAAGATCCTAAGACTGTTAACAATGGGAATTGATAAGTCTGTGTCCCTTCTTCCCACTAGTTCCTTATCTCCAGTGCTTGAAATGCCCCAAATGCTGAAAGATTCATGTGCTCAATATTCAGTGCTCAATATTTTGAGCTCTTACCTTCAACGTAGGTTGGGAATGAAGCCAAGCTTTTTCTTGACTGTAATTAAGACAAAGAGGTTTCAAAAAGGGCAGAGCATGATGAAATATGCATCAATACACCATCCATGCAACATGAAAAAGAAGCACCCCACCAGTGTCATTTGTTAACCAGTTATCAACCATTTTTGGTTAGAGAAAGTGAGGTGTGGAGAAACATTCGCATTTATTATTCAAGGTTACCTCAAACCCAGAATAGGCCTTTCAAACTGTTAGATAATCTGAAACCCCACATTTCGTAAGGAGAGGTCTGTCGGCTTAAATATTACACAGACCAAAACCTATAATCAGCAAGAAAAAGGGCACAATTGATATTATCACAACTCTGCATTCCATGGGAAAAACAGTTGGTTAGTAAAAGCACCAAAACCATAATTGTACAGAGAAAATTAAGAATTCCCTGGAAGAAGTTTATTTTGTATCTATGCTGCAAGGATCTCAGTGCTAAAAATGTGTGCTAGATTTTTTTCCTCTTCATCTCTTATTGATTCCAGTTGAAAAGTGCATTATCTAAGTCATTATTATGTGTTTCCTTACAAACACAATGAAGGAGTAAATTAAAAGCCCTGGCATTTCTTATATTAGTATCTCCCAGCAGAGGCCAGTTTTCTAACAGCACTCTTGGACATGGATATAAGGATCTAGACACTTCTAGAACCTGACTTGGTGGCAGTTTAAAGTAGCACTCAGAGGAGCAACACTGATCACAAACTCCTTCCAGAAGGAAATGTCCTACACATAACTCTACAGAGTTATGTACACGAGTGGAAATTCACTTCTGCTTCAAATAGAGACAGAATTTGTAGCTGATAAATCTGGGGCAGGGCTTAGTTTCCTGAAAGCATTGCAGGAGAGCTCATATTAAAAACAGGAGTCCTTATATAGGCAAAAGGTAGTTTTCATGACCAAGATTTTTATTGCTGAGAATCTCCAGGTATGATGTGATCACTTGAATATATCCCTTATAGAGAAAGTGTATCCAGCACAACATAGCTGCTCCACAGATTGACTTCAATGAAAGGTAATGCTGGCCTGTAATCCCAGCACTTTGGGAGGCTGAGACAGGAGAACCGCAAGTTCAAAGCCAGCCTCAGCAATGGCGAGGCTCTAAGCAACTCAGTGAGACCCTGTCTCTAAATAAAACACAAAATAGGGCTGGGGATGTGGCTCAGTGGTCAAGTGCCCCTGAGTTCAATCCCTGGTACTAAAAAAAAAAAGGTAATGCTGGGATGTGTTAGATGAGAGGGCTCTTGGTGAGGGCTGGGATGTCACAGGAAACAACTCCATATCCTGGCACTATATGGTGCCCTTTACTTGGAAGATGAGAATGCAAAGACTTGATTGATTAGTTAATACACAACAGTTTAATAATTGTAATGTTAATTGTTATGTGAAAAACTGGGTGTAGTCGAAGACTAACTCAATTCAGGACAATGGTAAAATTTCACACAAATCACACAGTAGACCACACAGGAAAACTTTTCAGGAAACCTGCAGATGTGCTCATACTGATGGCTCCTCACAGCAAAAGTGGGGGGATTTCTTGTGCATCAGGAATGAAATGTTACTGGCTGCTAATGCATTTATGGAAAAATAACACCAAGTATAAGCCAGGATAGGAGGAAAGAACCCCAATTTTGGTAGTGCTTTACGTTAATTTTACTTTCCACTTGTCTAAGTCAGGACAGGGCCAGCTGAGTGCCAACAGAATTCTGATTGACTTAAAGAACAACTCCTGTAGTCGTCTGTTATACAAATGTAAACTGGCTTCTTCATAATGGCCAAAGTCATCTCCTTGCCCTTGTCCTCAGTAGCAAGTGCTCTGCAGGACTGAGACTTCACACTGCTTAGTCTCTTTTCTTAGGCTATTAGGATACTTTCCCTAATGAGAATTTCTTTAGTCTATGCCTATAAAAGCTGCTGTTTTACTGAGAGCTACAATGGTAGGCATTTGGTACATTTCCTTACTATGTATGAACTCATGACTAGCTTTCTTTGGTTTCTAGGGTAATCAATTTTTACAAAAGTTTAGTGAAATGAAAGAATCTCTAATTATTGCACACAAGGAGGATTTTCATCATTATTTCTAAGGATATGCAGAAGCATGAGCCAAATCTTGTAGGAACTGAAAAACAAATTTGCCTTGCTCATTATATCTGATGCCTAATCAAAGGCTGAATATTCAGATATCTGATTAGCCCTTTGTTGTCTCACATGTGGACTGAGATGAACATCAGTCACCCTTTAGCACTCAAGAAATAATAAAGCTGCATTCAAGAAGCTAATGCCTGAGATCTTTGGGGTTTTCCTGGGGCTCACACAAACCATATGCAGAGCCTGGAGGCTTCAAAACAGTTAAAATAATTACCTACACACTACTTTGTCCCTGCAGTCTGTGACCTGGAAGTATTTTCCACTCCAGGAGTAGCACATCCTGGCTGGCCACTTGTGAGCTCTGTGGCCTCAGGTAAGTTACTTAACCTCTTAGCGTTCTCAACTAAGAAATGAAGGCAAAGATATCTACTGCACAGAATTAACTTAAGGATTAAATGAGATACTATCTGATTTGCTCAGTCTGGTACTTGGAATACTGTGCCTGCTCAATAAATGTAAATGATAATGCTCATTACTGCAGCTGTAACTCTACTATTTCTCACCCATCCATGTACTATGAATAGAGTATGAAGCAAACAAATAGGGGACCAGCAGAAACTATGACCCTGTCACAGTAGCCTCGGGTCAGAGGACAGACCGATAGGACAAAATGTATTTCTAATCTAATGCTAGTGCCATTTCAGAAAAGGTTTGATATAAACACTAATAAAAAATATGCTTCTACCTCCCATGAATAGTGTATATATTTCATGGCACTTTAAGGGTAAACTTTAGCTAAGACTCCCTTTAAAAGCAATCTGCCACTCAAGTTAAAACAGATCGTCTCATGTTCTCTCCTGTTGCTGATAATTTTATGTTGCATGCAATGGAAGAATCCAATCATTCATTATGTGGCTCACTTCTTTGACACATCTCTGCAGTGTGGAAGAGGGAGCATCTATATTTGGAGCTTATGTGCAGATTATTGCGCAGGTCAATATTCACCTGGTGTTGGCCCACAAATAGGTGATATGACAGTTACCTGGGTGTAAAAGAGCACTGGGTGCTAAAGAAGGTTTTTCCTTGTGGAAAAAACACTTGCCCTTTTGTAGCCCCAGAAACCTGAGAAGGAACAAATAATATCTTCTCACTTAATACGCTCTGCCAGAGCTCAACGAGTTCTTTATAAGTAGGGCTGAACATACAACCTGTCCAACAGGAACACCTTAAGAGCTGTTCCATCCAATAGCACCCAGCCACATGTGCCTTTTAAGTTAATGAAAATCTACTCAGTTCCTTAGCCCTACTGGCCACACTTCAAGGGAGGTTAGGAAGATGAGAGGTTAGGGACCACCCTACCCAACAGCACAGAAGTAGAACATCCCCATCATAACAAAGTTCTCTTGGGGGCTGGGGTTGTGGCTCAGTGGCAGAGCGCCTGCCTAGGATGTGTGAGGCACTGGGTTCGATTGTCAGCACCACATATAAATGAATAAAATAAAGGTCCATCAACATCTAAAAAAAAAATTTTTTTAAAAGTCAGTTCTCTTGGACAGCACCATTGTAGAGAAGTGTGCTGACAATCAGGTGTGAACCTGAACCATACTCCAGGTAAACTGGGACGTGGTGGCCACTGGCTCTTAGATTTCACTTGGACCCAAAATAAATGGGTATTTAAGAAACCAATCCATTTCGAAAACCACACAGCAACTGCCAATCCATGGTTTTAGAAGGCTCCTGATGCCAGAGGAAGGATGCTGGTACTTGGATTTTCTGATGTTTAGCATCCAGTGCTCCCCAGTAGAACTCTACAATGATGCAATGTCCTGTGATCTGCCATGTCCAGTACAGCAGCCACAAGTGGCCACTGAGTACTTGGCATAACTAGTGTGCATGAGGACTAAAATTTTCATTTTACTATTAAAGTAGATTAAAATTAATTAAAATAGACAACCATGGCTATCAAGATAGGATGGAATGGTTTTACCAGATGAACTACACACTGGAGAGGAAAAATCAGTTTTCCTCCCTGGGGTAACTTGGGCCAGGAGTGCTGCAGGGGCTGCACCACAGAGCAGTGTTGGAATAAAGCACAGTGGGCTGATGGTTGTGGAAATGCACGGTGCCCTACCTCTTTATTCGTGGAGGCTTCCGCGGGGTCACTGGGATGAAGGGGTGTGCTCGACGATTCTGCACCGAGGGGTGAGGAACTGCCAGGAGACGGTGACTAGAACACAGCAAGAGGACAGACAGCAGTGAGAACCCAAGGGCCATGGCAACACCCAGCCCAGGACAAGGGGATGGGCAGAGGGGCCAAGTGGGCGACTAATGATGGGATAGTTGAGTGGAGAGGTACCCCTTTGGAAAAGAACTGCCTCCAACTGCTCAGAACAGGCCTGGGTGTCTAGGCTTGCTTTTCTGTTCCTGCCATCCCTCCAAGGAATTTTATAGCTCTGGGTCCTTTACTTTCCCCTTAGGCTAACTACTGAAAGAAAACGTAGAAAAAGTTGGCTATCAAACTGAAAGTCCTAAGTGAATAGAGCTAAGGGTATTATACGATTTTTTTTCTTATAGAAAAACACAAATACCTATGTTAACAAATGCCTTATAAAATCATGCCCAATAGTGGCTAGGGAGGCTGAGACAGGAGGATCAAGAGTTCAAAGCCAGCTTCAGCAACAGTGAGGAGCTAAGCAACTCAGTGAGACCCCGTCTCTACATAAAACACAAAATAGGGCTGGGGATGTTTGTCAGTGGTTGAGTGCCCCTGAGTTCAATCTCTGTTACCCCCACCCCCCCAAAAAAATCATGCCCAAGACATCCTGAGTGGCAAAGAAAAATTAAAGCATGTACTTTTAAAGAGGCAGCGGGGACTGATTTTGACGACTAGACACCACACCACCTGTGTTTTCCTGGTCAGTTCAGATTTCAAATATGTTGCCTGACTTAATTCAGAGAAATTTCAACATCCAAACCATGTAACCTTATATTCTCTTAGAATGATTCGGAAATCCTTTGACAAATAATACATTTGAAAATAAGATTTGGGGAGTTGGGGCAGAGGGTGCCTAGGCAGGCCCTGACAGATGTGAACGTGAAATTTCTGAGTCAGTGCCTGAAATGCACAGGTGCTCCATAAGCATCTCCTGAGCAAATGACCAAATAAACCCAGCAAGCACAGGCCTGGAACAAAACAGGCTCTGGAAATGTGTCCCAGATGATATGAGACTATTTCTGCCTACTCCCGAAATCTTGGGAGGTGAGGGCATATTCAGGTGAGCCTCAGAGACGGCTAAGAATTCTGCAGTGATGGTCCTCTGAGAGCGAATGCTGTGCTTCCTGGTGTGGGGATGCCTAAAGTAGGCATAAAACACAGAAACCACACAGGATGAATTCTCTCAGCAAGTGTGGGGATGTGAGCCAGGGGAGGGAAGTCCCAGGCCAAAAAAATCAAGCTACCACTGGTGTTTGCTCAAATCCATGTCTGATCTTTTGCGACTGGCCCCCTGGGGAAGTGGAGGACAGAGGCATCAGTAAAACACCTCTGCGAAGGCAGGGAGAATAT
Source organism: Xerus rutilus (assembly GCA_028644305.1). NCBI lineage: Eukaryota > Metazoa > Chordata > Mammalia > Rodentia > Sciuridae > Xerus > Xerus rutilus. The sequence continues at coordinate 121,567,793 of CM053399.1, read as the reverse complement.
CTCACAAAGCAATGGAGATGGCAAACACACTAGGGGGTCTCTCACAGGATTTCACATTTATGTGACATTAACAAAAATCTTTTCCAAAAAGTCTGAATTACAGGGCACAGCAAATGAACCAAAAGACGATGCGGTAAAGTGCTGTGCAGATCAAGAAGTTGTATGATCCCAGCCTAAGACTGTGAGGCTTGGATTTGTTTCCCATCAGTCCATATATTACCCAATTCTGGGTTGGGGGGTAAGGACCAACGAACCCCTTAAATATTCACACCAGAAATTTGGCATTGCAGTAAAGCCAAGAGGTCAGGCACAGCGTAACAGTGTCCCATAGACCCTGGCCACAGTAAAGCAGTTCTGCATACCTTAAAACCAAGCACACAGAATTTTTCACTTGGCACCCAAGAAGGCTAGTGAGTACTTTCTGATTTAGTATTATTAGGTCTATTCAAAATTAATGTAGAAAAGTCTTTACGAGAATTTAATGTCCTTGAATTTTCCCTAGTTTTTCAAATCTGAACAGCTTCTTTGGATATTCATGGCTGGATTCCACCTCCTCCCTACCCCCCACCCGCCCCCCACCTCTGCCAAGTAATTTTGTCACAAAGATTTTAAGGGTGTAACCCCTGCGGAAGCTAGTGCAGTGAATTTTTTAACTGCTTGGTTTTAGGGCTGGCAAAATCTTTATCCAAAAAAAAAAAAAAATCCTCCTGAGAGTCCCCATATTTCCTATTTATTTTCAGCTCCAATGTCCTAAAAATAGATACCTTACAACCTTGCAGACACCAGATCGTCCTAGGATAATGTGAGAGCCTGAGTTATCTGGACAGTGGATGGGGATGAGGATGAGGGAGAACCCACAGCTCAGCTAAGTGACCAGTGCTGAGTGTCCCCCCCACCAGAGAACACAGGAGAAGAGGAGCTAACGAAACTGGGGGGCACCACCCTCAAAAAGGCTCTTGTGGAACCACACCAAAGATGTCAGGGACTACTTCCCAGTAGACATCAGATGCTGTAGCCTGTACAAAAAGCTCAGATGAATTTCCTTCCATGTGCACATTGATGAGTGACTTCCTTCCACAGAGCTCCCCTCCCCCATCCTCCAGTCAGCATTCAGTTCAGAAGCACTCATCTCACTGCTTTCTCTCAGTTCACTTCCTTCCTGAGAGCATGTGCCATGTTTTGTAATTATTACGTCTATGTGTATGGCTTCCAGCCCCAAGAGCTCTTAGGTGCTAGGGATCTTGACACCTTCAACTTACCACCCAAGTGCCTAGCCTTGGGTCTTGTCAACACTAAATACTCAGCCAGTGTAGGCGCTGAATGAATAATTTCAACTTGCATGAAAAACAGATGCCTACTAATTTCTTGGATTAGTTGTTAGTGGTCAGTGGCAAGCCCTCTCCTAATTTTGTCCCTCCATCACTGTGTGGAGAAATCCAGTCTAGATATTGTATTAGATAAATGGCCTTTGCCTGTGAAAACTCTAACCTGAGCCCCAGTGAAGTTCTTTTTGAAGGAGAGCTGTCTCAAAAGAAGAGGACCCCATCTGGCAGAAGCCTACAAATCATCACACATCACTAGTGATCATGTCAAGGGTGGACAAGCACCTTCAGTCAGACCCAGCCTCCATACTGAAATAAAGGTATTCAAAATTCTGCTTCTAAAACCCTTTCCCTGTTACCTCCAATGTCCACATCTTTAAAGTGGAAGAAAACACAAAGTAGATAATACTTTTTATTTTCAAAGAATGTATGAAAGGCAAAATTTACCCAATAAAATATGAGAGAAAAAGTAAGTTAACAATACATATTCCTGTCTGAAGTCACATGCCTTCTGGGCTGTTGGGTGGATATTCAATCTTAAGCAAATGAGACCAAGTAGGGACAGTTAATATGGGTCAGGGAATTCACATAGGCCAGTGCTCGAAAAGGACAAGTGTTCAGGACGCCATCTCTCAAGCTAACCTTCAATGATGCTGTTCTATAGAAGTCTAAGAGCGCAATACCTTGTCTTCTGCAGATTATGTCCTAGCAGATCCCTCACAACTGAGATCCAACTTGTATCTCCCCTGCTCTGGGACTCCACAAAGTACAGCTCTTGGCCTCATGTCTTAATTCCCTCAATGCCAAAATAAAAAAGTAGTCCCATCCAAAGGCACGGGCAGAGGTGGACTAAAAATGCAAAAGCATACTTAGGGAAAGCTATCATTCATTTTACTCCTGAGTGAACAGCCAGTTCCTAGGGACAATCACTATACTGCTGTGGTCAGGGTGAAACAGACACAGTTCCAGGGACTCTCCAGCTAGGGCTCTGGGGGAGGAAAGTGCATGCAAAGAATTACTATTCACTAATTCCTAAAGCAGGCATCTTGGTGCCTACCTATGTTCCCAACACTGGGCCAGGACGCAAAGAAGGCGGCAACGTGCTTCCAGAGAATAAGAGGAAGCCAACACGCAAAGACAGGACTGTGACCTGTAGCTAGCCTATTAATCTGTACAGTGGGGACCGAGCTGGGAGTGATGTATTCTGCATGAGGGTGTATCTTGGGCAGTGTGTCACGGGAAAGGCAAGCTTTCCACTGAATCCTGAACACTATGCAGTGCTCAACATGGGAGGAAGAGAGGGAGGAAGAAGAGCAAGGCTCTGGCACGGCAGCCAGAGACCAGGCTGAGGGCAGATGGGGAAGTGACTGGAGCCTCATCAAGCATCACACAGTCATGAAACAGCTCCAACTCTCTGCCCAAGGGCTGACTTTTTTGTTTAGTCATTGGCTTGTTCTCACTAAAGATGCCTGATACAGGGACTTCATAACTTTTCTGAGTGGAGCTGGATGATCTAAAGGAGTGAGGGATCGAGATTTTACTCTGGCCTCTCTTCCCTTTTCCTTAATCCTTTTCACCTTTGGAAATCTGCAGGAGAAAAAGATAACGATCTGAAGAGTTAACAGGACGATAATGGGAATACCCCAAAGCTACAGGTGAAGGGCCCTGCTCTACCGAGAAAGGCCCAAGGCCTGGGGCAGGGCTTCTAAGAGCAAAGCCATGGTTTGGCAAGATGTACAGAGATCTTCAAGGACTTGTGAAGTTCCAGTCAAAAGCCACAGAAAAAGTGAGCTCTCCTGAGGCCATTCACTCAGTCATCCCACAAGGAAGTCCTGACAGTGTCTGAATAAGCCCACATCCCTACCAGTCCCCATGGAGCTCCCAGTGTAGCAGGGGAGACTCATAGGTTACAAATACAAGGTGTCCTCTGCCAATAGTGATCACTGTCTCAGTCCCTACAGGAAAATAAAAGTCATAATGACACAAAAACACTCAAAAATGAGCTGACTTCTTACAATGTTTGTGTCTACCTGAAAAGCCCTCCCCAGTACTAACATCTATCTGATCCAGGTCTCTGTCAACTGGTCTCCTATTGACTGTTAGGACTACCTGGCATTACAAGGCCAAAACAAGACAAAAATATAAAAACAGAAACAGCCAGGTAAAGGTAATGTAAATAGTGCACAAATAGGTAGCACAATTCCATAAAGTTGGAGAAGGCAAAGTTGGAAAACTGCTTAAACAGCTACTAACAATGGAGGGGTTGGCATTCCCAGGTAATGAAGAAGAGTGCTGTGGCAGAGGGAGCCAAGGTGGCTGAACAGAAGTACCCTGTGCACGACGCTGCCACAGAGAAGAGTCAGGACAGTGGAGAAGAAACTATTTCGAGGGGTCAGTGAGAGAGGGAGAACTTTGGAAATCAGCAAAGAAGTGACAGGAACACTAAATAGCATGGACACTCAGGCAACTTAGAAGAACAAAGCCATTCCTGACTTCAGTGGCTTCCCAGTTGGAATTAAGGAACCTGATGTTATTGGCAAAAGGCACAGAGGAAAGTTCCAGCAACTCTGGCCACAGCAGCAGACTGGCAGTCCTAACTATAAGAGAATTCCATGGTACTTACAAGCTTTAGAGAGCTGACTGGTCTGAAAGTGACTCCTCTGCTTTAAAGAAGGTGCTTTCCTTGGACCTCCCCCAGCCTCAGAACTCAAGCTTTAAGAGTGCTAGATGCCATCTTGGCCAAGGGGCTGTAGCTGAACATTTGACCCTACCAGAAGCCTTTGCCAGTGTATGCCTCACTGGGCAGAAGAAGCCTCCCTAGTGTCCTGCAGCTTTAGAATCAGTGGCTGCCATGGTCACAAGCCCAAGACCTACCCATACTTGTCTTGCATAACTGTGAAGAATCTGCTTCCCTGACCACATTTTTGGGACTGTGGCCACTGCTGCAAAATTCCAGTTTCACTCAGGCATGAGTGGAGTTGGAAAAGCTCTTGGCCAAGTCCCACAGCTCCAGGAACAAAAAAGCCAGTGACCTCTAACCCCTACACCTGTGTTTCTCTGGTGGGATTTAAAGAAGATCCCCTTTCCTGCCCACAGCCTTGGGACTGTGCCACTACTGCAAAACCTGGCTTTCCCCACACCTGTGCATCAAGAGCAGGGAAAGACCCCAGCTGAGCCCTGGGAACACAGCAACCATTGCCCCCAATGACCAACACATGGACTCAACTGGCGGGATGTAGGGAAGATGTTTCCAGCCTATAGCCTTAGAATGACAGCTGCAGGTGCAAAAAGCCTTGGCCTCACTCACACTTGTCTCTGGAGAAAAGGAGAAAGGCCCATCTGTGTTTTTCAGCTCACAGACTACAATAATCAATGCCACAAGTCTTGTCCTCACCAGAGCTTTATATGCATGACCTAGAGACACTCTCACTCAGACCCTATAGCTCCATGATGGCAAATACCAAACCAACGACCCTCAACATTGCCCATGGTCAACCCACAGGACCTAGTGAGGTTCTACACCACAAGCCCAAATTTTCCTGCCCATGATCCAAAGGACACAGGAAACATCTCCTCCACAGCCCATGGACTTCAGACCACAGCTTATGGTACCAAAAGCCCTGGTACTGTTTGTATTTCCTATATAAGCTACTTCATAAAAATGGAAGCAACAAACATTACCCCAGCTGTATAGATCAAAGAAACAAGAAAAACAATTCAGGATATGAATGAGAAATTCACAAAAAAGAAAACTTATAAAACAGAACCAATTAAAAATCTTGGAAGTAAAAATTTCAATCAGTGAAATTGAAAATAAAATAGCTTCCACAACAAAATAGAACAAGCAGAAGAATGAATTTCAGAACTTGAAGATAGGTCTTTTGAATTAACCCAGTCAAACCAAAAAATAAGAAATAAAAAATAAAAAGAATGAAGAAAGCCTATGAGACTTTTGAAACCCATCAAGGGACCAAACATTCACATTCCTCTAGGAATTCTAGAAGTTGAAGAAAAGAGGCAAAGCACTGAAAACATACTTTGTGAAACAACAGCTATAAACTTCTCAAATCTTCAAAGACTCCAACTAGATTCAACCCAAACAAACCTTAATTAAGGCAAGTTATGCTCAAAATGTCAGAGTACAATACAAAAAAAGAATTTTAAAACAGAAAAAGAAAAGATTAAATCCCATATAAGAGAAGGATAATGAAACTTGAAAGGTACAGATTTCTCAGAAGAAACCTTATAGACCAGAAGAGAATGAGTTGATATATTCAAAATACTGAAAGAAAACAAACAAAACAAAACCAGTTAACTATGAATATTTTACCCAGCAAAGTTATCTTTTAAGATAGAAAGTCTTTGCCAAATAAGCAGAAACTGAGGGAATTCATCACTACCAAATCATCCCTATTAGAAATGCTTAAGGGATTCTTATATTAGAAATGAAAAGGTGATAACTATCATAGGAAAACATACGGATATACAAAACTCACTAGACACGTAGATACACAAAAGATAAAGAGAATCAAACCTTACCATCACAGAAAAATACCAAATCACAAAAATAAATAACAAAAGGGGTTGAAAGGAATGAAAAATACACAAAGTAAGCAGAATACATTTAACAACAGGATGAAGTTATATTTATCAATAATAACCCTGAATGTAAGTGGACTAAATTTACCAAACTAGCCGAATGAAAATAAAACCAAACAATAACAAAAACACCACTATATGCTGCCTACAAGCACTTCACTTAAAAGCAACTCACAAACTCAAAGTGAAGGGTTGGAGGAAAGATATATCATGCATATAGAAACTAAAAATGGAGCAGGAGTAACTACATTCATACCAGCTAAAGTAAACTTTAATTTAAAAAACTATAAAAAGAGACAAAGAATGCATATATAGATAGATGAAAGGATCTATTTGGCAAGAAGATATAACAACTGTAAATATATACGCATGCAACATGGGAACACTTAAATATATAAAGCAAATATTATTAAAGAGAGAGATTGACTCTAATACAATAATAGCGATTCTTCAGCAATTCTTCAATAGACAGGTCAATCAAACAGAAAATCAACAAAGAAACATCTGAGTTTACCCATACTATACCAAATGGACCTAACAGACATTTACAGAACATTTCATCCAATAGCAGCAGAAGACATGTTCTTCTCATCTGCATATGGAGTATTCTGCACAACATATATATTAGGCCCCAAATAAGTCTCAATAGTTTCAAAAAATTAAAGCCATATGAGGTCTCAATAGTTAAAAAAAATTAAAGCCATGCCTATAATCCCAGCTACTCAGGAGGCTCAGGCAGGAAAATCACAAGTTTGAGGCCAGCCTAAGCCATTTAGGAAGTCCCTGTCTCAAAAAAGTGAAATCATATAATTTATCCTCTCAGATCACAATGGATTAAAACTACAAATCAACAAGAAGAATGGGAAGTATACAAATATATGAAAACTGAATAACATGTTCCTAATTGGTAATGAAATAAAAGAGAAATAAAAAAATTCTAGAAACTAATAAAAATGACAGCACAACGTACCAACGTTTGTGGAACACAGCAAAAGCAGCGCTGATCGGAAGTTTATAGCAATTAATACATTGTTTTAGTTAGTTTTTTGGTCACTGCAACTAAAAGAGCTGACAAGAACAATTAGAGGAGGAAATGCTTATTTGGTGTTCACAGTTTCAGAAGTCTCATTCCATAGATGTCTGACTCCGTTTCTCTGGGCCTGAGGTGAGGCAGAGCATCATGGCAGAGGGTATGGAGGAGGAAAGCAGCTCAGCATGGCAATCAGAAAGCAGAGAGAGTGTTCTGATCACCAGGACAAAATATAACCCCAAAGGCACAACCCAGTGACCTGCCTCCTTCAGCCACACCCTACCTGCTTACAGTCACCAGCCAGTTAAATTCATTTCGGTTGTTTAATCCACTTATTAGGGTATATCTCTCATAATATAATCATTTCACCTCTGAAAGTTCTTGCATTGTCTCACACATGAGCTTTTGGGAGATACCTCATATTTAAACCATAAAATGCATACATAAAAAGAAAAAACACAACAGAAAGATCTCAAATCTCTAGATTGCAAAGATCTAACAATGTACCTCAAAAATTTAGAAGAGCAAGAACAAACCAAGCCCCAAATTAGTAGAATAAAATAAATAATAAAATCAGAGAACAGATAAGTAAAATCAGCTTGGTGCGGTGGCACATGCCTGTTTGGGAGGCTGAAACAGGAGAATTGTGAGTTCAAAGCCAGCCTCAGCAATGACCAGGTGCTAAGCAACTCAGTGAGACCCTGTCTCTATATAAAACACAAAATAGGGCTGGGGATGTGGCTCAGTGGTGGAGTACCCCTGAATTCAATCCCCAGTACCAAAAACAAACAAATAAAATCAAAACTAACAAAACAAAACAAAAACAGCTGGGCATGGTGGCTCATGATTATAATCCCAACTACTTGGATACTGAGGCAGAATTAAGTTTGAGGCCAGCCTCAGCAACTTGTAGAAAACTTCTCTCAAAATAAAAAAGAAAAAGGGCTGCGAGGAGGGAGAGAGGGTAGAGCACCCCTGGGTTCAGTCCCCAGTACCACACATACAACAACAACAACAACAACAAAAAACCTTAAAACTCACCAAAAAATACAACAGATCAATGAAATAAAGAATTGGCTTTTCAAACAAAACTGACAAACTGTTAGCTGGACTGACCAAGAAAAAGAGGAGGAGACCCAAATAAAATCTGAGATGAAAAAGACATTAACACCCAGAAATACAAAAGATCATAAGAAACTGCTATGAATCATCCTGTGCTAAAAAAAATGGAAAACCCAGAACTGGAAAACCTAGAATAAATGGATAAATTCCCAAACACATACAATCTAAAAATATAATCAAGAAGAAACAGAAAATCTAAACAGACCCATAATAAGTAATGAGAATGAAGCAATAATTAAAAATCTCCCATCTTAAAAAAGACCAGGACTGATGACCTTACAAATGATGAATTCTACAAAATATTTAGAGAACTAATTCCAATTCCTTTTAAAAATTATTCTTCTTAAACTATACCAAAAAGTTGAAATGGAAGGAACTCTGCTGCATTCTTTTCATGAGGCCATTACCCTCGTACCAAAACCAACAGTACAATAAGAAAACTACTGACCCTACATCACTGATGAACACATATACAAAAATTCTCAATAAAATATTATCAAACCAAATCCAACAGCACATCAAAATTGCCACAGGCCTTCATTAGGTGGGATTCATCTCAGGCATTCAAGGATGGCTCAACATATGCAAATCAATAAACATAATACAAATGACAAAAAACACATGATCATTTTAGTAGATATAGAAAAAGCATTTGATAGATTCAATATCTGTTCATGATAAAAACTCTTAACAAATTGGAAGATAGGAACTGACAGCAAAATACTAAAGGTCATACATAAGAAAAACCCACAGCCATATCATATCAAATGGGGAAAAGCTAAATGCATTTCCTCTGGGATCAGGAAAAATGACAAAATGTCTACTCTCATCACTCTTATTGAATATAGTACTGGAAGTTTTAGCAAGGGAAATTAGGCAAGTTAGAGAAATAAAGAGCATCTAAATCAGAAAGAAATAGCTAAATTATCCATGTTTGCATATGACATTATTTTATACATAGAAAAACCTAAATACTCCACAAAAACTTGTTAGAACTTACAAATGAATTCAGTAAAGTTGCAAGATACAAAAATAACATGCAAAAACCAGTAGAAATTGAGAAAGCAATCCCAATCATAACAGCTACAAAAATATTTAGGAATGAATTTAACCAAGGAAGGGAAAGATCTCTACAAGGAAAAGTCTAAAACACTGATGAAAGTAATTATAAAGGACACACAAAAAAATGGAAAGATATCCCATGTTCATAGATTGGAAAAAATCAATTTTTTTTTTGGTACTGGAGATTGAACTCAGGGGCACTAGACCACTGAGCCACATCCCCAGCCCTATTTTGTGTTTTTATGTAGAGACAGGGTCTCACTGAGTTGCTTAGTGCCTTGCCATTGCTGAGGCTGGCTTTGAACTTGCGATTCTCCTGTCTCAGCCTCCCTAAGTGCTGGGATTACAGGCTCGCGCCACCAGGCCCAGCTGGAAAAATCAATTTTGTTAAAATGATAGTACCAGTGCAATGTAGAGGTTCAGTGCAATTCCCATTAAAATACCAATGTTTTTTTCAACAGAAATAGAAAAAATAGTCCTAAAATGCATATGGAACCAAAAAAGACCCAGAATATCCAAAGTAATCCTGAGGGTGGTGGTGGTGGGGGCTGCTGGGAGCGTCACAACACCTGACTTCAAAATATATTGTAAAGTTGTAATAAATAACACAGCTTGCTACTGGCATATAAAACAGACACATAGACCAATGGAACAGAATAGGAAGCCCAAAAGTTAATCCATGCTCATTCAGTCAAAGATTTTTGATAAAGACATCAAGAATATATAATGGAGAAAGGACAGTCTTTAATAAATAGTCCTGGTAAAATTGTACATGCATATGCAGAAGAATGAAACTAGATCCTTCCTCTCACTATACATAAAAATCAACTAAAAATGGATCAAAAGCCTAAATCTTCAACTTGAAATTACAAAAGTATTACAAGAAGACATAGAGGAAACACTTTAAGATATTGGTATAAACAATAGATTTTTTAGATAGGATCCCAAAGGCATAGGCAACCAAAGTAAAAAATTGACAAGTGGGATTGTATCAAACTAGGAAGCTTCTGCACAGCAAAGGAAATAATCAACAGAATTAAGAGACAAGCTACAGAATGGAAGAAAATACGTGCGAATTGTTCATCTGACAAGGAACTGACATCCAGAATACATATAAGGAGCTCATAAAAACTGAACCAAAAAAAATCTAATTAAATAATGGGCTGAAGAACCAAACACTTCCTTAACATTATGTATAAGTGGACTATTAAAAATGCAAAACAATAAAAAAAGCAAAAGAGAGAGAGAGAGAGAGAGAGAGAACCAAACACTTCTCAAAGAATAACATACAAATGGCCAGCAAGTACATGAAAAAATACTCAATTTCACTAATCATTAGAGAAATATAAATCAAAACTATAATGAGATATCATCCCAGTTAGAATGGCTGTTATTAAAAAGACAAAAAATAACGAACACTGGCAAGGAAGTAGAGAAATGGGAACTCCTACATACTGTTGGTGAGAATGTAAATTAGTACAGCCATTAGGGAAAACAGTAAGGAGATTGATCAAAAAAACAAAAACTAGGACTACTGTCTGATCCAGTTATTCCACTAGGGTATATACCCAAAGGAGATGAAATCATCATACTAAAAAGATACTTGCACTCCAAAGTTTACTGCAGCACTTTTCACAAGAGCCAAAACAATGCAGTCAACCCAGATACCCTGTAGTGGATAAAGAAAATGTGGTACCTTTACATAATGGAATACTATTGGCTATAAAAAGAATAGTCTTATCATTTGCAGCAATATGGATGAAACACTTCATTATATTACGTGAAACAAGTCAGACACAGAAAGACAAATACCACATGTTCTCACTCATTTGTGGAAAATAGCAAGTCAAACTTGCAGAAGAACAGAACAGCATAGTGGTTACTAGAGACTGGAAAGGTCAGGGAGGAGGGGGACCCAACAGAGGAATCACTTCTGGTTCTTTCATATAGTGGGGTAACTAGTCATCAAAACAGTCTATGATACATTTAAAAATGATGAGAAGCATGTAAAATTCCCACCATATGAAATGATTAATGGTTGGGCTATAAATGCTTATTACTCTGATTTGTTATCATACATAATGTACCACACATCTTGTACATAAAGATGTACAAATGTTGTCTCAATAAAAACATATATGGCATGCAAGAATATAATGTTGATGATCCTAAGAACAATGTGCTGTCATCAAATATAAATCATCACCCAGGGGATTGTATCATCCTTGGAAAATTAACTCTGCTCAGCTGGGAAGGATTGGGGTCAATATTCCTACTGGAATCTTTCTAAAATTAAAGAATATGATTACTCCTAAAATTCTGCTTGGCATCTTTTCACATAAAAATTAGAATGGAAAAGTTAAAATAAAAAAGAGTGCTATAGTCTGAATGTATATCCCAAAGCCCATGCGCTAGAATCTTAATCCCCAATGCAATCATGTTGAGAGATGGAACATTTATGTGGTGATCAGAGGGCACTGCCCCTACCAATGGACTAAGGCTGCTACTGTGGGAATAGGGTAAGTTGTAAAAAAGAAGGTTCTTTTCCTTATCTGTCTCCCACTTGCTCTCTTGCCTTCTGCCATGTTATGACACAGAGTGTAGGGCCTCCGCAGATGCCAGCACCACGGTCTTGGATTTCCCAGCCTCCAGAACTGTGAGGCAAATAAGCTATTCTTCATAAATTATCCAGTCTGTAGTATTTGTTATAGCAATAGAAAATGGACTAAGACAAAGAGATAAATGCAAATGATGAAAATAGAAGTGATTTGCAAGAGAATAACTGGAATATCAAAATCATTTAGGCCCTTAGCAAAACCTATTCAGCCCATACATATTTTGCTGAAATATTCTGCTTTATAACTGAGACGGCCCTTTCTGATCATGCTGCAAAAGCCACATGTGAATCAAAGAAGGCCATTTTATTGTATGAGTGAATGCTATTTTTTTTTTTTTGGACAAAATATGATAACCCCCCCCCCAAATCAATACAACTACTCTGTTCTAGGAGTCTGTATATAGTTAGAAATTATAACCTAGCTGTTTTTTATCAAAAGATAAGTGAAGGTTATACTTATAATTTTTGGTGTTTTATTCAAGGTGAAGTTCTAACTGGATCCCTTCTTCCCCATACTATGAAAGAAACTATGGTCCTCATTTTAAGTGAATTAATCTCAAGTCACTTTTTGAAGGTCCATTTATACAGGGAATCTTTAGAGCACCCCCACCCTGTGGTTAAAATGTGATGCAAGAATTGCCATGATGGGCCCAAACACATGGGGAGGAGGGGCCACCAACACCTCTAGTGGAGGCCACCATTACAGTGTCCCTATTACATACAGTGTGTGGGACCCAGAAAACCGTAGTACAAAGGCTACTGATCGGTTGAAATTTTTAAAAAAATCAAATAATTCCTAAGACATTAGTCTTCAAACACACATTGATCCATTTTCCAATATAAGGGTCCATTTTCAATAGCATAGTGTGATTATAGGAGTCACAAGTGACATTTCTCCCTTGAAAGAGACTTTGCTATTTTGATCTTATATTGTGACCTAACAAGTAAACTGGTATCTTGTGTTTTCGGAGACTGAAGTAGTTAAAGGCTCAAGTCCCGGCCTCTGGCAGACTAGAGTCTGAATTCTGACTCTATCATTCATAGCTCTGAGCCTAGGGCAGATAGACCATCCTCTCTAATCCTTCCCGAGAAATGGGGAGAACAGTTACTACCCACCTCCTGGGACTGATATGAGGACTGACTGGTGATAACACACCAGCTCAGTGCCTGGGTACTACAAAACGCTCCACAAATGTTAGCTGTCTCCTATGATCCCACTTTAAGAAAATTATTCCAGTCCTCTGGAAGATGGCTTACAAGGCCAGCATACACTCGTGAGGATATTTTCCTCATCATCTGGTTTCCTTCCTCATTAAAATTTCATTCATGGATACAATTAAAAAGTAAACAGAAGGCTCTATAAAATCATACTACAAAGACTCTCTATTAACTCACAGGCCTCAACACTCTTGATGGCATGTTGGTAAGAACAGCTCATTACTGGCTAAAGCTGAGGGGTATGTGCAATGGCTGTGTGCAACTTCTGGCACGTCCCCGGTCTCCAGTGCAAGAAGCCATTTTGGAAAATAAGAGTTGAGAGTGATGCTATTACAGTGACTGATTTACAAAAGAGAATCACGTGCATCTGCCCTAGCCTATTGTTAATTTATAGCCTAGCTCAGGCACAACCTTGATATACTGCTAATTAGGACACCTGGTGAAAGACCCCAGCAGCACCAGGCAACCTGATGAGTCCTAGTGAATGTTGTTCCTTTTCTCCAATGGCACGTGGTGACCAAAATTCATTATAATGAAGGGTAGGAGAATATTTTAAAATGTTATAATTTTGCTATTGCCACCTGGGATTGTGCTCTTTACTAATTTTACACATGGAACAACTCATAGAACTTGAGAATGAGGTTTGGTTTTACTTCTTTTTTTAAGTGATCAAGCAGCCTACATTACCAGATGAGACTTGGACTAAGGGTTTATGAGCTTAGTACAATAGGCCTCCTGCTAAGTACCTATTTACTGTAATTTTAAACATAGTTTTAACAAGCTCTGAGCAAGACATCCTCAATTCAAAAATCTCCAGTCTTTCCTCTGCTTACAGAATAAATCCTAGGCTGGTCTGTCACTGAAGGTCCTCTCCCAGATTTGGCCTTAATTCCTTATTGCTTCCCCTCCACTTTTGTTTATTCTTTATCATCAAGAAAAAAAATGAATGATTTTTCTCCTCCAGCATATAACCTGCAAGTTTCTGCTCAGTAGCTTTGTTTCTGCTCTTTTCTGAATTTCCCAGTCCATGAGCTTCCAAAGGTCCACTCCAAAAATTACCCTTTCACAAATAATGCATCCCCACAGGGCAAATAGAATAGTGGGTACGATGCGGGGAACAAGCATTCTCAAAGGTGGCATTTCATATACACTCTAACAGAGCACTTGGGCATTCCATTCCTTTCCAGCTGGAATATTCTAATTCCACTTCTTTTTCAGATGAAATTTCAAAGGTGTGGTTACCTAGGGCAGGCCATGTCTCATGGCCTAGTTCTTCTGGTGAACATTGTTTTGAGACTATGTGGGGCTTTTGAGTTTCAATGTCCTTAAATAGCTTTTTGTCTAATGCTTATTGCTTTCTCTGGCTTTATCTTTTTTTTCCCCTCAAATAAATGCACATTGTTTCCTTTGAGGATCTATGTTGCTTTAAATTAACCTTATTTCACATTAGAATTATTAACCCCCAATAAATGATTGTTTTTTTCTTACCCCAAGATATATTTGCATGTCTGAAAATTGAAACTGGTTAAGAATTCCATAATTATTCATTCTCAATTCAAACTATATTATCAATGCACATTTGTATTTCCTTAATGTGTTGAAGTAGAAAAGTTAGTACAGGCACATTGTAGGGGCATAATTATATCATTAAAATAATAGCCTAGGCTTAATGAAGAGTTTTATATATACATGTATAATGGATTCAATTAATACCAGAACATTTTGAGATAACTGTCAGTTAAACTATTCCACCCATTTCTGTTTTCTCTCTCCCCACAGGCAAAGCTCTCCCATTCTCAGCCCCAAGTCCATTAACTCTGCGTAAAAGCTGCATGGAGAAGACCTGAACCATGCGGAGCCCCAGGGAGCCTTGCCAGGCAGCACTCTGCTTAGTGGGCAATTTCATCAGGGAGGCCACACAAATAATTCATTATATCACCATCATAAGGGTTATAAGCTTCTGTTCTCAAAGGCAAAAAATAAAAATATCCAGTTAACTATAAACCAGAGTCACCTGGGTAAGGATGAACCCTCTTAACATTTGATAAAGCTGATCTACAAACAAAGATTACCTTTCCCTGCTTTGAAACAACCTCATTGTGTTTGTTTGAAATGCATCACAATTTGGACAAATGAGGGAGCCTTTCATTCAGTTCCCCTTTCAGGTCCATTCGTTCCTTGGTTGTCTTCCCACACTTTTATTCCCAGGTCACTGGTCCTAATCTCAGTGGGAAAAAAAAAACACCAAAGTCGGTTTTAATCCATCTTGAGAGATGCAACTAAGAGCACATGATTTGCTGCAACAGCACAATATCTGCTAAGAACAGTAGCAGCTATGATTTTC
Organism: Xerus rutilus; assembly: GCA_028644305.1. Lineage (NCBI taxonomy): Eukaryota > Metazoa > Chordata > Mammalia > Rodentia > Sciuridae > Xerus > Xerus rutilus. The sequence goes on along the minus strand of CM053399.1, from coordinate 121,552,479 downwards.
AAAGGGCTTACTGTGCCAGGCACTGTACAAGGGCACATTATACCCATTACCTCACTTACTGGCAAAGCCATTCCTTACACACAGGGCACTAATGGCCACTCATTTTCATTAACACCACAGAAGCAAAAGATGCAACAGAGCATGAAATGGGAGACTGCAGTGTCCAAAGTCACTCACTTGTTAGAAAGTAGAGACTCAGGATGCAGCGTTGATGAAGACAGCAAGGAGCACACCTTCTAAGCACCTTGCTAAGTGACCAAAAGGCCTCTTCCCCCTCCAGGCTGCCTGCATGCCCATGCTGCAGGCAAAGCTGGTTATATTCCCTCCATCCTGCTTTGCTCACTTATTCCTATTCTCCAGGAAAAGGCAGAGAACAGCTTATGACCTGATAGGACAAGATGAAGAACTAAAAGCAAAGCAGTAAACGCTGTGAAGCCCGAGGATGCACATACCTCTCCTTCATGACACTCCAACTGGTACATCCAAAAGTTCTCCATTTTTCTGGATGCTGTTTGGGTAGTTGGGCCAGCTCTAGTACATCCACTTGTGATCTGAGGCTAACTCCTGACCTCAGTGCCCGTTTGGTGGATTGCTTCCAGGGGTATTAGGTGCCTGAGTCAATAATGCAACTGGTAATAGGAGATGTGACCACCTCTCAGGGAGTCCAAAGCTCCCCATTAACCTTTCAGCACCCAAGTGATTGTGGCTGTTGTGCGTCACTGGTGGAGCATCATCAGGTGATGTTTTTCGAGAAGAGCTGGCCTACCCCCTCTGGCAGTGGCACCTACTATTTCTGGGGAAAACAAACTCAGCTCTGAGGTGCTACCAGAAACTTTCACACGCTCCAAACTCTGCTATGTTTATAGAATCTGTGAAGAAGCAAGCTTCCAGCTTAGGAGGAAGGAAAGGGTGGGAGCAGGAAAAGGTTCTCTGGGGCCCTGCATCAGACTGCACCTGGGCACATGGAGGGAGCTTAGAGAACTCTGGCCAGCCAGTAGCAGGGCCTCCAGCAGGGGACACTGGACACTGAAGTGGACCCTTGCCCCTCTTCGTGTTTACTGACTGTCTCATGCTGCAATGCAAATTAGAGGACTATGGCAAGCCAGTTACACAAAAAAGAGCTGTTCCAGCGTCAGTGTGGTTTGAATCAAAGCAATAGACAATCCCAAATTGGGTTCAAGAGCTGAACCACAGCAGCTGGTCCAGAACATACAAGAGCACTGTCAAGACAAGCCCAGGCAGATCTGAGCTGGACGGAGCTCATGGAAACCAAGACAGTAGTGTGGTGCTGCGCAGAAGGCAAAAGGCCAGAGGGAGGTTCCCAGGGCCTTTGGGCCTCTTACTGATCCATGGCAATGGGAAGAACATGGATGGACACAGGTGCTCATGCAATTAGATGAATTCACATTTTTTTCTCACCAAACTCTCTCGGACTTGCTGGCAGGTGTCTCTGAGTCTACCTGTTTATTTAATGTGCTTGTAATGGAGTTAAATGATAGAAAAAAGAGACACACAGGATCTGAACCAATTCATAGCTGGAAAATCTGCCCCTGCTGCTTGATTTTTTATGCTGTGGACAAGCTCTGTGGGCTAAAGTGGGAAACAGGCCAAGAGAGAGGGCTTCTTTGGGCATCCCCCCGCCCTCATCATACTTGTATTTCTGACCACTCTTGCTGGCAGTCAGATTGCACCTACTATAACTTGGGCCAGTCTGATGCAATTCCTATAGCTACTACTCAAGAAAGCCCTTTAAAAATAGCATTGTAGGACATATTCCTTCCTAGTTGACAGCACCGGGCATTTCCTGAAACAATTTTTCTTTCCATTAATAATTTAAAAAAAGAGAAAATCTTTGGATCTTGACTTTCAAATGTCTAGACTGAACAATCTGATATCATTTAACTCTCTCTTGCTCATGGCAAAGCCACATTCCTATTATCACTCTTAAAAATTGCTTTGGTTTGGATTCAGGAGCCACTCAGGTGAAGGCCACTGAGGCCATTAGAATCTTCACAGCTACTGTGGAAGGCCTGTAACTTTCAAGTTATTAGCTGAGAATGACCAGTTCACACAAGACTTGAAATCACTAGACTATAACAAAACAAAAACAACTGCTTGGCCTTCTGGAAAGGTATAGAAAGCATCTACACATAGCACCCTATTGGCACAACTAAACTCTGAATTCTTCCCCTGGCTTTTTTGTTTTCATTCTCTCTTTCCTTTAAAGTTCACTCTGCACCTGAAGCCTACTTAATTATTCACCACCACCTCCTTCATGCCTCATCAATAATGGATAACGTCTGTGATGGTAAACCTCAGTAGCAAAAAGGCAGCTGAGAAGGGAACATTAAGGAGAAGATTCACAGCCGAGGGAGAGATCAGGGCACCAAAACAGCCAGCCTCAAGGCCTGTTCTGTCTGGACAGCACTGGCACCAGCAACACGCCTCTACTTTGGGCCTGCCAACTTCTTTTTTTTTTTAACATATTGACACCCAAAGAAATTATAATATTTGTACAATATACTGGGTCAACTGGAGCCCCAGATGAGGCTGCATAAGGTTGAAGGCAACATGCCTGGTGGCCCAGGTCACCTCCATCCCCAAAGTCTAGGGAGATCACCAGCAAACTGGTTGAAAAGCTGCCATAACCATGAGTTTTTATAGCAGACTTTCCGGCCACTGGTGGCCCCTTGAGAACAATTCACCATGGACATGCCCGTTCTTTCAGGATAGCAGCTCTTCTTTTTCATTTCCACAGCTCTCCCTAGACCCAGCATTCTTTCGTGCAGCCACCTGCTCCACTTTTGTGCTGGCTTACATACACCTTCCCCTTTACACCACTTTTACTTCATTCTCCATCAGTCACTTTGGGATCTGCAGATGTGCCTACTTGTCAGCTAGGTGACAGAACACATTCAGCCTTGGTGCCGGAAATGGCTGGCGGTGATGGAAGACAAGGCCAGAAGCTACTGTGCCCTTAGGTGTTAAGCCCAGCAGCTCTTCACTGGCACAAGCCATTGATAGATACCGAATATGGGAGGAAGACTTCTCAGATAGTCCCCAAGAGTTCCACCTCCTGGTATACAGACCCCTGCAAAACCCCCTCCCCTGGGGAGGAAGCATGGGTCAGGTATTAGTTGAAGCAATAAAATGCAGCAAAAGTGATAGGATGTTGCTCTGCAGTTGGGTTAAAAGGATGGTGACTTCCATCTTGTCATCAGACTGGGGCTTCCTTGCCCTGCATACTTTACTAAGTAAGCTGTGGGAGAGGGCCCACATGGCAAAGGACTGAAGGCGCCTCTGGCCAATAATCAATGGGCCTGAGAGGAGCTGAATCCTGCCAAAAAGCCTGCACTTGAGAGCAGACCTTTCCCTACAGAAGCCTTAAGTTGACAATGGGCCACCTAATACCTCAACTGCAACCTCTGAGTGACCTTAAAGAAGAGAGACTGAAATAATCAGTGTGGGTTGCTTTTATGCTGGTACGTTTTGGGGCAATTTGTTATACGACAGTAGAGAATTAAGACATGAAATAAGGATTCATATTGTTTCAGTCAGCTTTTTGCTGCTGGGACTAAAGGACCCAACCAGCACAATTATAGAGGAGGAAGAGTTTATTTGAGGGATCCTGGTTTCAGAAGTCTAGTTCATAGAAGGCAGGCTCCTTCCCTTGGGGCTTGAGGTGAGGCTGAACATCGTGGCAGGAGAGTGTGGCAGAGGGAAGCAGCTCACATCACCATGATCCAGAAGCAGGGAGAGAGACTCCACTTGCCAGATACAAATATATAACCCCAAACCACACCCCAATTCCCACCTCCTCCAGCCATACCCTACCACTTCAGTTAGGACTCAGTTAATCCCTATCAGGGGATTAATTCACTGATTGGGTTAAGACTCTCACAACCCAATCATTTTTCCTCTGAACAGTCTTGCATTGTCTCACGTGAGCTTTGGGCGACACCTCACATTCAAACCATAAAACATGAGAACCTCAAGAGCAGAGGAGCCTTAGTGGTCTTGCTGCAACTCCAAGAAGGACTAGCCTGGACTGTACACTGCACAAGCAGAGCCTATGCCTGACACTTCCATACTCCTGCACAATGCCTTATGTACAAGGAAAATTTAAAAAATACTTGTATGAGTGGATGATACATTATAACATGGACTTTCAATTTGTATAGGGAGACAATAGCTATAACTCTAGTTATCTAGAAAAACGAGGATCATTGTAGCTTTGTGGACAGGCCCCAGTTCTTATACAGCAGATGCTCAAATTCAAAAGTGATTGGGCTCAACTCAATAGCTTTGTGGTTCTACGTATGGCAGATGTATATCCATTCACTTGTCTAAGGAGTGGTTTCCCATCCTTTTCTGAGGTTTGCTTGGCAGAATACATAGGAGCCCATTTCTGTTGTCCTGGCATAAGATCCTATGGTTCTAAGGTTATGCTTTTTCATAAGCTTCTGGGATGTTGAACTAGAAGGTCTGTCTGCCCCCTTTTGCTAAGCAGTTTGAACTATATAAGAGAACAAAGTTGGTTTTAGAGCCAGTACTGGGTTGTGTATTTTTTCATAGCATGTGAAGAGAACAATCTGAGGTAAGGATGCTTGGGGTCTAGTCCTCTTTAGGCCACAAATACTCATAGAATGGAGTTAACTATTGTAATACCATCCTTCTCCTTCCTAAGAATACATCACATTTCAGCCAGGAATTGATCCACTTGGGGAAATCAGGCTCCAAGAGAACACACACACACATCCTCAATTCTATCTGCCAGACTTCAGATCCCATTTCAACCCCATCCCTTGCTATCCAGGTCCTGGAAAAGTTCTGGCTGGCCAGAACTCTATGAGCAGGTGTAGATCCATAAGAGGAAACCTCTCAGTTTAGAAAACTTCATCAGGAAGCCTTCACGAAATGGAATGTTCAGGCAGCAAGGCAGTTCTTTCCAGTTGCCCTTGTAAGCTTGACAACACGACCATTAAGGTCAACAGGATAAGAAGCTGCTAATAAGTTTTAATGAATTAGCATGTGTACTTGACCTTCATCAGTAGTCTCCTAGCAACAGTAAAAAGAAAAGAAAAATCCATGTTGGCTGCATGCTGAATTCAGGGCAGAGAAGGAGTGACATCAAGGAATCCAAGGCTCCAGATGAAGCCAGGGTTTTCCTCCAGTCTCCTTACATCATCTTTCTCAAATTAAAAAAGGGGGGGGGACAGGTACAAAAGTGCACATGATCAGTGCGGGTGTTAACTTTAGGCCCTCACTTCCCACAATTTTGAGGCTAACTCCCTCCCTTTTAGCAAGAGAGTGGCTGGTTTCTGACTAAGAAGTGTTAGTGCTGATTTTCTGCCTCAAATGACTTTCTTAGTTGGTCGCTGAAATGTGGAGAAGGATGATAATAAAAGGTATATATTTTCTGAAGGGGATTGTATGTATTGCCATCATCACTAACTAGCAGGTTAGTTTGATTTAATCAGATTATCCCTGGACTAAAAGGCTAGTAATAGTTCGTTAAGGCAGAAGCCAGAAACCAGGGTCATCAGAATGCATGACCAGGATAGGCAGCATGGTAAGGACCTCAGTGCCAGGAACAGCAGAGGGGAAGCCTAGCCCAGAGAAAGTGAGGACATTAAGGAACACTAAGGACATTCCTAATTCAGTCTGCCACTGACCAACCCTGAATGGTAAGTGAGCTTTGACTCCTCAGGTAACTCACACACCAAACTTGTGATTCTTGTTTCACATTTCCACAGAGGATTCAACAACTACAAAGCCATTTTCTCTCATAATTATCCTGAGAAAGAAATCCAATAACTCATTTTACTGTGGAAGAAGCTGAAACCCAAGAGGAAGGCAGGTAACTACCTCAAGGCAATTGTAGCAGGCCAGCTATATAGCAAAGATTTACATGTGAGGATATTGGACATCATGTTTGTGCCATGTGTTCTGAGAGAAGTGTCAGAATGGGAGGGAACACTGGCTTTTCGCTCAGTAAAATTGACAATGAATCACAGAGGCTACAAATTAATGCATGTGAAAAAAAATGGAAAATAAGTAAAGAATAGTGTTAAACTGCTAACTCACAGGTTACGTTGGTAGTTTCTTATTTTGACTGGGTCTCAGAAATATGTATGCCAACACCAAACCTCCAGAGATTCAGATAGGAAGTTGGAATCTTAGAATCTACATGCTTAAGGAAGGAGGTCTTGACTTCATGGAATGGGACTGGACAGAGTGGGATGGAAACCAGTCTGGATAGCAGAAACAGCTCTGGCATGTTTTACTTTAATGATGATCATGTTTATAGACAAATCACATTCCATAATTTCCCAAGGTCACATGAAGTCTATTCTCAGCTATTCCATCTGGGAAACCAAGGCCACAATGCTCAGGCTGGCCCCAAATCTCCTTCAACCTATCCCCAGGCCTTATTTATTTTTTGGTGTTTGACCCACTAAAAAGGTCAGCTAGGCACACCAGGTGGGAGTTGAGGGCCTGTTGTCTCAACGTGGGAAATGGCATGAGAAAACCTGCCTGCTGGACTTGGGAAAGTGAGGGGGCTGACATCCACTCTTATGGCTGCTCTCAAGAAAGTGGTCAGCAAAAACTGTTTTTTAAAAAAACAGATGGAGAAACTTATTTTGCATTAAGAATATGTTGCCAATTATACTGGTAATGGGAGTATCTTTCATTTTAAAGAAGACCATGTACATAGATAAATCACATTTCATAATTCTGTAGGACTACACGAACCCCAGGATTTAGCTGGTTGCATAAGGAATGGAATGGTCTATGATACAGCTGTTCTTCTTCCTGCACCTGCTCTTCCTCCTCCATCAAGTCCCAGTACACTTACCATAGGAAATATCCAGAGTGCCCAGTTGAGGAAGAGCACACAATTTTTCTAAAGACTCCTGGGCAATTTCTTCAGCCTCCACTTATGAAGTGAGCCTGTCAGACACCTAAACTGTGGCTGGGTGTGCTGCAATCTAACTGGAAAGTGATAAAATTCTCTCTGGTTGAATTGTCCATTTCCTTCCCCGTTGCTTGTCTTATCGTTTCTTGGCACAGTTTTACATGTACCTTGTCTGGTGAGACAATCCAATAAAAAGCTGAGAAAGATTCCTCTTGGGAATAGGGTCAGGCAAAGAGAAAAACTTGCAGCTTTGATCTTTCCCATCACTTTTTTTTTTAATTCCACAGAGCACAAAGTCATTGGAGAGTTTGCCTTTTGATGTGGAGATCATTGGACAAGTTCTGCTCTGGTGATTCAGATATGGCAAAGGTCTGAGGACAGGAGATACCTGAGAGGCAACAGGGCTTGCTTGGTGCTGCACTGACTGGTAAAACACCAAAGGTGAGTTAAGATCATTGGAGGTATTACTTTAAATATAAGAGGAGAGAGCAAAGGCAAATATCCTTCTGTCACCTTTTGTTCATGATTGAAATAAATCACTTGCTCTTCAAATGGGATTTCAAGGTCAAGCCTCTTTATTTTGAAAATGCAGCTGTAAGATCATTACATTTTAAAAACATTTGCCCCATCACCTCAGATCCTCATAGCTCATAGAAAAATGGCTCATTTTTGTTATTGCTATTGACAACTATGTTTGGCTATATTATGCCCCACTGGCAGGGATGTGACACTTTACTGTGGGTTCTAAGTTGTAGAATAGGCTGTTAAATCTACCCTGGTAAAAGGCGGCTCTCAAAAACATTTTACTTTTAAAGTAAAGACCATTAACCTACATAATTATTCAAGTCTGCAGAGAATCAGTGCATCTACACTTGACCTCAGCACACTATACTCCCAGCGGTTAGTATGCCTGCTGCTATCCTTCGCATGAAGGTTCTGTGGTTTCCAAACGCCAAGCACACGAGCAAGCCCATGGCTTCAGAACTCTTCAGGTTCTTCATTGTCAAGGTACAAATCCACTTACCAATTCCTATTCTTTACCTTAAGTGGTGCAGCTCTGCCTTGACCTATTTTTAAAATTTCTTTTCTTTTTCTTATGCATGTAATGGAAGTCAAATGAGAGTTTTGTGCACGCTTAATAGAAACACTGCATGAAATTAAAATGAAAAACTCAGCACACTTATCTTACCATAACACAGTTAATAAAGCAGTCCTTTCCTACAAATTACGCACATAACACACAGAACCATTTGGTTTTCTCTATTTCAAGAAAACAGTAAAGTGAGACTATCTCTGTATGGTGAGTGATCTCTGTTTAATGATTCCAATTCTTTTAGCTTTGTAATTTAAGGCACAGAAATATACAAATACAGTTTTACAAGTCAAATAATGCTACGCAGTTTATGGCAAAAATCAAAGCACTTTACTGTTCCCCACTCCCAATCCTTCTAGCATATTCTTCTGATATTTACTTAACTAGCATAACTAGCACATTTATGGTGTCTTGTCTTCGTTTTTCAATTTTAGACATTATTTCTTGGCTTCTACTATAAATGATTACAATCTACCTCTTTTATGCTACATGTTTCCCTGTCTTCTCATTATAATTTTTGGTTAATCAATATTCAGTGTTTGTATTCTGAAGATTACATCTGTGCTTTTCCCAAATGAGCCACATGCAAACTATTCTGCATTTCTTCTGTAATAATTGTTTTCAGTGAGGTAAATAATTGTTTTTCAACTTGCTCAGTCTTCTATGTATTGATAAATAATTTATACCCAACTCTTTAAGCCATTTATAACTCTTGTCAGTCTACATGTACCAGGAAATCTCTCTTTTCAGAGACCTCTGGAAAGGTTGCTACCGTAGCCTTCTACACAGACCTCATCTCATCCTTTCCCATCACCTGGAGGTTCCTTTTGCATTGCTCCTTGTTTCCTGGATCTCCTAACTCTTTTCTTGGCTAAAGCTCTCAGTTTCCTGAGAAAGGCTACAGAATTTACTAATTCAAGGACCTTGCATGTCTGGAAACCTCTTTCTTCCACCTTCATGCTGACTGCAAATCAGACCACGATGGCAAGGCCTCTCAGTTTCCCATGTGGGTCCAGGGAAGTCCATGGCCAGCATGATTCCTGATCACAGGACTCGTTTTACTCCTCTGAAAGCCTGTAGGGGCTTCCCTCTCTTCCTTCTGTTCTAAAATGTCTGTGGGTCTTTCCTATTTCATTGTTCTAGTTAGGTATCCAGGTTGGCATGTCCTTTGGCTCCAGGAAATAGTCTTTCTTAATGTCCCTTTTGTTTAATCTGTTTCTACTACTTTCCATCTTTTGCTTTAACTGTTATACTGCCTTGAAGATTTCAATTTTGTCTTTTAACCTAACAGAAATTCTCTTTTTAATGTTAAATGTTTGCTGCCATATTTTTTAGTTTAAGACTTTCCTTTTTTAAAAGACTTTTTTAAAGACGGCACCTTTCTCTAATTTAATGGCTCCCTTGGCTTGTCCTACCTTTGAAGGTATTGATTATAAAAGATTCATAGTCCTTGCATGCTCTGAGAACTGCCTCTATTTATCCAAGTGCCTTTTCCCATTTGCTTTTTTCATATCTTTGCCTTTCTTGTTAAGAGATATTCTTTAAATGTCTGATGACCTTTGGCTGTCCATTCACCTTTAAGAGTGAGTCCCCCAAAATACCTATTGGAAGAGCCATTCACTGTGGGGAGATCAGGTGGGGGTCCAGATAGCCAGGAAATCCCAGACATCAGCATCCTTCTCTGCAGGGACCTTCTCTTGGATCTGTTTCCCCAAAGAGGAAATACTCTTGTCAGCTGGGGGATGGGGACTCCAGGTGGGTGGTTCTAAGCCTGACAACCAGGAATTCTTGCAGTCTCACTGCAAGGCCCTGTGTTCCCCAAGGCACCTCATTCCCTCTTTCAGCTGTGGCTGGCAGCCCCAGTGCCATGCTCCTCTTATTTACCCTTTTCCTTACAGAAGGCACAGATCTTCTGCGAGGAGGAGGAGGCCCTTCGCTAGAGAAGGCATGGGGAAGTTTAATGCCTCCCATGACTGTCTTTCAAAAAAATAATCCTCTTATTTTTTCAGCCACATCCCCATAGTCATGCCACCTGAGGTATCTGGTATCTCAGATTCCTGAGCCTTTCCAGGGAGTCTACAGTACAAACCCTCATAATCACTTGGTAGAACAGAGGAAACAGAAACTTCATCGTGTATTATTCAGGACTGACCAGGCTACACCATGGTAACAAACCACCTCCCAAATCCCCATGGCTCCAAACAACAAAGGTTGCTTCCTCTCTCATGGTACATGTCTCACACAGCTGAGGCCCCTCACTGTAGTCATGCAGGACACATGCAGGATACCCACAGGACCCATGCTGTGCCAGCAGAGATGCCGCCATCTTGTGACACCACCCTCTCAACAAGAGGCTTCCAGGTTTGTTGCCACTAGAGAACATGGTCTTAGCTGTGCCTGTCTGGAAGCAACACACGTCAGTATTCACACTTCACTGGCCCTGCAGTGAAATTTCAGAAAGCAGGTTGTTTTTCAAAGCATAATTTTTTTTCAAATTTTCAGAAAACAATTATTTCCACAATATATGTTGTACCGAACATCCACAAGTTCAATAACGCTTGTAGGTGAGCAATCCTACCTTCTCATCCGGTACGCCCCCTGGAAATTTCAAGGAGTGAGGAAGAGCAATGCTTTTTATATGTGAAAGAACAGGAAATACTGGGTATTTCCTGCACAGCCAGTTACTAAAACAAAAAATAACATTTTTATTCTTGTCTGCACAACATGCCACTCACTATAGCCCAAACTCTCCAACATATACTGTGTGCTTGCTGATGTCAATCTCTGGATCTACCATGACTGTTCTCTACTCAGAATGATTGCGTTGCCTGTACAGAGATCGGCAGGCAGGCAGTGAACTTTTCAGAATGGGTCATTCATTATTAATATGTTTCAGGAAGTGGGTTGTTCTTCAAAGCATAGATTTTTTTTTCAAATTTTCAGAAAACAACTATTTACATTCAGTGCCGAACACCTACAAGTTCAATAATTTGTGGATGAACACTCCTGTCTTCTCATTCTGTATGACTCACCAACAAACAAAAATGCCAGTCAGCTCCATATGTAAAGGGCTAAAGTTCAGAAGAAGTGAAAAGTAGTGTTAAAAGCAGACTCGACTTTCAGCAATTATCTCTGGTGAGTGGTAATAAAGGTGTTCTTAATTTCCTTCTGTTTGCTCCATTGTAGCTTCTAATCTTGCTATTCTGAGAATGCACAGCTTTTGCAACAAGAATTCTACAGTCGCTTCTCCAGGTCTACTGTGTGACAGCCCTTTCTGTTAAAATTTTATCTTTGCTAATAATGATTGATTTAAAACTCAAGTCCACAGACCTTACATGGGATATAACTGCCTGAATGATAATCTCCCTCCTCTTTAAATGAGTGGTTCTCAAACTTTCACATAATCAAGAATCTCAGGGAGAATTTTTTAAACAAAGCAAACAAACAAAAAACAAGATAACTGGGCTCCATCTCAGGTGTTCAGGTTTGGAAAGGAAGGGCAGTTACTTGAATTTTTTTTGAGGGGGTACCGGGGATTGAATTCAGGGGCACTTACCCACTGAGCCACATCTCTGGTCCTATTCTGTATATTATTTAGAGACCAGGGTCTCACTGAGTTGCTTAGTGTCTGGCTTTTGCTGAGGCTGGCTTTGAACTCACAATCCTCCTGTCTCAGCCTCCCGAGCTGCTGGGATTACAGGCATGGGCCAATGCACCCAGCAGTAACTTGCATTTTTAACAAGTACCTTCCAGCTAGATATCAGACCACACTGCTTTTCACAATGCCTTTCTATTTTCTACAACAGCTTGCATGGAATGAGATTTAGTAAATATTTTTCTGATGCTAAGGTGGAATAATACCATCAAAGGGGTAGCAAATGAAAGTCCTTATAAATATGGAATGGCAGATGAAACACAACCCACAAATTCAAATGGCTTAAAAATGACTTGGAGAATATTTTAAAGCCCAGGTTTTAGGTTTTGCTTCATATTAACTATTCATAACCCAGTGAGCCCACTCACCAATTTCTTAGCATCAAGCTGAATTTTTTTTCTGATAGTATGTGTTCCTAAAGCATCATTCAACATCCTGTAATTAATTCTGCTTGGAATAAAACATCATGCAAGACAGAGAAGCTGTCTTCCTAGTTCAAATGAATAAAAACTGTCTCAGATCCTACACTGGCTGTGCTGGAGGCCCAGCATGAAGCTACTGGGGTCACATGGTTAAGGTCATTTCAAGGAGTTGGTGCAATTGAGGAGGCTGACAGGAGAGGCTAGCACCTGTACCAAATGCTTCTGCAGCATCTTCTCTGATAGTTTTCAAGTTTCTAAAAGGATGTGCAACCCAGCCTTGTGCCAGCTCCTTACTTTTGAAAATCTGCTCAATTTCCACCTCATTTGCAAAATGCTTGCTGTAATCCCTCCTAGCTGTGAGAAACCTGGAGACAGCTGGAGGTCAAGGAGAATGCTCCATGGGAACACACCTGTTTTTCACTCACTCAGAAGCCTACAAAACAATTTAGATGCTAGGCATGTCTGAACTAACCCAATGCTGCCCCCTGGCTGGGGAGGATGCAGCTCCCTTCCCTTCCCTGTGGGTTTCCAACCTTTCCTTACAAGGTGCTAGATTAGCAGTGTAATCAGCTGACAGCAAGCACTGACTTGACCAAAGCAGAAGGTGAAAAATACTGCTCTAGCCTGCACAAACCTTTACATATTAGAAAAAGTAAACATAACAATGTTCATAACAAAATAGTTTCTCACTCCAAAGGATATACTGAGAAACAGCCTAGTATAATCGTAAATGCTGAATTAAATGAGATTGAATTTAACTTCTTGACTCTTCTCTTACTCCAAGCTCCATTTTTAAATGCAACTGCTTAAAAATTACCCAAGAGGATGGAAAAAGGAGAGATGGAGCAGAAAGAATCTTTATAGCAAGGTAGAGGGGCAAATGTAGTCTTCTTGATTTATTTTGAATAGATTGTGACACCCAAGCTTGCCATATTATCAAATTCCTTAAATGGAAATGGAAAATAAATAATAGCTTTATTAAATAAATAATAGCTTTAATAAACAATAGCTTTGTGTAGCTCTTCACAGGGAAGTAAAATCTAGCTTTAAATAAAAAATGTGTCTTCTATGAGGTGGGCAGGATGCCCAGGTACCACCAAAAGTGCAGTTAGCACTTGTTGAAAACCACAGTGAGGCAAAGATGGGAAACACACACACCTGCAGAAACCTCGGGCAGGAAAGGGCTCAAAAGGATTTCCATGATTCCTCCAAAGAGGACATAATTACTGACCCAAATCTTTAAGGAATAGCTTTAAGGCAGTGGTTCCCCAGTTGTGGTCAGGGGATCAGCATCATCATCTGTGACCTTTTTAAAAAGTGACCATGCTGCCTGTAATCCCAGCACTCTGGGAGGCTGAGACAGGAGAATCACAAGTTCAAAGCCAGCTTCAGCAATGGGCGATGCACTAAGCAACTCAGTGAGACCCTGTCTCTACATAAAAACACAAAATAGGGCTGGGGATGTGGCTCAGTGGTCGAGTACACCTGAGTTCAATCCCTGGTACCAAAAAAGCAAAGTGACCATGCTGATATGTGGCTGACAGCCCTGCCTGAAAAACAGGGAAGATTAGATCCGCCTCCCCTCCTCCCATTGTGTTCTGGGGAAAAGCTTATAGCAAAGAAACCTTCTTCCCTAAATGACTTGGGCAAGAATCTCAGATGGCCCCTGTTTACTTATGACAAGGCCAGGCACAGACCCTTGAAATTTCCATTCTTTGCCTCATAAATGACTGGCTGACTGCTGATTAATCAGAATAAAATGCTTGTTAACCTAATGTTGGCTAAGCTTCTCTCCTTCCCCCAGGCACCTCAACTTTGGCCAGCATAAGTACCTCCCCTAAATAGTCTGGTTGCATTTTAAAATTATTCTCTGATCTACATTTACTTAGGCCACCCTTCCATCCCATTTCCTCACACCTTGTTCTTTCTAGCCCATAAAACCAAACCCTTTGGTCTTATCCTAGAAAGGCTTACAGATCTTAAGGTTAGAGGTTCTCCTATTGCTATACCCTTCACCCCCACCTCAGCCCCCTCGCTGCCTTCTCTAATTCCTTTACTCTCCTTTGTAATAAGCCTTTCCAACAAAATTTCTCTTTACTCAATCTGGACTTGATTTTTATTTGTTATTAGAAATACAAATTCTTGGGCCCATCCCAGAACTTCTGAAAATGTGCGGTGGGGGTCATGTACCCAGGAATCTGATTCTCAACAAGTCCTTCTGGTACAGTTTGGAAACCACTGATTTACAGCCATCCTGCTGGGGGTACGATTAGTGCCCGGAACCCCAACTCCCTCTGGTGTTGCTTCACTGACCAGAGCTTGCGTGCAAGCTGTTTCAGGCTTACCATGGAAAGGTTCTTAGCGCCCGCACAGCCCATTTATCCCATGACCTCGTTTTCCTATCCCATGATGTTCAAGGCCACAGAGCTACCATCTCCCCTCCCTGCCTCACGTGAAGCTGAGCCAGCTGGAACCCTCACAGACTTACATCTCCATCCACAGGCCTCTGGTCGTCACAGTCCCTGGTGGGGCTAATGTCCTGGCGCATCACCCAGATGGGTTCTTTGGGCTCGTCAGGGGTGTAAGGCGAACGGATGGTCCTGGTTTTCACCTCCTCAATGGCCTCCTTGATGTCCTTGATGGCCAGAGAAATGGCATCCCTCTTCTCCTTGCTGTACCGCTGCCCCGCCTCGCCGCCGCCCGCAGTGCCCGCTGCCCGCTGCTGTCCGGCGGGTGTCTGCAGCCCAGGGCTGTCGGGACGGCCCCCACCGGGAGTAGGGGCGCGCTCCAAGTCCTGCTCAGCCTCGGGCATGTCCTCGGACGCCTTGTCGAGGCTCTGCGAGCTCATGCTCTGCTTGACCTCGGCCACAATCTGATCGATGTCCTCCTCCTGCTCGTAACTGTCCATGCGCGGGTAGGGCGCAAACTCGGCCTCCTTCTCAGGGCTGTCGGACTCACCGTCGGAGCGCTCATCGTAATGGTGCAGCCGCGCGCCCAGGGCTTCCTGGCGGTAGGCGGCCGCTTCATCGCGCTCCTGCTCGTAGAGCCGCAGGCCGTCGCGCGCATCCAGCTCGGGCGCGTCCCCGATCTCCTCGTACACGTGCTCCTGCAGGCCACCGTAGTCGGCGTAGGGCTCCGCGTAGGGCTCGTCCTCGCCGCGGTGGAAGAGCCGGTGCGTGTAGACGTAGCCTGAGTAGGCCGCGTTCATGGCCTCCTCGTGCTCCAGCGAGTGAAAGTGCAGGTGGTTGGGCAGCGTGCGGCGGTGCGTGGCCTCGGCGTGCTCGGCCTCCGCTTGCTCCGTGTACTCCTCGGCCTCGGGCCGGTATTGCACCGCGTACGCGCTCTCGTCCTCAGGGTCCTGCGCGCGCTCCGCATCGTAGCCGTCGCGGTCCGCGGCGATCACGTCGCCCTCCGCAGTGTCGGTATGATTATGGAAGCCACTCTCAGTGCTGGCGGAGCGCGCCAGGCACTCACCGCGCTCCTCCTCTTCCTGCTGCCCAAGCTGCGCGCGAAGGTCCTCGACCACTCGCCCGCGAGGGTGGCGGCCCGCATAGTGCTGCTGCTGCTGCGGCGACGGCTGCTGCTCCTCCTCCACTTCAGGGTGCTCCAGGTCGGCCTCCACTGACTCGTTGACCTCCCCACCTGCCGCCTCGTCGGTCACCTCCACCTCCGCGGAGCCCTCCAAGTGGTTCATGGTGGGCGTCGTGGATGGCTGGGAGAGAGGCTTGGCCTGCTCACTGTGCTCTCATTTTGCTCCAAGGGGCTGGAAAAACAAGAAGGGGAGAGGCTGTCACGTGGTTCAAATTGTAGTTTTGAACTGAGCACAAAGATAACCATAAAAACAGCTGCTATTGATCCCTTCTGAATGTGGGTCAATTAAAAATGATTGCAAATTTAAGTTGTCTGACACTACGTAGCTCATTTTCTTCATAGCACACACCATAATTTGTAATTACATATCTACTTTTTAAATTGCTTATTGGCATTCTCCCTTCTCCACCGTCAGACTGGGGCTCATGAGTATTTTGTTCTCGTGCATAGTATTCAGGTTCCATTTCTGATGTATATGAATAAAGAGTACTACTGAATTGAATGAGCCAATTGACACATTTTCCATCTGCTGAAAGATAAATCTCTCTAAGTTAAGCTAGGATCCTCGGTACTTTAGAAGCAATTCTTTAAATTTCAAGCAAAAATAATCTTGAAATCTTTTTGAAGCCTTTGCTGCCAATACAATTCTGAGGGACGTTATCAACTATCAGTGGGGATACGTCCTGGCTGTCATTACTGACTTATCTCAGGTAATTTGCTTAGTTTTTTGGACCTCAAGGATGAGACTGGACTCATTTCCTGAATGCAAGATATTAACTGCAATTGCATAGGAGGAAAAGGAGTCTATGGTACAGTAAGTTTGGGAAGGCTGAATTACAGTTGGCTTGTTATTGTGAATATTCAGGGAAAGGTAAGAAATGCATGTTTCCTTGACTTATTTGGCCAGGAAATACTTTTTTTTCCTAGAGCTGGAGTTGTATCAAATTCATTTACAGAAACATTAACTAGCTGGTTTTCAATAATTCCTCCATAATCCCTGAATCTAAAATTCTAGGGTTCTATGAATTCACATTATACCTGGAACTGGATTACATGACTAATTTTTAGAAAGTCTGAGAAGTTCTCTTTATTAGTTCTAGAGAAACTTGAAACTATAGACATAGATTTGGGTCCAATTTCTATTATTTTTATCACAAAGTAGTTTAACAGCATAATTTGTGCAATGGAAACATACAAGGAATGTAAAGAATAAAAACAAAAAGCAAAACCAACTGAAAATCTCAGGCAGGATCCTTAGGATTTTGAGACATTTGTGATAAGTGGTTGAACAATATATGTGAATTTCTCTCATATGTTCTTTTGGAGAGTCCATCTTACAAACGCACACGGACAGGAAGTGAACTCCTAAGTGTAACAGACAGCTCTAGAAAGACCAGGGATCTGACCGACTCTAACAATGACATACATTATACTCCACCCAATTCTGCACCATAACCATAACAGTGTCCTTTAGACATTCCTGACAAGCCAAGTCGAAAAGGAGGAAGTTTTGAAACTACCAAGTCCACCCTAAAGCACAAGTATCATTTTCCCCTATCCTTTGATGGAGCCACCTCTAATTAATACCCACTAGATGAAAATAATCATGGCTTACCAAAGATGAACAATCCTTATTGCTTTTCTACTCAAAAAAGAATTCCACTTCAAATCAGACCCAGCCTGTTTTGAAAAATTGTGGCTTGCTCTCATTAATTCCCAAGAACAGTGACTGTACCTTAAGGGTAAAAAGTTTCCCAGCAGCAGCTATGCATTGCCATTCAAACCTTGATAGATAATGCCCTGAACAAGTGCTGGTACTGAGGGCCACCTGCTTAAGTGGTCTCTACAGGATTATGGAAAATGCAAAACACTGGATTCAACGCAATGTGGAAAAGAACAGTGTAAATCAGTTTCCTTTATAAGGATTCTAGAAATGACAACAGATACAAACTGCTTTAAAGGTACACTTAGTATACAAATATGAGTTTGATGAACACATGGCAAGTGTTTACAGAGAAGGATATTGAACATATCACCAGCTTCTCTGGTCCTGTTACCCTGAGACTTCTTAGCTGTGCATGGTCAATGATGGAAATACAGTAACAACCAGTCAAAGCAGCTGAATGGCTAACAGGTCATGATAAGCACAGACAGAAGTGACCAAACCACTTTCTTCAGTGAAAATAGCTTTTTCTTCTATTGATGTATGTATTAAAAAGAAATTTTACTGTTTTCTGGGTTAAAATCGTATATGACCAGCAATCAGTACCCTCATAAATCACACATTGGTTCAACGTAAATGAAATTTTCATGCATCTTCAACAATAAATCATGATAAAGAAAGCCTTTGGAGGCAAAATACTGGTTAGAATAATGCAGCTTTGGCACAGTGTACTGTTTGGTACAGCTCTGGTACTGTTCACTAAGACAAACCTCAAGAGAGTATTTGTGCATACAAGTGTCTGCACAAATGTCTATATTTCATTCACTATCATGATTTCAAGAGTATAGTGTGGGTTGTGGCATTGCAATATGTTAATAACAGACACTGCATTGAGGGATTTCCCTAGAACAAAGAAACTGGAAACTCTAAAGGAGCTGGAGTTCATGGTTACTTCCATTACTGCATAGGAGAGGACTGTTCTCTGTATTCTTGCAACTTTGGAAGTGGTATTTATTAAAAACAAACAAAACCCCCAGACCTTTTAAAGGATCCCAGGTTATTGTGGGAATACATATTGGTACAACAATTTTTTAAATTTTTTTTTTTAGTTGTAGACGGACACAAATATCTTTATTTTTATGTGGTGCTGAGGACCGAACCCAGTGCCTCACGCATGCAAGGCAAGCGTTCTGCCACTGAGCCACAACCCCAGCCCATGGTACAACATTTTTGAGAAGCAGTTTATCAAAATGAATTAAAGTCTTCCAAAAGTAATACACCTTGTGCCCCAGTAATTCCACTCACTGTAAGAGAAAATGCTGAGATAAATGCTTCTCATAGTATTTATTTCAGGAGCAAAAATTATATTGCCTAACTGTTAAGCACTAACATTTATTAAGTACTTTAAGTATGGTGCTAAGCAATTTAGCATCATACATTGATCATGAAGAGCACCTATCTCCCAAACCTGGTTCCCATTCTGTATTTCCTGTATGAGCCAAGGGCACCACCAGCCACCCATGGGATCCTTGCTTTCACTCAACTGATGGGTGAGTCACTGTCTTACTAACTCTTAGTTTGTCCTCATTGCTGCTCACTTGCCTTGGTCTGTCTTGTCTACACAGTGTTTCATTCACTGATTTTTCAGCCCACTCCAGCTCGTTCTCTCCCCTGCTAGCCTGATGATTTTTCTAGAACATACATCTGAATCCATAACCACACTCTACAAACCCTTCAGTGATTCCCCTCCAGTGCACAGTAGAAATGCTTAGCTAACTGTGCAACAGGTGCTATTAGGCATTTGCCACTGAGTAATTTATTGCTCACACTAGCCCAATGAAAAAAGTAGGTCATCTTGGCTCTTTTGCAAATGATGAAGCAGAGGAACAGGGAGTTAAGTTATTGCCTGGGTCACACACCTGACAAGGAATGGCACTGGTGTTTGAGACCTATTCTCTGACTCTGGGGTCCAGGTTCTTGAGTCTTACTTCTGGCAAAATAAGGCCTCAGGCTGCTTTCCTCTTCCAACCTCATCTCCACAGTTCACCCTGCACTGTGTCCCAATAGCCCAGAGTTCCAGTGCTGGCACTAACTGCCTTGCCTCTTCTCAGGATATTTCCCACCTGTTAACACTTCTTGGTGAACCTTTCTTATTTCCTGGAGCTAGTTCATACTTGATGAGTGTCTGTTAGGTGCCCATCTCCAGGCCATGTCATGGGCACTAGGGCAAAGCAAGTGGCCAAGCCAGTCGAGGCTCCCCTGCTCTCTGGAAGCCCCCTTCTCATGCATGGGAGAGGGTGGAGGCAAAGGAAAGGGGAACAGACTAATTGTGTGAGGAAGTAAACAAGATAACTTACCAGTGAAATATGTTCTTAATATTTTTTTTAGTTGTGGATGGACCTTTATTTTTTTTATTTATATGTGGTGCTGAGAATCAAACATAATGCCTCACACATGTGAAGCAAGCACTCTGCCATGGAGCTACAACCTCAGCCCCCAGTGGTATACTTTATGAAGAAAATAAAACATTGGTATAGGATGTGACTGAGGAGAAGGTGATATGATAATATTGGCCAGAAGAAGTGATACTTAGCTGAGGTCTGAATGATGAAGAAAGAGTCTTGTAAAGATCTGAGGGCCAAGGGCTTTGGGGTAAGAAAGGACTTGCTGTGTTCAAGGGCAAAAATAATATCTGTGGGCAGAAGTGGAGCAAGTAAGGGACAGTGTGGCAGGAGATAAAGATGGAGAGATGGGAAAGGACTGAGTCAGGCAGAATCTGGCACATGATGGTTAGGGTGTGATTTTATCTCAAGGGTAGTGGCATACTACTGGGGATTTTAAGCAAGGGAGTGATAAGGTGTGTCCCCACTGTACTTATCTGTTTGTCTATGTATGTAGGTCTTTCTCTCTCTCTTCCCTCAGTCTGGGCAATAATTATTTATAAAGATGAAGTCCTTGGGAAAAGGAGTCTTGTCATGCATTTTTGATTCTCTAATACCAGACATGGAGGATATGTGAGGATATACAGGAGGTGCTCAATGAATTTTTAGTGATTTAAAAGAAAAAAAATCTTAATCTGCTTTCCCTCCCAACCAATAACTAGGGATGATCTGCCTTTGGAAAAGAACTTACTTCTTTCCATCTTGAATCTTTGCTGCCCTCATCCACCTATGAACCCTCCTTAGCTTTCCTCTGATGTTCAAGGACCCAAAGAATGCTAGCAGTTCAACATTCTCCTACTTTTGAATATGTGGATCCAACTGGCCTTTATTAGACATATACCAGGCACTGTGCAGGGCAAAGGGGGTTCAAAACGTTTTCTGTGGTACTGCAGATGAACACACAAGTTTATAAACCATGGTCCCAGATGTCAAGGGCAGACAGCTTTAATAATTGTAATACCTGACCATGGTGCAAAATAAAAATAGGTTCAAGACACAAAAGGAGCTTAGAGCTAAAACAAGGACAACTGCATCATCTTGTGAATCAAATTGAGTTCTGCTATTCTCATAGGTCTGGATTTCATGAAGACATCAGTAGCCTAGGAACTAAGGCCTAGGAGAGAAATGCCATTGTCCAGTCATTTTCTTTCTTTCCTTCCTCTTTCTCTCTTTCTTTTCCCCCTTTCTCTCCCTCCTCTCCCTTCCTCCTCCCTTTCGCTTTCTTTCTCTCCTTCCTTCTTTCTAGTTACACATGACATTAGAATCCATTTCAATCATGTTCTTGATGATCTGGAAGATGGAGCAAAGGGAAGAGGAGCAGCTAGTTGCCTGAAGAAAATTTCTCCCTCTCTATCTACAAAAAGGCTGGATGACCTGGAAGACACAGGTGAGAGCACCCTTCCTCAAGGGCAGATACACAGCATTAAGAGGGGGGCTGCAGAAAGCAGAGCCTCCAGGCTGCCAGTTAGAAGGCACAGGTGGCTTTTGGGCCCCTAGTTCTGGAATGTTCCACAGCCTGACTGGGAAAGGAAAATAAGGGAAGAGAAGGTCACTGCAGTGCTCTATTTAGAACTGAAAGAACATCTCAGGATTCAGCAGTAGAATCCTGGCATCTCATGACATTAGCTGAGGTTCATGTTGATTTGAGATTGATAGAAGGGGAAGCTATAAATTGCTTTCATTGATCTTTCCTTTAGTTGTAGTTAAGAATTTCCAACAAACTGGCCTTTTAACACATGCAGAAGTAGTTTCAGAAGAAGGGTCTGATTGACAATCAAATGGAGTGTAGAAAAAAAGGAATTGCATCAAGTTGTTAACAGAGGGAACTTGTGTTTGTGTATTTGTCTGTGTGTGGGGCAGTCGGGTTGGTGTTAGTAATGTAGGTGTAGGGAAAACACATGAAGGTGGAGGAGGGAGGAGAGTGAGAAAAGATGAAAAAAGACTGGAGTAGCTATCTTTTTTCCTGAAAAAACTAGAACAAATTATTCCATTTATATAAAAGCTTTTATATTTGTGTATATTTATCTTGTGCCATATCCTCTAGGTGGCAGATGGCCTGCTAGACTTATCTTTCATCTACACCTGCAGTTGGACTTGCCTTTTAGCACCTGTTCAACACAGGTGGGTGGATGCTGGTCCTTCTGACCAAGGCTTGGCAAACTCTGTACTTTTATTGTTACCTCCATGGACTTAGTGAGTATTTTTGCTTGTCTTTCTCCATTGCAGTTGGAAGCAAAGTCCCATTTCTTGATACTGCAGCCTGTTCTAATCCACTTGCACTATTGTGCTATTTCAGTAACATGGTGTCTGCCACCAAGCTTTTGGGGAATGGCCTTTGACCCTGAGACTATGGCGATATATTAATGTCCATAGCAACCAATAGTTGTGGTTGCTAAAGAGGATTATGCCCTGAATCAGTATTCACTCACACACACACACACACACACACACACACACACACACACACACACCACTCACACACTCACATATGCCCTCTGAACAGGTTGAGAAATTAATAGTTCCTATTTCTTTTTTTTTTTTGGTACTGGGGATTGAACTCAGGGGCACTCAACCACTGAGCCACATCCCCAGCCCTATTTTGTGTTTTATGTAGAGACAGGGTCTCACTGAGTTGCTTAGCACCTCGCCATTGCTGAGGCTGGCTTTGAACTCGAGATTTTCCTGTCTCAGCCTCCCTAAGTGCTGGGATTACAGGCTTGAGCCACCGTGCCCAGCAAAATAGTTCCTATTTCTCTTAAAAAAGGATGAGACTATAAGAATACCCATGTATTTTTGCCTATTTCCTCTACCATATAAAAATGTTTTCCTTTCATGAGTTAGATCAGTTGTGAAGTATCTACTAGGGAATCCAAAGGAAATCAAGAGCGCTATTTGAGTCATCAGCTCTTTTAAACATAATGCATCCATATATAAGAGTAACATAAAATATAGAAATAAAAAAGATTACAGTTCATTAAAGCTTAATTTCCTTTGATTCATCTGGGAATTAAATTTAGTGATACTGGTAGTGAGAAGACGGATACAAAACACATTTCTTCTTCCTAAAATTGTTTCCAGTTTAGACAGATTCATGTGGTCAGAAAAACCCTCATGAAACAAAACATCTGCCTCAGTGGAAAAAAAAAGAAGTTATTTCCCCTGATATCCTTGAGCCTTAAATTGTGAAGCATGACCTGGCAGATAATGTTGGTAATGATTTCCGAGTGAGGTGAATACCTGAAACCAGAGTGTTGCTGAATGGCTAGATGTCAACTAAGGTGAGGTCTCTGTGTCTTTGACCTTTTCTAACTCAGATAAAGACATTTGACTGCACATCTGCAGAGCCACTCTGCACCCTCTGCCTTCTCTGTGCGCTACAGGGCTGGCCTCTCTCTCTGGACTACATTAAGAGCTATCTGGGCCTCTCGGTTTGGGTTCAGCCAATGAGGAGGTCTAGCAGGATATCAGCTGGAGGGAGGAGCCTGGGGTTGGTGTTATTTTTTTCTTCCAGTTCTCTCTGTATAAGGTCACTTCTGGCAGGCAACATTTCTACTCTGGAGGGCATAGCCTTATGCTTTTACATGATGACTCCCTCCCCTTCCATTCAGGCTTACAGGACATAGGGGTGGTAGGGTCCCACACAGACCAGACCTTTATAAATAGTCCCTCTATTAAACTCTTTGCCTCTTTGCATATTGCCCAATTTGAGTGGCCCATCTACCTCTTACTGGAAGAGGTATGATATTCATGTTGGTAGAGGACAATAAATAAATAAAGCAATAATTAGTTCATTTTCAAACAAATATATAATACTACCTAGTACAGCTAAAGTAAAAATATTACAATAGAATATTGAGAAGGATTTGCTGGTAACATCAAATGTCATGAATTTACTTTGAAAGCTATTTCAAAAAAGGAGTGGCCACGGGCTGAGATTGTAGCTCAGTGGTAGAGCACTTGCCTCGCATGCGTGAGGCCCTGGGTTCGATCCTCAGCACCACATACAAAGCAGTAAAATAAAGACATTGTGTCCATCTACAACTAAAAAAAAAAAAAAAAAAAAAAAAAAAAAAAAAAAAAAAAAAAAAAAAAAAGGAGTGGCCAAGAGTTTTGAGCAAAGGCAATGCCCTTGAGTAAGTACAGCATCTACCAAGGCGACATTCTCAGGGGAAGTCTTGCACTAGCCTTTATTATATCTTCCCAGCTCACAGCACCACTTCTTCAGAGACTATATGACATTCAAGGAATTGACACAGGACATCCACAGGAAGACCAATGGGCATAAAACCTGCCTGCCTGAGTCTCAGCCTCTCTGTCTCTCCTGTCCCTAGAGTATAGGCCACTGGACTCTCTTTCACTGCTCTCTTCCATCCACTGCAGCTTGTTTCCAGGCTTGATGCAATCCTAACTTTTATCCTTCATTCTAGTGTTGGGATCTGGCCCCTAATCTTATGTCCAGTGATTTGATGACTTCCCCTGTAGGCAGACTGGCCAATCTTCCCCATTACTTTCAGTGCCTCATTCTTTGGTATCAGGCTTGCTAATGCCTTGTCTGGGTGGCTGGGGCAGGATCCTGGTCCTTTTCAACAAGCTGTGGTAGATGCTGCACTTACTCAAGGGCACTGCCTTTGCTCAAAGATCTTGCCCACTCCTTTTTGTGTGTATGTGTGTGTGTGAGCAGGGATTGAACTCAGGGACCTGCAACTACTGAGTCATATCCCTGGCCCTTTTTGTATTTTATTTAGAGAAAGAGTCTCACTGAGTTGCTTAGGGCCTTGCTAAGTTGCTGAGGCTGGCTTTGAACACATGATCCTCCTGCCTCAGACTCTCAAGCTGCTGGGATTACAGGCATGCACCACTGCACCTGGCTTGCCCACTCCTATTTTGGAATAAATTTCAAAGTTAATTTGTAGCTTTTGAAGTTACCGGCAAATCCTTTTCAATATTCTATTGCAATATTTAGTCATATTTGATGTTTTTTTTTTTTTTTGGTATCAGGGATTGAATTTAATTTATCAGGGGTACTCCACCACTGAGCCACATCCCCAGCCCTATTTTGTGTTTTATAGAGAGACAGGGTCTCACTGAGTTGCTTAGCGCCTGGCCATTGCTGAGGCTGGCTTTGAACTTGCAATTCTCCTGTCTCAGCCTCCCAAAGTGCAGGGATTACAGGCTTGCGCCACTGCGCCTGGCTTTCATATTTGATTTTTTTCACCTTGAAGGCTATACCATCACTTAATTTACAATGGTTGACTATGAAGGATTATCCCACCATCCATTCCAAGTAAGAAGGTATTAGTGGTTAAAGTGGCAGTCTTGGGAGACAAAATGTAACTCTGAATCTTGATTTTATCACTGACTAGCTCTTTGACTTTGGACAACTTACAGCAAATGCCTCCATTTTATTGTTTTTAAAATGAGGATAACAACAGTACATACAGCAAGGGGTTATTGTAAGGCTGATACAGTTAATATGGTACTTAGACCAAGGTCTGATATGGTAGAAGTACCATTTAACATTTATTAGTGCATTTTCTGTGCCCATCATAATTAGTAACATAATTATTAACACTAAAAAATTAAACAATGTTAATATAAATGCCTGAGCACACGATGAATTTATGAATATTACCATTTTCTAAGTAAGGCAATGGAGAACAAGCAGTTAAGCTACTCTTAACCCATTCTGAAATAAGGCTGGGTATAAATAATCCCATCAAATAATAATCACAAATGCTGAACTATATATAGGCATAATATACATGCTTTATGTACTATATTTCTAGCCCTCACAACAGTCCCAGTGGGAATTGTTATCTCCATTTGCTGATTATGAAGCAGAAGCTCAGACAGCTTAAATAAATTGTCCAAGGTCACTCAGAGCTGAAAGGGGTGGAGATAGATCTTCTGGCTCTCACTGTTCCTGTTCTTCCTATTACATTACACTGAGCTCATAAAGTGATGCGATTGATTTTTTTTTTAAACAAACATCTAAATTGGTGTAATCTCTTTTAGAATAGTCACCTTGGCAGACTCTAGACATACATGTTCCAAGGGCACTGCTTTTCTCAAAACACTTTGGGCATGTCTATATTGGAATTGATTTCAAAGTTAATTTAAGGGCTTTGAAGCTACCAGCAAGTCATTTTCAGTTCCATAGTCATAGTTAGTAATATCTGACTTTTTAACCTCAAAGGGTATGACCCAGATTTATTACCCACCTTATTTACAAGATTTGGCCATGAATGCTTTTTCTTATTTCTTATTTTTATTTTTTGTCTTTGTGAATGATTTTTTTGATATCCTCCAAACATCCAATTTATCCCTAAAGGAGGAAGATGTGCAGTATCCAAGGTTATTAAACATTCTAGTTCAAGCTCTGAAGTTAATTCCAAAGGATGGGTTTAAAAGCTGTTTTGGTCAATGGCCACATCTTTAACACAAGCCTTTTTCCTCACAGAGGAAACAGTGGGACAGAGGCCAATTGGATGAATGCACCCTGTGTGATTACTGCAAAATCAGGTTCATTGCTTTCATCCTGCCTTGAAGTCTGTGGCCAATGCTAACCAGGCAGGAAAATTAATTTGTCCACTTAGATGAATTTAGCAGTGTCAACTGCAAAGCTCTGATCATAACCCAAACTTTGATTAAAGAGAAATTTCTAAATTTATGTAGATTTCCTTATTGTCTGGCTCTTTGTCTAGCACTTTAAAGATCAAATCCTTCATTTATCATTCTGATTCCAATAAGATACATGAAATAAGCTTAAGGCAATCACAGAAAGTCAGAGGGGAAATCTTGCAAATTTTATAGAAAACTCAAGGGATGTTCTCTAGAAATCAAAGCCGATTAAAAGTCTGTCTGAATTTTTGTGAAATGCCCCTGGTATAAAATCAAATATATATACATAATCCATAATCTACTGAGGGTTACAGAAACTTGATATTTTTTTCCTGTTATGATTGCTTTTTTATGCCTTCAAACGACTTTCTTTCCACCCCCATGGCTTTATTATCTCGGTTGCTGCATTACATTCAGATCAAGGGTATCACATCACCATTTACAATCAATCTGGACCATTTTCCTGATATTTCTACCACACAGCCACACACACAGCACCATAGGTTTAAGGATAGTTAACTTTCTGAAATCAGTTCAGCTATGTTAGTTTTCAGAGGCTCATTAATTCATTCTGCAAAAGGAGGAGATGGGAATCTCAGGCTAAGGAAGAACTGAACAGTAATTCATTAAAATGTAGTCTTTCCTTTGAGACCACATCACCTCAAATTTACTACTGTTGTTACTTTTACAAATTATTTGGCTCATTAGAAAGTCAGTTAACTTGCTCCTCTCGATTCCTTCAAGTTTTCTGTGCATTTCCTTCCCTACATGTATGCCAGAATGTCAGCCATGTTGCTCATTACAAAGCTTCAAACTAAATTCTTGTTGATCTTCTTTCTATTCACAGGTCAGAAAAGCAGCATAGGGCATGATGACTATTATCCTGAAACACTTTTTTTTCAGTTAGGCCTCAAATCTGCTTTTGCAAGTCTCCCCTCAGTGATTAAAAAAACCACTATCCAGGAAGGTTTGCTCCCTCCCACTCCAACCTCACAACTCCCAGAGAACAAACTCCATTAAGCAACCACTAGGTAGCAACAATGGAGATGACTTGAATTGGAATTTGATGAGTCAGAAATCCCATACTGATTTCAAAGCATCCCAAGACAATTAACTCTTCCAACTCATCATGTTAGAAAAAAGTTAACAGGAAAAGAAACACAAGTGTGGGGAAAGGTGAAACTTACTTTCCCTTCAAAATGATTTGTGGAGGGATGGGGTTGTAGCTCACTGGTAGAGTGCTGGCCTAGCATGTGTGAGGCACTGGGTTCGATTCTCAGCACTGCAGATAAATGAATAAATAAAGGTCCATCAACAACTAAAAAATATTTTTTAAAAAATGATTTGTGGATAATCAGGAAACCCATAATAGAGCATAGAGGCCATGTTGATTAGACTGTAAAGAAGCAGTGTGTCTCCAGCAAAATCTCTTCTTCTAGTTAATAATTTCATTTAGGGCCCAAATAAGGGAAGATGTGTGGGATCCAAATGTGGTGTTCTGAGACCTGTGGCCTTTCAATCACATCAAGGGGAGATGTGAGTTTCTAAAGGATCTTACCAAAGTATTATCATTTTAACATAAGATCCATATAAAAATTACTAACAAGAAGCTCTATAGTATTTTTCTCTACCAGTATTCAAAATCCAATGTATGTCTTACAGCACATCACAATTAGGAGGAGCCACATTCAAATGTTCAATAGCCCCATGTTGGGCAGTGCAGTACCAGATCTTCCTTCTGGGCTCCCCTCAATTTTTTCTTTTACAGAATAATTTAGCTGTGTTCAAGGGCTTCTGAAAGTATACATTGTTACCCACTTCCATCCCTCTGTTCAACAAACAAAGGCTCTTCAGTGACAAGAACTGTGCCTCCTACACAATGGGAGATTATGCATAATATGTGTATGAAAAGCCTTGTGGTCACTGTCACCCAGGACCAGGTTCTATGCTGCCTGGTCTTCCGTCTCTCCACATCCCTCCCTCCCTCAGTCTGTCTTCTGATTTCAGATCCTTTGGAGCTGCGAATCTCGTCACTGTATCTGCTCCCCTTCTCCCTTCTCATCACCCCCAGTCTTGCCCTCCGTTTCCCTTTCTGTGCCCCTCACAATCCTTGGGAGCACGGCCATAGCTAACCCATAGATCCTGTCCCTTGGCAACCAAGGCCCTTATGCAGAAAACAGCAAGTGAAGTTACTCAAAGTTTCCTCAACCAGGGAATGAGGGGCAGGGGAAGCCAGAGGGTGTAAGAACAGAGAGAATTTTTTTTTGCTTTATCTGGAAGACAGCTGGGAAAGAGAAGTGAACCACAGGGATGGGGGATGGAGTCAGAAGCAGGCTAGTGGAGTGGTGAAGGCACACACACTGAGTCAGTCTGCCCAGATCAACTCTCAGTTCCAACAATCGGCAGCTATGTGACCCTGGGTGGTCATTTAACCTTACTGTCCTTCAGTTTCCCTTTTTTCAAATGGAAGTAATAATAACACTTACTTCATGGGGGTTATTTTGAGGACTAAATGAGTTAATGTAGCACTAAGAACAAGAATGAAATACACTTTGCAACCCATAGGGTGTACGGCACCAAGACTGACCCTAATGCCAACTGTGGACTTTGGGTGATAATGTCTTAATAGGTTCAGTAATCATAGCAGGTGCACCTGTCATGTATGGGATATGATGGTGGCAGAGGTCATAGGGTGGGGGGGATGTGGGACCTTGCTGTGCTTTCCATTCAATTTTGCTTGAACCCAAAACTACTCTAAAAAATTACAGAACACACACAAAAATGAAGCTGCCCACAAAGAAGCTTAATCACCACATGAGATGGTCGTGACTTCAATATAGTGGTATCACTGTCCCAATCCCAAGACCTGATGGGTGCAGGTGTAGGTGGCAGCAACCTGGCTGGCACAGGGAGCCACTTCCCCGCTACCTGGCTCAAAGCCTGCCCAGTGATACATGTGTGCAACTGCTCTTTCTGGA
The DNA here is from genome assembly GCA_028644305.1 of Xerus rutilus. Lineage (NCBI taxonomy): Eukaryota > Metazoa > Chordata > Mammalia > Rodentia > Sciuridae > Xerus > Xerus rutilus. Next base: position 121,523,096 of record CM053399.1, on the reverse strand, counting down.
GCCTCCTGCCAAGTCTGCCCCCACACCTCCAGCTTCTGGCTCACAAAGTGCCTGCTCACCCAGTGGTATCACTTGGTTCACACCTGCCACTGTGACTTCCCAATCCGCTGCAACCAAGCCTCATTACTTCAACTCATGCCTCAGTGAGCAGTTGAGATGCTCTGTTTGAGCTTCCATCCCAAGCTTCGTCCACCCTCTGGTACTCATGCTCATCCATGTCCACTCAGGAAAACCATGCCTCTGAGTAGGCAAGTCATTTCCAGCCCTTGATTTGCAACCATGCATTCTTATAATCTTTTCTCATCTATAAAATGGTTACTGAGGTAGTAATTTGAACATATCTACAAAAAATTACCAGTCAGAAGAATTTGCATATACACTCACTCACAAGTAGATAAAAAGACCAGAAACAAAATGTCCACAATTAGGAAATTGGTAAAATATATTACAGGGTGTTCATGGGATAGAATTCTAAAAAACTCAAAGAGGGTGTTCTTTGTGGCAGAGATAGAAGGAACTCTCTGGATCCATTAAGTTCAAGCAAAGTCAGAAGTGAGTAATAAATACAGTAGTCCCCCTTTATCCTTGGGGGGTAAATTTTAAGACCAACAGCAGATGCTTGAAACCATGGATAGTACTAAACCCTATATATAACATTCCTTCTTATATATACATACTTATTATGAAGTTTAGTTTATAAATTAGGCATAGTATGAGGTTAGCATAAGTAATAATAAAATACAATAATTGTAACAATAAACTGTAATAAAAGTATGTGAATGCGGTCCCTCTCTTACACACACATGCACACACACACACACACACACAAACATTACGGTACTGTACTTTGTACTGTACTGTTTTTGTAACTCAGTTGCTTGTGATAACTGGAAGTGAAACTCTGGATCGGGAGGATTGCTGATTAATACAGTATAGAAGAGGACAGAAAAGAATAGACATGTAAAAAAATCTCTGAAAGGTAAGTCAGGAACTAACACCAGTGACTACTTCTTTTGCAGGGAGCAGGGCAAGGGATAAAGACTGGGAAGATGGGGATTGGGGGCGGGGTGGAGGCCTTGCACTGTATGCCTTTTGTACTTTTTGATGTGGGAACCATGAATCCATTGGAAAAAAACCTAAACACATGATGAAAATACTGCCTATTTTATAATGCTGGTGATTACTTTACAAACTGCAGAGTGAGTGAGAAAATGTGTCCTGCTGTTCTGTGGAGGGGCTGTGAGGCAGGGCTGATGAGCAGAATCCCTGTTAAAGCTCTGCTGTGTTGCTGATAGAAATTTTCATGTGTGTCAGCTTTCTTGCAGCCGCGCTGGTCCTTACCTTTTGTTTCTCTTTAATCCTCACTGTTCAAGGGTGGTGTCTCTGCACACAGACTGCAGGGGTGGGAGTGGTAAGGACTTAGAGAGTTGCGGTCCTTGTGTGGGAAGGCCTAAGCCAGACTGCGATCATTCAAGTCTACCCTCTCGAAACTCAGGTTTATCAGTTCACTGATGGATACAAGTAGGAGAAATTTAGAACTGTAAAGGTTGGCAAAGCCCAACGAGTCCCCATTTTATAGATAAAGAAACCAGGCAGTGGAGAGGATACGTGGTTTGTGTACACTCACGCCTGTGTTGATGAAGCTAGCACTGAGGGCCTGTTGCCAGACTCTTTCCACACCTCCCTCCATCCTTCCACTACAACAACTTTGTGTTCATTCCAAAGAGTACAAGACATTCAATTGTAGGAAACAGATCTACTAAATGAAAGAAAGCATTTACAAAAAGATGGTTAGTTAAATGATATGAAGGGAAAGGAATTTGAAATATGTAAACAGCTCAACTGATTGACTTGTCATCCTCCCTACTAGAGAACACGTGACTTCCCTGTCTCCTGCACACATGTGCTCTTTGTGGGAAGAGCCCAGGGTGTACATGTCATGTATATGTGACTATTTGGGAACAGTGTGGCAGTATAGTTTATTACCTACCAAAATTTGAGCTCACCCTTCATGCTATGGTTTAAATTTTCCCTCCAAAACTCATGTTGAATGTCACTGCCACTGTAACAGTATTAAGAGGTGAAACCTTAAGAAGTGATTAGCTCATGAGGGCACAGTCCATGCTAATGGTTAAGGCTGCTATTATAGGAATAGGTTAGTTATCATGGGGGTGGGACCCTGATGAAGGGATGAATTTGACCTCATTTTTCTCACTGTCTTGCATTACACACATCCTCCCTGAGTGATGCCCTCTGCCATGTTATGAGTCAGCAGAATGATCGTCACCACATGCCAGTACCACGCTTTGGATTTTCCAGTCTCTAAAACCATAAGAAATAAATCTAATGCTTTATAACTTACTCAGTCCCAGCAGTTTTGTTATAGCAGCAGAAAACTAACTTAGACACTCCATAGTGGAGAACCATCACCAGAAGCTACATTTATAAGCTCTCCTTGTATCTAGATAGGGCCATGATTAGTTCTCCTCAAAGGAATGGAAGTGGAAGTGAGAATGGCATTTCTGGGTCAGGTCATTTAAGCAGTGATATTGCCTTTTCTTTACTCTCTTTCCTTATCCTCTAGTTAAATGCAGAAGATTGAGAAACCTGAGAAATATTAGAATCAGAGGAGGAAGTGGGCTGGATCCCCAAATCAACCATGTGAAGAAAAACTGTCTACTGACTGGGAAATGACCTGCCACTGTTAGGAAATTAATTTATAATGGGTTGCACCAATAAAAATTTTGAAGTTTATGTTAAGCTAATAAAGCAATGCACAGGTATATTTCAGTGGGGCCTTGAAACAAGTCATTAACTTTCAGCTTTAAAAAAGAAACATGAATGTTGAGAGAAAAATATCCTTTTTTTCCCCTGTGTTTTTCTGGCAGGAGGTTCTTCTAGGGATTAGTTTCCTCCATAACTCTGCACAATATATTGCAGTTTACTGACTTAATTTAGGCAATGGCTATTGACTTCTTGCTACGAAAGATAAGAATGTAGCTTAATCTCTCCTTTTCCTTTTGCCTCCCAATGCTTAGTAACTATATTTTTATTGACTACTTCTGTAATTTTAAGTACCTTTATAATTAGTATGTTGATTTTTTCATTGTAAATGACACAAAATTCTATCTTTCCACTTTATCTTTACTCTTCTACCTCCTACCTGCTGTCAACCATAACTTTACTTTTTGTATTTGTCAATATAACATTTATTTTATGATATATAACCACAACCAAGTCTTGTATACTTCGTCCATAGGCTGACTTGAAATGCTAAAAACAAATAAAGAGCCATTACTTTATTATGACTGATAAATCTGAACATATGAAATGTTCACTTGTGTGCCAAGGAGACTGGTATGACTGTATTTTTGTTCCCATAAATCCAATATGATGACTCCTGGGTCATTCAAAGGAGAGGTTTCCAGCATCGTGTTCAAATAGAATGTTTTCCCCTAACGTTCCATTATGCTTTGAAGCATGCCATATTGTAGTAAAAGATTCAGGCATGACCAACTTTAAATTTTTTTAAATTTTAAAGCCCTTTCATTTTATTGAACAAAAAAAATGTATGGTTTTACCATGATTTCAGATTTTCCCTTGTATCAATCAAATTGAGAAATGGAGCCCTCTTTATCTAGCAGACCTCTTTTTGGTCTACTAGATAAAGTAGACCAAAGTCTTGTTTCTTTGATGTGGACCATGTTCCCAAATCTGATTCACAACTATCAGTGATGAATTTGCCTTTAATGGTCTCTTGGTACACTGCTTCCTGGATCCCTTGAGTATTTCTTTTTCATTTTCTTCCTTTTCTAGAATACATCCTTAAATTTTTTCTATAAGTATTCTGAGTCCTTGCATGCCTTAAAGTGCTTTTACTAGGCCCTTAACCCCAATTGATCATTTGGCATATAATTCTAAATTCAAAATAATTTTTTTTTCTCACACTAGGAAGTCATAATTCCACTGTGCCTTCATTTGCTCAGGTACACATGAATCACCTGGAGGTAAAATGCAGATTCTAATGGGTGGATCTTGGTGAGGCCTGCAGTTCTCTCTCTTTTAAGACTCCAGATGATCTTCCTGCTGACCTGAGGACCATGTTTGAAAAGTGAGTCCTTAGCATGTAGCCATGGATGTGCTTTTTTTTTCCCCCACCCCCCTGGGTGGGGAGAGGGCAAGTTATAATAAACATTCTGTTCTTCCTTTTCTAACTTTTAAACCAACAACGAAAAATACAGGTGTTACACAAATGGGGATTACAAGTATCACCTGAAAAGCTGGATTGGGTGGTGTGTCTTTAGATTTGCAGTCAAATTATTTTAGTGATACCTCACCTCTGTATTAGATAGGTGATCCCACCACATCACTGGGACATCTGTCAACAACAGGTGTCTTTGCAGGTGCTGGGCCTGCCTGGGGAAGCCTCCTCTAGGATTATTAGCATGCAGACACATCCTGGCTGCATCCTTGCTGGAAAAGAGGAGCCAGATGGCACCAACCCAACACTCAGCTTCCTTTTCCAAATTCACCAACAATCATCTTCTGGAGAGAAGAGAATGAGGGGCAGGGAGAGATGCCAGGAGTGTTATTTCACAATGAATCATGATGCAGGGAAATGGAGTTCCCTCAACAGATGTTATCAGCAGATTTAATTTGGGCCAATCTGGTAGAGGATTTTTAACTTGAGTTTCCCTGACAACTAATAAGGTGGCCTCTTTTCATAGGCTTATTGGCCCTTAAATTTCCTTTTCTGTGAACTGCCTGATTTCCTATTGAACTTTATTTTCCTTATGCACTTGTAGGAGGCTTTTTAATATTAGGGATATTAAATTTTTACCTGTTCACACTACTGCAAATATTTTCTCCCACTATGTCATTTGTCTTTGGCTGGCTTTCTAGTCTCTCTTTCCAGAGAGAACAGTAATACTAACCAGCAAAGTTGAGGACTGCTTGGTTGAGATGGAACACATCAGATTCTTGGGCACCTCAGGTTTGTTGATATTCTGAATACTCACTGAAAAAGGCTTAAGATTTTTTTTTCAATTAATGCAGTAAAGAGACATGCTAGATTAGTTTTGACCTTTCCCCCTTTGTTGGCAACAATAACCTCATTAAAATCTACTAGCAGTTCTCCAGTTATCTATATGTCATCTGGCCACTTACATGGGCAGAAAATTATAAAATCAATTTAACTAGTTTGGGAAGTGAATGAGGTCACTTCGCAGTGATTTTAATCTACTGCACTAATTGTACCTAAAGTGCCTGCACACATTTCTCCCAATTAAAAATTCTAATTAAGCGTTGACATCTTTAAAACACCCTGATGATACACTCTGGAGGGGGCTGGTCTGGGCTGATTCTTCCTCCTTCATCTGTAGGTGAAAGGATTCTTATCCTTATTCTTATTTCCCAAGTCCATGGAATTTAAGGATAAGGGCACTTGGAGCTTTCTTGGTTTGAACTTCCCGGTTGTTTAAGTGGTAAGGACAATGGGAACTACCATGGCTGCCCCACCTCTCTCTAGGAGCCATCTCCACCTTGCCTCCTAGGTCCTTCGTCTGAGACAAGGGTGTTTGTTATTCATCTGTGGCTGGCACATACCAGGACCTCAAAGATGCTGTTGAATATGAATTACTGAATCTCATGTAGCTAGTATGTATCAAATCTGCCTTGACCTCTGGTCCAGGACTTTAAACAACCCAGACTTTGGAGTAAGAATGTTTGCAATAGAATCCTACCTCTGCCACTGACAAGGTGGATTTCATTGGCATAGCATTAACCCTTCTGGAATTTCTTACCTCCCTTTTCCCTTCCGCTCTGTCTTAATCTCCCTCCCCATGGGCTTTCATCTCTGCTACTCCAACCCAATCAGCTTTTGTTCAGGTCACCATATTGCAAATTCCAGCACTCATTGTACTTAACTGGCAGATAGCGTTGCATACAGCCATCATTCCCTCTGGCCAAGCACACTTCTCTCCTTGTTTCCATGTCATTTTCTTCTGGTTCTCCTCCCTAGCTGCTCCTTCTCTGTCTCATAGGCCATTTCCATTTTCTCTGCCAGACCTCTCTCTCTTGGAAGACCTGGTTTCGGTCCTTGAACCTTTCTTTTCCCATCTACACTGTCCCCTACACTGTCTCATGCAGGCTCCTGGCTCATAGGCCATCTATATGATCACAGTTCCCAGGCTACCACTGTCAGCTTAGACCATTTCCCTGACCTCCTCTAGATACACTCTGCCTTCCTAATAGCTCAGTATGGATACCTGGCAGGTGCCTCAAATTATTACGTGTAAGAACAGACTTCTGCTTTCTCCTTCTAAACCGGTTCCTTCTACCATCTTCCTCATTACCCTTCTTCCAGTTGCTCCCCAAAACTTTGCCATCATCCTCAAGTCCACTCTCTTATACCCTATATCAAATCTATGACAACTGCTCTCACTTCCACCTTCAAAATGGATCAAGACCCAACCACCCCATCTGTTCCCCCGACCATTTCCACAGCTTCTTATTGGTCTCTAGGCCTTCATGATGCTGCCATAGTGCGTTGGATTATGTGCCTCCTGTGATGATTGGTCATCTCACTCCCCCCCAGACCTCATACCTCAACTTCTGCTCTCCCTAAGCACTCACCTGCTCACACATGCACCTTCTTGCAATTCCATGAAATGCCAGCACCTCCTTTTCACTCTCCATCCCCCCTGCCCAGACAGATCTTCTCCCACATGGCTTATTTCTGCCATGTTTCTGCTCGAATGTCACCTTATAAGGGAAACTCTCTGACAACTTATCTAAAATAGACATCACCATCACTATCAGCTACTTTATTTTTCTTCATAGCACATTTCACATGAAGTAACACATCCTTGTTGATTGTTAACCTCATTCTTCCTTTTCAGCTGTGTCTCCAGTGTCTGAAATAGTGTGTGATATTTAACAAATGCTCAATAATTTTTTAGTGAAAAAATCTTAACAAAAATTTAAACAGTATAATACAGTATTGCTACCTATAGGTAAAGTATTGTAGAGCAAATCTATGGAAATTACTCATACACAACTGAAACTTCATACCTGTTGAACAGCAACTTTCTGTTCCCCTCCTCTTGTCCCTGACACCCACCTATACACTCTCTACTTCCATAAGTTTGACTAGTTCAGATTCTTTTTAGTGCTGAAAAATATTTCATTGTACAGCTGCACCAGTTTTTTTTTTTTTTTTTCCTTTCTTTTATCTACTCACCCCTCTTGGTGGTTTCTGAGTTTTGGCAATTATGAATAAAGCTGTGATAAACATTCATGTCCCAGTTTTATGTGGACACCAGTTTTTAACTCATTTGGATAAATACCAAGGAGACTGAGTGCTGGATCATATGTATGGTAAGAGTATTTTTAGCTCCATTAAGAAACTGCCAAACCATGTTTCAAGAAAAATCACAAAATTTGAATTATGTTTAGTGCCTCCTTTTATTCTCAAAATTGTCCAAATTTGGGTGGTAAATTAAATGCTCACTGTATTTAAGACATAATTTCACTTGAATTACAGGAATTCAGTATTTCACCTTAGTATTTCTGTAGTCTGTAGTTGTATTTCTTTGAACCAAATCAAAATGAATTGCAAATAGCAATTAATCTTCTGAGGACTACTGGGGAGGCAGGAGAGGCCAAATGAACCAGTTCTCATTTTCCTTGCAGGAGAAATCAGCACAACAAGGTTAAGAGGCTTCTGCAGGCCTCAGCCAGCCAGCTGCAGAGCAGAGTGCAATCAAAATCACTGAGAACTCCACTGGGTGCGCCACCCTTTCAAGACCCAAATCTTTTTTTATTGTCCAATTAGTTAGGGTTCCTTAGCTTCTAAGGACAGCACTGGATGGATTTAAAGTGGATCATGGCAGTCCTGGGAGGGGTGGTGGCTGCTAATTGGAAGAAGCCCTTGATGGTGGCCTGAGCCAGGGCTGGGGGCTGCAGCCATTGACTTCCCTCTTCTTCCACTATTGCTATGCTGGTTCCCTCTCATGGACAGAGCCAAGAAGTCTGGAAACCATTAGAATATGGAGAATTACAAGGCAGAGGAAGACTGGAGTTTTTTGCCCTCTACTGTTCCAGAATGGACTACTGATGGGGACCACTACACTTAAGCAGGCCTTCAGTTGTGCTTAATGCCAAGTGCACGGGCTCCAGGTTGGGAAGGTAATTTCCTATGTTCCAAGGACTGTTCTGTGCAGTTAATATTATTTAATCCTTAAAGCAACTCTATGAAGTAGTGCTTGCCCATCTTCAAGTTAACCAGGGGGAAATCAAGAAATACCTGGGTTGGGTAACTTTCCCAGGGTCACAAAGCTAAGAGGTGGGGATGGGATCTGAACTTTTATCATCTGATATGTTCCAGAATCTGGTCTTAATAATGAAGCTGTGTCTTTCCATTGTGACAACAATGTCCGACTCTTCACTGCTTAACCTAATGGGCGAATTGGATCTCTGTCACTATTGCTTCCATTCAAGAGGGTAGTACCTTTAAAGCATACTGTTTTAGTCAACTTTTTTTTTTTTTTTTTTTTTTTTTTTCTGCCGGGACCAAAGACCTGATGAGAGCAATAGGAAGAAGAAGAGTTTATTTTGGGGCTCACATGTTCAAGGTCTCAGTCCATAGATGGCTGACTCTGTTGCTTTGGGCCCAAGGCAGCACATCATGGTAGAAAGTGTGGTGGAGGAAAGTGGCTCAGGACATGGCACTAGGGAGCAGAGAGAGACTGCTTCCCTCAACAAGGACAAAATATAAGCCCTGAAGGCCCACACACACCCAGGGACCCACCACCTCCAGCCACACCCTACCTACCTATAGTTACCACCAGTTAATCCCTATGAGGGGATTTATGCACTGATCAGGTTCAAACTCTCATAATCCAATCATTTCATATCTGAACTTTCTTGCATTTTTTTTGCATATAAGCTTTTGGGGAACACTTCGTATCTAAACTATAATATATATTAATTTGGATCCAAACAATTTGACATAAATTGCAGGCCTCTCAAGCTTAATTTCCTTCTGGATAAAATAGGCATGCATACAATATCCACGTCTGTTGCAAGAAAAAAATAAAAAGATGTTTATAAAGTGCTAACTCTTTATATCAAGAAATTTCATAGTGAAACTAGCTTCTACTGCCATTACATTATTGTCATTCTTATTTTAAGTCTGAAATGGAACTTTTATTTTGTAATATCTATGAAAAGAATCCATAAAATAGTGTGAACAATACTTTTAGTATTTAATGTAACTTTAAGGGCTATTTTTTTAAACATTTATTTATTTTTTTAGTTGTAGGTGGACAGAATATCTTTATTTTATTTTTATGTGGTGCTGAGGATCGAACCCAGTGCCTCACGCATGCCAGGCAAGCATGTTACCACTGCGCCACAACCCCAGCCCCAAGGGCTATTTTTAAAACACTTTGAAAGCATTTGCTCACATTTCAAAAATCACCATGAAAATTACGAGTCATGCTTAATTATTCTTTATGGAACATTGTAAAGAACCTTTGCTTATTAACCTTCGATTGGCTGGATTCTTGTTACTGAATGTGGCTGAAAGAAATACAGAGACAGTTAAATATTCTCTCATTCAAGGTGGGCATTCTACCAACTTATTATAGATATGTATATAGCATACTTCTATGTAGGAAGGTGTCTTTAGATGAGTTCATGATAACACAAGAAGATTGATAATCAGAATTCAAGTGCAGAGCTTCCTGATAAGCCCCCAATATCCAACAGCCACAGTTGCAGTTCATGCCTAACCTTACACACAGGGGTGCTTGATTAGTTTGCATGATAGGAACTCCCACAGAGTATCCAGTGATTGAAAAAGTATCCATTAGTGGGCTGGAGCTGTGGCTCAGTGATAGAACGCTTGCCTCGCATGCCTGAGGCACTGGGTTCGATCCTCAGCACCACATAAAAATAAATAAAGATATTGTGTCCATCTACAACCAAAAAAAATATTTAAAAAAATTTTTAAAAAAGTATCCATTATTATCCAGTGATTGAAAAAGATATATGATGACCAAATATGTAATTCACTTAGTAACCCACGGAAAGAAATTTAAATTGCATGAATTTCAAAAGCATCTACATGTATCTGGAGAATATCTACACACTCCTGCTCAGAAGATGCTGTTTATTCAATTGATAGAGAATTTTTTAAAAAATCTGTGTAGATAGTTTTAAAGAAAGATCTCTTCAAAAAAAATACAAGTCTCCATTTTCCCAACTGCCATTCTCCATCCACAGGCTAGAGATCAATGGATGGCTGCTCAGGCAGATTAGAATAATTTGTGGGGATCTCTGTGCAGCTTATCACAATTCCACCTTCTCTAGAATTGCTTTTCACTTTGACCTTTGTTAGCCATGTTTATTCCACTCAGTCTTAGCTAATTGAATAGTGGTGGGTCCCCCATCCATGAGAGGTCATGGTTCTTTCTGTAGAAATTTAGAAGTGGGATTAAGAGATTTGAATTCTCATTTGGGCTAATTTCAGGAAGAGTTACAGAACCACCAGGAGCTATAATTTTGTCCTGGTGGCTTGGTGGATGTACTAATCGGCACAGAAAAATTGAAATAGAGGGCAGACCAGGAGACTGGGACAAAAAATTCAAAATCCTAACATAAAACCTGAGTTCTTGGTAGCTTTCCAGTCTGTCCTGTACCCAGGCTGCACCATTGACCATTGGGACCCATAAGATACTTACATATTCTTTAAATACAACTTCTCCCTACCTTATTCCCTCCTTAAGCTATTTTGAACTGGGTTCTATTATTTGCAATATAATTATAACCCATAAAAAAACCCAAGAATGTGGCATTTTGTTGGGTGGGGAGACACATGCTAACTCACAGAAGATCCTTGCAAGTAGTAATATGTTGCATCTTTTTGTTCTTATTATTTATCACATGTTTTGTTTGTCTCTCCCTTTTGATTCTAAATACGTTGATGGCAGAGGACAAGTCTGTGTTATAATTTGAACCCCTAGGGTAACTTTTATAATGTACATGTGTTAGGCAGATTTTCATTGCCATGACCAAAATACCCAACAATAACAACTTTAGGGAAGGCAAAGTTTATTTTGGCTCTTGGTTTTGGAGATTTAGTCCATGGTCAGCTGAGTCTATTTTTCTGGGCCCCAGGTGTGGCAGAACATCATGGTGGAAGGGTGTGGTAGAGAAAGCTGCTCCATTCATGGCCACCAGGAAGCAAAGAGAGGGAGGGGGAAGGGGAAGATGCACCCTTTCAGGGCATATACTCAGTGACCCACCTCCTCCAGCTATGCCCCACCAGCCTACAATTACCACCCAGTCAGTCCATTCAAACTAGGGTGGACTGATTATGTTACAGTGCTCGTAATGCAATCATTTCATCTCTGAATATTCCTGCACTAACACAAGAGCTTTTGGAGACACCTCATATCCAAACCATGACAGTGTACGTGAAAAAAGTCTTCTCCACACTTACATTCATGATGTTAATTTTACAGTTTCCCAGATTGAATCATTTTAAGCTTAGTTCTGAAATGATGTAGATGCTAAAAGCAAGACACTTTGAAAATATGGTGTTTAAGTCAATTAACTCACTAGTGAATGATCTTCAATATTTGAGCTTCTAAATATTATGGAAGATTTGGGTGGAAATCTCTTCAAAGGAAAAAAGAAGGGCATTTGAAGAGGCACCTCTGCTTTGGCTAGTAGGAACACTCTCTTTTTTTAATTCTTCAGCTTATAAGTTTCCAAATACTTTTCACAATACTTTAAAAAGTATTATGAACTTTGAAATTACACAAGATGAATTAACTTTTTAAAGTTCACAATTTAGACAGGATTTTTTTAGGCATTCAGATGGAAGAAATATTCTGAAAATTAGAGTGTCATTTGTATTGGGATATCATTTGTATTTTTTTTTTTTTTACCTCAATTCTGTTCATGATTGTTACGGTTTGGATGTGAGGTGTTCCCCAAAAGCTCACATGTGAGAAAATGCAAGAAGGTTCAGAGAAGAAATGATTGGGTTATGAGAGCCTTAACCTGATCAGCGAATGAATCACCTAATGGGATTAATTTAGAGACTGAAGGCAGGTGAGGTATGCCTGGGAGAGATGGGGCATCAGAGGGCATGGCTTAGGGATATATTTTGTATTTGGCAAGTGGAAAAATCTCTCTCTCTCTCTGCTTTCTGATCATTATGTGAGCTGCTTTCCTCTGCCATGCTCTTCCGCCATGATGTTCTGCCTCACCTTGAGCCTCAAGGAATGGAGCCAGCCTAGTATGGACTAAAACCTCTGACACTGTGAGTCTTCAAATAAATTTTTCCTCCCCTACAATTGGTTTGGTCAGATATTTTAGTTCCAGCAGCAAAAAAACTGGCTAAAACTATCATCATAAAAATCAGCATTTTGCCTTTCAAGTAAATCTTTGAGACTTAGAAAATCTGAAATCTTTCTGACCAGATCATGCACAAAAGCAGCAGAGAAAGTTCTTTTCGTCTTTTATTTTGGGACAGGGTTTCACTAAATTGCTCAGGCTGGCTTTGAAGTTGCTATTCTAACCTCAGCCTCCCCATTAGCTGAGATTACAGGCATGTATCATCATGCCCAGCTCAAGAGAAATTTTCTCATTCAGAAATCTATCATTTCAATGCTCTGAAATAACTGCTACACTCGCGTTGTAGGTTTCCTTTCCTTTCTACAGTTCTGTATCTCTAGGAATTTCTCTTCTTAGGGATTCTGTCTAGGCTGTTCTGGTTTCATTAGGGACGACTAAGAAAGCTGTAGGGTGTCAGAGAGGCCAGGTGTTACTGCTGCCTCTTGGCCACCAGGATCACATTCCCAGGATCTGACCACCCTCATTTCTGGGAGGTCTTCCTATGGGTACGACTGCCTCCTCCTTCATCAGAGCTGGGGAAGTAACTCTTGAGAAAAGTAATCTTGTAGTTTTTCCATGTTAAATATACATGATGGATAAAAGAAAATAAAGTTTATGTTTTATTTACGTTGTAAACCACAAAATCTTTTAAAACATAACATTAAGGAGTAAACCTTAAAGAGAGAATTCTGAGAGAGCAAATGGCTTAGAGTCAAAAGATAGGACCTGGGGTTTTTCGGGAGCCAGCCAAAGCTCATTCTGCATGTTTCCTGAACTGTCAATGAAGGCAATGACAATGTCTGACTCACCTGCTTCATAGTTATTCTGATGGTAAAATGAGAGATAATGCATATGACAAAGTGACAGTAACTTAAAAGTGTTAGACATACATTTATAACTACTTCTGTCTTGAAATTATTTGCTAGAGTTAAACTTATTATTAAGAAAGGGCTATTTTTCACAGCCTATTTCCTATTTCCAGAAGACACTTCAGAATCTTACAGTAGTCTTTAGAGTGAAAATCAATTGTCAGAGCACTGAGACCAGTGAGAAATTAATTTCAGCTGCTTAGGAACAAAGTAGACTCCCCTCACTTGCATGCATTTTTTTCCCCATATGTAAAAGTCCAGAGGCGGGCAGTCCAGGGCTGGTAGGGAGGTTTTGCAATATTTTGAGAAATCGGTCCTTTGCATTCTCCCAGTCTGCCATTCTTAGGGTTGACTCTCAAATTTTCAAGATAGCAGCTTGAGTGCCAGCTGCATGTCTGCATTGCAGGCAGGCAATGGGCAAGGAATAGGTAAGAAATGGTGTGTAACAGCTGAGCCAGCTGTTTAGAGAGTTTTTCTAGAATCCTCATCTAGTGATTTACATTTTTATCTCAATCAGAAGCATGTCACAATGACCATCTGCAAGAAAAACTCAGAAACAGAGTTTTTAACTGTTGTGTTTTGCCTAGACATTCCAAATAAAGTCTAGTTTCTCTCAGTAATTGAAACAGGAAGAATGAGCATTAAATAGATCTCTCTCATATCAGTAATTGAAATTACTGATTACTAGGATGTTAATCAATTTTATTAACTTTCAATTTCTCTCTAAGATACTTTAAAGCTGAACATATTGGCAATACCCTAAAAAAAAAAAAAAAAACCCACAAATGAGAAAAACAAGTTCCATGCAGCTTTGGCCAGGTTCATGGTCACAGGGCTGGCACGAGATCCAAGATTTCCCCATCCCCATCAAGTGCTTTACTCAGTGGACCATCCCATGTCTGGTTTCAAATATAACCACCAGGTGGGATTCCTACTAAAGAGCTGGGTTCACCACTATACTCAGCAGAATAACAGTCCCCAGACATGTCCGTCCCCTAATCCCCAGAGCATGTGCAGATGTTACCTTACATCATGAAGGGATTTTGTGGCAGTGATTAAGGGGATGGATCTTGAGATGAGGGGATTATCCTGGATTATCTGGTTGGGCCCAACCTAATCATGAGTCCTTAAAAGTAGAGAATCTTTTTCAGTTGTGTCAGAGTGGTGAGACTAAAGAAAAAGATGATATCTGAAGCAGGAGGAGGGCTTGACCTTGCTGACTTTGAAGATGGTAGAAGGTTTACATAAAGGCAAGCAATGCAAGAGCTGGAAATGGCCCTCAGCTGGCAGCCAGTGGGAAAGGGGACCTCAGTCCTACAACCTCAAGGAACTGAATTCTGTAAACATCCTGAATGAGCAAAGAACTGGAACCCCCCACCCCCAGAGCTTCCAGAAAGGAACAGAGTCCTTGATTTTAGCTCCATGGAACCAGCACCAGTTTCTGATCTACTAAACTGTGATATTAATTTTTTGTTGTTTTCAGTCACTAAGTTTGTGGTAATTTGTTACAGCAGCAAAAGGCAACTAATACAAGTGGATTGATTGAAGCTGTAAGCTCTTCTGGAATGTTTGTCATCATTTCATGCAAGCTGCTCTATGAAATACCTCCTGACCTGCACAGGAACAGCTGAAAAATTAATGGAGTAGAGATCAAACAGGTAAATTAAATGAACGCAGCTGTAGGCAAATTAACAATTCACACAGTGGGCAGTGCAGGTTATGTCCCATGACCTGTAAGCTCAACGTGAATTAAAACATGAAACCAGACAAATGAGTCCCAACTAAGGGCTGAATTAAGCGCCAGGATCACCATCAGTTTTTTCAAGGGCCACCAGAGGGAGCAGAAAGCAATGAGACGATAATACCTGAAAGAAAGGCATAAACATGGGAAAGATGGTGGATGACATTAGGAGAAGGTAAGAAGTAAAGAAAAAGGAAACGATGGAAAAGACACGAAACTTGAAGAGAAAGGACAGTGTTGTGTGCTTTTGGAGGCTGCGTATTTCAATGACATTTGGCCATACAAGCCCTCAGGGCCAGCCAAGTCAGAGATGCCCTAGTTAGAACATCCTGCTAATTTGCCGACTTCCCTCCTCCCCACAAAGCCCTTTGGTTCTTCTCTTTGAGGCAAACAAGGTCATTTGACTTCAGATCTCATCTGGAGGAGAGCGAGCTGACATTGTCTTTGTTACTGAAGCAGCTGCTGAGGCAGCAAGACTGCAAAGTCCTGAAATGCCCAGGGCGGTCGAAACCAGACCTCTCAAAGGAAGAGCAAAGAAGGAGAAGAGACTCGTTTACAGGGCAGCAAGGTGAAAGAGAGCCCACGGAGAAAACTCAAATGTCCATGGGGCTGGGCAGGGAATGCCAATGAGTGAAACCAGCTAGATAGGAAACAAAACAATATGTGTTACAGAATAGCACGCGAGCCAAACAAACCCAGCTGCAGGCCGTTACAGGCTCTCAGTTTGCAATCTTGCCTTTAAAGCACAGGACAGAGTATTAGTGGAAACAGGCTGTCAATCACCCCTCTAGCTGCAGAAGTGGCGGGAGGAGAGGCTGCGCCCTTGCTGTCATTCTCCAAACACTCAGCGCAGTGCCTGGGACACTGAAGGTGGCTTAGAGCCCTATTTGGTAAGGACGTAATTCTACCGGCAATAATGGAGCCAGTGGAGGTCTCTGCACTTTTTGTCTTCCTGCCTTTCATCCCCCTCTGATCCAAGGTTGTTCCCAAACCCAAAGATATTTCACTTCCTACCACCTTGATCCAGTGAGTCATCGCTTCACACCCAGTCAGGAGTCATGACATGGTCTATAAATTTTAATCCCTGAATTTTTTTATTTTTTATTTTTTAACAATTTCTCATAAACCCCTCGAAGGTTTTGCCCTCACTGGCCTGTAAGTGACCTCTTGTGGTGAAAACGGGTAACTACATAGTGAATCACCTAAATTCGGACAAAGAGCTTCATGTCAATTCAGTTGTAACATCTGAGGAAGAGGACGTGAGAAAAGACTTCAAAAATAAGTTTGTAATTAAAGAAATAAATTCTTTGAGGTGGACAGCAATGTGGGAATGAGACTTACATTAAGACATAGGAGATAGAATTTTCTAATTTTTCTTTTTTAAACTTGCAAGGATTGCTACAAGAATTGAAGATGAGTTTTCCTCTCACATACCACAGCTCTGGATTCTAGAGATGTGCTTTCAAAGACAGAATCGGGTATACTTATGAACTTGAGACTTCTCATTTAAAGTCTCTGAGACTCAATCTCTACATTTGAAAAATAGGAAGAATCATTATACCCATCCCACTTCACTCATGTAATGAGCTCCAATTAGATGAGGCATGCACAATGTTTTCTAGATTGGGCCTCATAATCTTTGGTTCATGGTACCCTTGCATAATTAGTCCTTGTGTAGCCTTATTTTATTCAGTCACTTATTTTAAAATAATGTCATAAGTTATCCTAGCATACTTGGCTTAAAGAGCTACATAGGTATTAATTTCTCAGGGATTCTGAAGTAAAGGTAATAAATATCACGACAGACGATGTAGTTTCTATCCACCAGCTGCAAACATGAGTCAGGTTGATTTCTTCTTCCTCCCTTCCTTTGAAATGCTTTTTGAAATTTTCCTCCTCCTTTCTTTTTCAGCTCAACTCGGGTCATCCTTTATTTCATTTTAACCTCTTATGTATTCAGTTTGTTCCCATATTGTTTTAGAAGTGCCCTTCAATTAATTCATGAACGTAGGTTCTTACTGGAAATGATGCAGAGGAATTCACTTGTAAAGACAAAGGGTTGGATCAGGGTTGGACCTTGATGTTATTCATTCTTCCATTCATTTTGCAAATGTTTACTGAATTCCTATGACGTGCACTGGGATCAACACTAGGGATGTAAAAAGAATAAAACACAGGGCTTGCACTCAATGATCTTATACTGAAGAGTTCACAATATAAATGATCAAACTTATGCTATGAGTTCTGAAAAGAGCTGTGAAGGGACGAACAAGGGTGGGGACACAGGAGATGGGAGAATAAGCATACAGCCATCTGGGGGGACAGCATTTCAAACACAGGAAACGGCAAGTTCAGAGGTCCCGAGGTAGTCGCAAAGAGGGTTTTTATGCCCTCTCCCAACATCTGTAAATAATTTACTACACATCTCACAGATATAAGCATACTGTATTGATGTGTATACACTTATATGTATATATAGATGTAATTATATGTACAAATACATAAGTAAATATGAAATACATATATGAATATCTAAAAACTTTATCCAAAGTAATGTTAAAATCTTAGTGATGAGGAAAATATTGTTGACACATTTTGCCTTCGGATTTTATTCGACACACCTTTTTATGACAAGAAAGAAGGTTAGA
Source organism: Xerus rutilus (assembly GCA_028644305.1). Classification (NCBI taxonomy): domain Eukaryota; kingdom Metazoa; phylum Chordata; class Mammalia; order Rodentia; family Sciuridae; genus Xerus; species Xerus rutilus. Next base: position 121,505,430 of record CM053399.1, on the reverse strand, counting down.
AAAGTGATCCAATGGTGCCTTTCAAGTGTCTACCCAGCTGTTAGGCCTTGGTGACAGACTCAGGGGATGAGGTCATGGCTGCTCTGACATTATAGCTCATAGTAGCAAGAGGGGCCTTATAACAACAATATTCAAAAATAAAATAACAATATAATCCCTTTACCTTTTTATTTTAGCTCATGAAGTTTCAGAATCAGTTTTATTCCCCTTTACTTTCTTCTACAAAACTGCTAAACTATTCTGTTCAAAAAGAAGTCTGGGTGACCTTTCTTGTTGCTGGAACGAAAATCCTAATTACTGAGTGTTATGGAGTTTTGAAGGCAGAGAGGAACAAGGCTGTTGAAAGGTTCCATGAAATCTTTTTTTTTTTTTTTTTTTTCCATGAAATCTTTATTAGTGCAAAACCTGTGTACCATGAAATGGTCAATCTAAAACATTTTTTTTAAAAAGAGATCTCTGCTGTGCAGATAGATGCAGGCTTTTTCCTTCTGGACTTCCCTTAACTGAGTCAACTTTTTATGCCTACTCTGCATGAGGCATGGTGTCCTGTTAAAGTAGAGAGATGGGGAAGCACAGGGCAGGGGAAGAAGTGCCTAGAGATCTAGAGATCAAGATGCAACCCTTCAGGGGTTTTGGGAAAGTCACACAGTTCTGGGTGGATAGAAAGTTGCGGTCGGGGGGCTTCCTGAAGAAGAAGGGGTGAATATGGCTAGAAAGATTGAGAAAAAGTGTCAAGAAGGGCTTTAAATACTTCAACAGAAGAGGTTGTTTATAATTGTTTGAAACCACTGTGAAAGTTTTTAAGTGAAAACATAAAATGATAGCGTCAGTGTTTGCTTCCCAGGTGCTCTTAATGAGCTGGGTGCTTGTACTTAGGCTGAGCTGCAAGATCTTCCTACCTGGATTGATTCATTGTGTTTTCTCTTCAAATCTTAGCAAATGCAAACCTCGGAGGTTAATCAGCCAATGGCTCACTTTTCTGCATAAAATGAAGATATCATGGATGAAAATCAATTTACCTCGGGTTCAAATACATGCTCACATTCAACTCTAAGCAATTTATACTCCTGCTTCTCCCATGGAGGAGTTTAACAAACCCAAGTCAGGAAGATGAATTTGCAAAACAACTTGTTCTTTTCTCCAAACTAAAATATCAATGCATCCAGAGACATTTAAAATCAATGTTACTTCTAAACTCCAAACAGATGCATCTTCTAGCATTCCAGGCTAGAACTCTGTTAAATGTGAGTACTGTTTATATTGTTTATTCTCTTTCAGAGCAGAAACTTGACTTTAAAAGTTGGTGTCCAGGGACTGGGGTGTGGCTCAGTGGTAGAGCGCTTGCCTAGCATGCGTGAGGCACTGGATTTGATTCTCAGCGCCACATATAAATAAATAAAATAAAAGTCCATTGACAACTAAAAAATATTAAAAAAAAAAGTTGGTGTCCAATGTATTCAGGAGCTGAAAGCCATTCTGACAGGCTTTATTTAGTTTTAAAATCAGAGTTCAATAGTAGATTCATTTTTTTTAAAGAAACAGAACTTACAAAAATGTCAACCCTAGAAAAATCAATATTTTAAGAGTAAATTTCTTCCTATTTCCACTTTATCCACTCCCCACAAACGAAATGGTTCCCTTTTTTGGACACTATTTAAGTGGAGGTATAATCTACACAGACAGACTACGTATGCACAGATCTTAATTGTACAGTTTGATGAGTGTGTGTGGTGGGGAGGGTGTCCTTGTATCTATAAGACACAGGACATTTTCTCTTACCTTAGAAAACTTATTTTTGCCCCTTTCCAGTCAATACCTCCTCCTCACCCCATAGGCAACTGTTATTCCCATTTCTTTCATCATAGAGTAGATATACCTGTTCTTGAACTTCACAAAAATGAAATCCCACAGTAAATATTATTTTGTGTCTGGCCTCATTGGCACAACATATTGTTTGTTTGTTTGTTTGTGGGATTGAACCCAGGGGTGTTTAACCACTGAGCCACATCCCCAGCCCTTTTCATTTTGAGACAGGCTCTCGCTAAGTGGCTGAGGATGGCTTTGAACCCTCTATCCTCCTGCCTCAGCCTCCTGAGCTGATGGGATTACAGGTGTGGGCCACTGTGCATGACTCCAACAAACTATTTTTAAAATTCACCCATGTTGTATCTATTAGTAGGTCAGAATTTCTTTTTTATTGATGATTAGTATCCTGTTGCACAAATATACTTCAGTTCGTTCATCAATTCTCTATTGATGGACATTTGGGTCATTTCCAGTGTGGACATTGTTTTTGTTCTTCATGAGATTTAATTAAGACTGGGCTAGATGGGCATAAGAAATGAACTGAGAATAAGTTATCAGCACAGGTATTTTTTTTTACAGATTGTTCTGATATGTTATATCTCAAGTTCCCAGCAGAAATAGAATATATTTTTCTCACATTCTATAAAGTGTCTGAATCAGAATTATTAAGCATCCAATTAAATATATTTGGTTCAGCATGGTGCTAATAAAAACCTAAGTGTGGATTGAATACTTGACAAGCTTGTGGGTTTTTCTGGTGAAAAGAGCTCTATTTCCAGGTTTCAGAAAATAGGAGAGACCCCCTGTGTCATCTCCTCAGGCTGTGCTACTGACCATAAGGTGGTCTGCAAGGGTGTGTGTCACTTGCAAAACTCCTCATCCAGACTAGAAATCTAACCCATAGTACATGGTGCTCAATTTGGGTGAATGATAAAATTATCAAAAAGCAACTTATTCAAAAACCTACTGCATACATTGTTAATAAAAACGTTATGAAAATATTAATGATAATTACCATAGGTTGATTCTTCTGTATCATGTATAATTTCTTCAGTCCTCATCACTTTGCCAAATGAGTGATGTCACTCTCACATTTCAGGTGAAGAAACAGACTGAGGGCATTAAGTAAATTAAGGTCCCACATTCAGTACAAAGCAGAGCCAGAGGTTGATGCTAGGGTGTCATGTTCCAAAGTCCACTCGTTCTTTTTACCCTAAGACATCTTTATGTAATTAGTATATTTCATATTTGAAGTTAGATATGGGTCCAACTGGCTTACTCATGACAATGATGACCCCAAACCTCCAATATTTCCATTACAAAATATAAGTGCAGAAACAGAACCCAGAAGTTGCCATCAGCATGTAGCATTTGCAGACAACTTAAATATTATACAACAAAACTTATCTGATATGCACATAAGAACAACTTCCATCAGAGCTTCAGTACCACGCCAGTCAAAACATTTCATCATTTCTAAGTTTTTCTACCTTAAAAATAAAATTATTTTGATTGTGAGATTTTGCTACTGCCTCTCAAATAAGGCACATGCTTTAAAAATAGCAAAGAATTGCATATATTTTTAGGTTCAAAAACACCCATAGTCGTGTCCCCAGATTCCAAAGATAAGTCGTTTTGTGCAAACTTTTTCTATTCATCTTGGTTCCATAGTAAAGACACCTGCAGGAAGATCAGCTCTCTTCACAGACAGTTCTTTGGAATTCATTGCAGATGTAGCATGGAGAATAAACTGAACGACTACTGATGATTCCAATGTCTTGCACGTGTCCCAAGAATACAAGGTTCTCATAATTTAAGTATTCAAAACCAAGCAATGCACTGCAGACAAAAGTTATTTTGCTTGGAGACTGTCCAAGTTTCTTTTACACAGTAGTGTATGATTTAACCATGGACATGTTTTTAACAACATTTGTGCAATCATTTTCCAGTGCATGGAAGGAACCGAGCTATACCACTGGGCTATTTCACCCTGATTCCAAACATTCCTTAGATTGTATGAAGAGGGAATCAAAGGACTGGACAGCCACCCTGGTGGTGCTGGATACCCGACACCCTTCACTCTCTCTTATTTTTTGACTAGGTGAGCAGTGGGGACTGGGGATACATGAAATACCACGTGTCTTTTTCATAAGCATGTTTCCTGTGTTGTAGAAGATTTCCATAAGTATACATAGTGCCTCTCCATAAATATACACTTAGATCTCCACAATGTATACATTTAGTGCCTGAAAGAACTATATCATAGTTGTGCAGTATTTTGCTCATTCATTGGCAATATTTAAAAATGGATCATCTCAATGTAAACAAATGTGCATCTCTCCCTATATACTGACATACTTGGGACTATAAATGACACAACAGTTAAAACACTAGGGATATATATCAAAACTTACCCCTTTAACAATAAAAATCTTTAATGCCTTTTCATAAAGTTCTAGAAATAACTTAAGTACCTTACTAAAGTAGAATTATAAAATGAAAAAGGATACTTTATGGATTCTTTTTTTTAAAAATTTTTTTAGTTGTTGATGGACCTTTGTTTTATTCATTTATTTATATGTGGTGCTGAGAATCGAACCCAGGGCCTCATACATGCAAGGCAAGTGCTCTGCCACTGAGCCACAATCCAAGCCCCACTTTATGGATTCTTTTAGCTCACATTTTGTTGATTACTAGTGAGTTGGACATTTTTTTCAATGCATATGACCAACTGATTTTCTCTTTAGGGGAACTATCAGGTCCTTGCTCATTTATCTATTGTGGTCTTAGTGTTATTAATAAAAAATATGTTAGTTATTTAATGAGGATACTATCCATTTAGCTATATATTTTTTTATAATTTGGGTGACTGTTTTAATCTAAGCCTAAAATTAATGCACCCTAAATAAGCCAGCACATAGGTGGAAAAAACCAAAGAAACAAAACCCAAGCCCCTTTCGGATTAATGCTCAACATGAATTGCTACTTGAGTTCAAATCAGAAAACCATCAGCTAATTCTCCAACTAGGGATTCACGCGCAGCAAAAGAAGTCTCTCACAGGAACCCTTAAAACACAACAATTATGCCAATATAACCGAGAGATCTGTCATTATTATAATGATGTATCTCCTCACTTCATAGCAAGTGCAAAATATCAAATCAACTCAAATATATCTGGATCTGAAACTAAAACTAGATTTCTTTGGTCAGTAAGTGCAAGCCCCAGTATTTACATTTTGTTCAGTTCACATATTAAAAACTAAAGTCTCTGGGCAGATATAGGAAGCTGGAGAGAGGCGAGACAGGGGCACTAAGAGTGGATGTCTGTGGGCACCAAGGGGCTAGATGGCTTGCCAAAAGTTTACACAAGTGCAGCAAAGACACTGTGTGAAAAATTCTGGTGTCCAGGGTGAGTTTGTGACCGTGTACAGTTGTAGTTTATTACTCTTTGCAAAAGGGACAAATAGCATTTTTTAAAAAGCACAGATCTATTCACTGTATTTATTCCTTAGAGACAGGATGATGCACACCCTCAATAGTTGCTTTAGCTCTTCAATTATACTGTAAAATTAGCTGTGACAGGTTGTTTTATTCCTTTTGTGTCAGCCCAAAACACCCATGGGATACATAATTTGGTGATCAAAGCCTTAACTTAGGGATGTTAAGAAAGATTTTAGCAGACAGACTGATATCCAATGTGCAGAGGCAGAGCATGGAAAGAAATTAGCAAACATTCAACTGAAATGTTCTCAAGGGCAGGGATTCATGGTAATAAATGAAATCATTTCAGGCTTGAAGAAGGTTACCTGTGGGAGACTGCTGGATTGCTTCAGGGATCACTGGGTTTCATCAGCCTAAAAATGGAGCTGTCTGTAGAATTTCTAGGTCAACAAAAGATTGCAAAAGAGACACTAAAATCTAACAAAATGAGAGGCCAACGCGAATCATTTATAAAGGGTTAAGACTGCTAGAGATTTACAAATTAAGATTGCAAAAGAGACACTAAAATCTAACAAAATGAGAGGCCAACGCAAATCATTTATAAAGGGTTAAGACTGCTAGAGATTTACAAATTAAGAGGATACACACCAAGTCCAGAATACTGTAACCATGAGAAAAAAAGATGTGAGACAAAAGTCTCAGTAAAATTGAATGATAATAATGTAGCTGCATTAGTTCTCATTTTTCAAAGGATCTTCCTGGATTTTAATTTTCAATCCCCTTGCTTGGTGTAATTTTGTTTTAGAAGTCTCTTATAAAAAGCATAGCATAAGCTGTCTACTAACAGATGTTTAATGTTTATCCTTTAATAAATTAGATTTATATTATGGTTACTAATTTAAGTGGACTTATTTATTGTGTTGTTTTCTCCATTTGCCATGCATTTCCTATGGTTTTATTTTTCTCCTTTTTTGCTTTCTGTAAGATTGAATTTCTTTTTTTTTTTTTTTTGGTACTGGGGATTGAACTCAGGGGTTCTCGACCACTGAGCCACATCCCCAGCCCTATTTTGTGTTTTATGTAGAGACAGGGTCTCACTGAGTTGCTTAGCACCTCGCTGTTGCAGAGGTTGGCTTTGAACTCGCGATTCTCCTGTCTCAGCCTCCCTAAGTGCTGGGATTACAAGCTTGAGCTACCGCACCCGGCTGAATTTCTTAATTCTTATTTCCTAATCAATTGATATGAAAATTAGACATTCTGTTTCTATTGTTTTTTTGACTATCTTAAATTTTTAACATTGACCCAGAGTTACAGTTAATCAACATTTCTACCTTCCTCATCCATAAAACAAGGATGTTAGAATGCTGTATCTGCATTTACCACTTACTACCATCCATGGTTGTTATTTGGAACTTTAATTCCATCTTGCTTTAACCTCTATTCCTCAAAGTCATTATTATTGCTGTTAGTCAATGTTTGTTTAAATGAAACTACTTATGTACCACATTTTCCCCCCTCACTGTCCACTTTTAAAACCCACTCCAATCTTCTAGGTTCTATTTCATCTTCCAAAAATGTATCTTGAGCAATTCCTTTTTTTTTTTTGGTACTAGAGATTGAACTCAGGGGCACTTGACCACTGAGCCACATCCCCAGCCCTATTTTTGTGTTTTATGTAGAGACAGGGTCTCACTGAGTTGCTTAGCACCTCACCATTGCTGAGGCTGGTTTTGAACTTGGGATTTTCCTGTCTCAGCCTCCCAAAGTGCTGGGATTACAGGTGTGTGCCACTGCACCCGGCTTCTTGAGCAATTTTTCAGTGAGTATTATAAAAAGCTTAAAATGTCTTTATTACAGCTTCCTTTTTAAAAAAATTCTTTTGTGGAGGAGGTTTAAAAATACATACAATTTGGTAGGTTATGTACATACATCAAATGAGTCTGCATATATATACACCTCTGCAAATGGTTTCTCTCATGTCTTTATCCTCACCCCCTTCACCTTACTTTCAGACAGCTCTCACTATCCATTAATTTGACCTAATTTTTGAATTTTAATAAACAGAATTGTATAATAAGTACTCTTTTGTGTCTGGCTTCCTTCACTCAACATAATGTTTATGAATGAGATTGCTCTTTTTATTATAGTTTTCATCTTTTCTCTCTTAGAATGTCATTATCATTCTAAAATGATAGTTTATCAGGGTATAGAATTCTGGATTGATAGTTATTTTTTCTCATAGTTTGAAGTTATTATTCTAATGTCCTTTGTTCTGCATTGTTACCAAAAAGGTGGGTGCTGCCAATTGAGTTGCTTTTCCTTTGATGACAATTTGACTGTCTCCTCTGGTTATTTGCTTTCTCCCCTTAAAGTTGAGTTTAAAAGGCTTCATCTTTGGTGTTCTAAAATTCTAAATGTTATGTCACATTGTGGATTTGTTTGGGGGGTAATTCTAAAATAATTGACAGAAGCCAATATGCTACATCAATTTAAGGGCTTATCACCTTTTAGTATAGACAGCCTCCCCAGGCATTGACACCACTAGGGCAGATACAGCTCCCACACCAGTATACCAATACATGGAAAGAGTCTGGTGGATGGAGTTCCTCAATTCCCATTTTTGAGAAAGGGGCAGGCCTTGAGGAGAAGGGCAGTTTTCATGGGTCCAGTCACATCTACTATTCCTGCATGCATGGGAGTTAACATGAGGGTCTAGTTGCAGATCCAGTAACTCCCAAACCATAGCTACATGGCCCCTTTGAGCTTCCACTTTCTTTCTCTCACCTGGTGATTTTCTTTCTTTCTTTTGATCTCAACTGTGATGACATTAACAAATATATTTTAATGAAAATTTCTCTTTTTTTTTTGTTTGTTTGTTACAGGAAACTGTGCATGGGTTTTGTCCACCATGTTGCCAGAATCTACATCTGTTTCACTTTTCTGCCTGATCCTTCTGGGCTTCTTAGTGGTTGAGGGTAAGGGTCCTACATTCGAATCACTGCTGTACTAATCACTAGTTATTTGATACTAAGCTTGTTATTTAATCTCTTTAAGCCTCAGTTCCTCACCTCCAAAACAAGAATGATAAACTATTTTTACTTCTAAGCATTGTTGTGAAGATTACATAGGCATAGAGCACACTGCACAGTACATCAATAAGCATTTATTAATTATAATTATTATTAAACAATGCATAACATTATTCCATTTATTAATTTGCCTATATAGGAATCAGATTTATATACAAGTCAGTACCACACAGAAACAGAAAAGCATCTTTCGTAAAAAGGAAGTGAAGTGTATAACTAAATATAATAATGCAGATTATATATAAAAGAGATTGTAGCCACCTGCTATGTGCAGGGAATACATTATAAGACCCCCAGTGGATGCATGAAACCTCAGATAGCACTGAACCCTAAACATACTAAATTTTGTTTCCTGTACATACATACTTATGATAAAATTTATAAATTAGGTACAGTAAGAGATGAGCAATAACTAACAATAAAATAGAACAATTATAATAATACACTGTCATAAAAGTTATGTGAATCTGCTCTCTTCCTCTCTAAAATACCTTAATTCCTCATTGCACTGTAGCAATATTTTAGATCACAGTTGACTGCAGGTAACTGAACTTGTGGAAAGGAAAAACCACAGAAGAGGGGGGACTATACTATATAGAAAGTTGCTCTTTACAAATATTACCCAACAAAAATATGTTCTTTTAATTTTCCAAGGTTTGCAGAAAATTCTTGAAAGTCATTATAGAGACTACTAAGAGAGAGAGTGAAGAGCCGGGGCATAATGAGATAAAGGCTTGCTCCAGAACCAAGATTTATGCTTGTGCTTCCTTCAGCAGGAAAGCTGCTATGAAGGAAAGAAGAACTAAACAGTGGAGCTGGTTTCTATGATGGTGCGACTCACTGACGACCAGTAACAAACACTCCATTGACTGGATGTGAGGATCAGCTGCCAGTCACACTGTTTTGGGACATTTTAGCACTATCATTAAAGTGATACCACTCTTACAGAGAAGGAAAGTGCCCTGGATTCTCAGGCCTGAGTTCAGCAATAATCTCAGGCAGAGAACAAAACTAATCATGCCACATCATCAAAGAAAGTTCATTAAAAGCATTCCACGTCTGCCACAGACCCCAGAGGTCCACTGGAGTCTTGACAATAGTTAATTTGGGTACATAGATAGGATCTGCCAGTCCTATAGCTTCCATCTGTGGGTCTATGAGATCTTTTAAGGTGACTGTGATGACCATGATATTCATTTTTGCTATTTTATCTCCAACATATTTGTGTATGTGTGTGTGTGTGTGTGTGTGTGTGTGTGTGAGTGAGGGGAAGGTGATAATTTTTCTCAATTAGTTTTTTCATTATTCTCTCAAAGATGCAGCAGTTGGAGTGACTTGCTATACTCCAAAAGTAAACCCACTGATGTTTCCCATGTATATTCTAAGGAAATTAACTTGCTACTATAAGGTTAAATCATACACTAGTTTATTATATCTTGTCATGTAAATATTACAGGCACCTTAAAAATATCCCATATTTTGTTGGTTCTACTTGAATTTCTGCTTTAGTCAAAACTTTTGAAGATTAAGGACTACACACACACATATACACAGAGTGTCCTTGGCCTGTTGCAGATAGGACAAACTAAATCTGCCCAAATAGTATATGTGAGTTCTGGGCTTAGAAATATAACAATCTTTTTAGATACTGATTTAAGATGTAAGTAATACTGATACACAGGACTGGTAGACTTGAACACTATAGAACATAATTATTTTAAATTTGCTGTCACTATCAATTCCAAAAGGTGTTTACAAAATTTAGCTTGCTTCTTTGGAAATGACTGTTTTCTAAATCTTGAGCAGAATTTAAAGTCACCTCATGATACTTAAAAGCCTTCAGCTAAACTTTGCTCTGGACTTTGGCAGCCCATGGGCTGAACAGGTCCATCTGTAAATTGAACCTTTCCACACACAAGCCTCAAGTCTATCTTATCTGTAAATGTAAAAAGTGACCTAAACTTGGCAACATCCTGAAAACCCCAAATTATATAATCTTCCATGTTTTAGGTTATACTATTTTTAATAAATTAAGGAAAAATTATCCCCTCATTCATCCTGTCACTTTTCAGTTTAAAATGACTTGTTCTTTCCCATTCAGGAAAATGGACTTTGAAATTTAAAAAAAGTTACTAAATTTCTCCCTTATTCTCAATGGCAAAAGAGAAATCATTCTAACATCTCTTCTAAAATGAGCACAAGTGAAAAGTTGTCCCAATACTAGCACAATTTCATTAAGATCCAATTTAAGGTCTACTTTCTATTCTCTAAAATAAAAAAAAAAACATTCATTTGAATTCATAAGTAGGAAAGTTTACTATGTAGCCTAGTATATTTATATGGTGCATGGCTACAGAGTCAGGGTACACATATGCTCCATATATTTACCTTTTCTACTTCACCTGACTCCTATTGGTAGAGAATATATAGGCTTATATCTTTCCCCATTTATTCATGATTTGATTTGAATTTTTGTTAAAATATGCTGGAAAGACTTGTCTGTCCATCAAGATTAAGATCACTCAGCCAGGTACAATGGCATATACCTGTAATCCTACTGACTCGGGAGGCTGAGGCAGGAAGATTGCAAGTTTGAGGCCAGTCTCAGCAACTTAGCAAGGCCCTAAGCAACTGAGACCCTGTCTGAAAATAAAAAATGAAAAGGACTGGAAATGTAGCTCAGTGGTAAAGTAGCCCTGGGTTCAATCCGCATTACACACACACACACACATATACACACAAAGATGATTCAGATGATTCAGGTCACTCCATAGAAACCAACCCCATCTGGCTCAGCTGCTCTGGGTCCTGTGGTTTATGACACTCAGATGAACAACTCTCTCCATGATGTATGAGAGAACAAGAGGTCTTTAGCTTTGCCAAAGACTGATTATTTCCATAGCACCCACTGGCTTTTGTTCATGTAAAGTCATTGGGACAGAAAGTTAAGAAATACAAGCTACTTTGAAAACACACAGCACAGCCTCTCCTCAATGTCTAGTCTCAGTCAATTGTGTTTGGTGGCATTCACTGACAGCAAGAGACTACTGGCTGGTAGCGGTGTTCTCTTCCCAGAGACATTATCTCCTAATGTGTACGTAAAGTGCAACTCCCCAAATTTGGGTTCCCAGAAGCTCCTTCCAAAGCATTCTCTTTAATTTCTGTACTTCTAATAACCACATCTCTACTTCAGGAGCTTGGGCTTGCAAATGAGTGATGGAACTCATACCCTAATGCAGTTAATCTGAAGAGACCAGAAGAGCAAGGGCAATTTAATCTCTGCAGCAATGCTCTGAAACCTAGTGACAACCGTAATGGCCTTAATACCAAATGACAATCTCCTTTCAGGAGCTTTATGAATATTAATACAATGATCAGAGAGCAATATTTAAAAACAAAGAGTATGTCTTCGCTTTCAACTGCAATGTCTCTGAATTAGAAAAGGCCCATTTCCCCAGGTGACGGATGTGCAGCTCAATAAGGTGGGCTTGACACTGCTCTAGATGCTATTGCTCACCTGGTGAAGGTGAAACTCATGATCCCAATCTGTCAATTTAAAAATAAGTACAAGTATTTACTTATTTTGAGCACCTAATATGTGCTCAAAAGAGGGCTAGAATTTTTGGAAGTACAAGGCAGGAATCATCATTTCACAACTATTAGGGTGGCTGTTATCTAAGAATCGGAAAATGATGAGGGTCGGCAAGGCTGTAGAGGAACTGGAACCCTCATGCATTACTGGTGGGAATGTAAACTGGTGCTCGCTGAGGAAGAAACGCAGCTGCTAAGGAAATAAAATAAAATAAGATAAAATAATGACCATATGACCCCACAATTCTTCTTTGTGGTATATACCCCCAAGAAATGAAAGCAGGACTCAAATACTTGTATATCAATGTTCATAGCAGCATTATTCATAATAGCTGAAACTAGAAACAAAGCAGAAGCAACCCAAATGGGGGAGGGGGGCTTTAAAAATAACAGTACAATAACCCCTTTAAAGTCAAATGAAATATTTCTAAAGTGAATTTAGTAAAACAACTGCATCTCAAGTATGTAAGAAAAAAATGGCAATGGTCCTTTATTGTCCTTCATTTAGCATAGGCCAAGAGAAAGAAGCATTGGAAAACATTCATTCTAATTCTGAAGGAAACAGCAGAAAACAAGACTGATCATTCACCCGTAAAAGCCTCCAGGCTGCCAAATTGTGAAGGTGACAGAAAGAGTTCTAAACTCATTTACCACCTTGGAGGTCACTTGTTCAAAGACCCTTCTGTTGGCCAGGGTGCCTGCCCCACTCCGCAGCCTCCTGAGGTGTCCTGAAGCACCACTGTGAAGGACCTGAGCTTCACAGGCATGGCTGGGGAGAGCGCCCAGGCTGTCCTCACGTGCAGGGGTCTGTAGCAATCCATCCATTCCCATCGCCTCCATTGTCTACCCACTAATGCTCCCAAGGGTGTATCTCCATGTCACACCTCTCAGTGAAGCTTTGTACCCAAGTGTCCAACTGCCCCCTGGGTAGCTCTTTGCAGCTATCTCAAACTGCTCCCAAAGAACACATCATTTTTCACATCTGTCGCATTTTTTCTTCCATATTATATGTCCCAGTATCTCAGTAAACAGCCCTGAGATCCCCATTTCCAGGATGACTCTGTGACAGAGTTGATAGTTCACCTTTCTCCAGCAAGTTCCATGTCCAGTCTTTCAGCCCAGGCCTCTCGCGCCATCTCCTGCTCATGTTCAGATCCTCCACTCTGCCTCTTCCCCCGCCACCCCATGGCCCCTCTGGTCTGAGCCTCCCCCAGCTCTCACTGCTCTGCTCCCAAACACCCTCCACTCTGCAACCCCTCGAGACTTTTCTGAAATGCAGACCTGGTCACGCCCCTGCTCTGTTTAGTGTGCTTCCACTGCTCTCAGAACAATGGCCCACACCCTGACCATGGCCTCAAGGGCTGCACTTCTCCCCTGTCCTGCTGCATCTGTCACACACCCCTGCCATGCCCCCTGTCAGCTACACGCACGCTGGACCCTTACCTGGACCTGACTCTACCTGACCAGCTGTGGTTCGTCTTCAGGACTCAGCCGAACAATCCCAAACTCTTCTCTTCCAGCATCCTCCCCCTAACTCACTCAGCCTGAGGCGGGTCTCCCTATGGCACACACCTCAGCCAGGTATACTCCTGCTGTTATGTCACAGATTAGGACATCATCAATAGTGTCATCAGAGTATCTCCTCCTATACCCTTGCCCTGGATCCCTTCATCCTGGGTTTCAGCCCTCTATTGTGCTGACTGTCACATGAACCCCGTGTGCCATAGGTGGCCATTGGCCTCATGGTCTCTATGCCACACTGCAAGTTCCCCGCAAGTGTCTTTTATCTGCCATTCTCCACTATGCGGACAGCGCCTAGCACATATTGGTGCCAGATAAATGCAGCAATAAAAGGCGATGAAATACTCTGAAATATAAACCTGATTGGGTCTCTTTCCTGCCCAATGGCTTTGCATCTCATTAAGAATGAAATTCAAAATCCTTGCATGAGTTGGCCCTTGGGTACCCATCTGACCTCATCTCCTAGCTTTGTCCTGTGTCTCAAGCAAATCAAGCTCAGTCTCACATCAGGGCCTTTGCACCTGCCATGCCCTCCACCTGGACCCACTTTGGATGTCTCGATGTCTGGCTCCTCAGATCACTGGGGTTTCACCTCAGATGTTTCTGCCCCACCTGCTTAGCTAGCCCTGTGCCCACCTTGCCCTCTCCCCCACTGCCCTCCTGCCCTGCTTCATATATCCTCACTGTGCATTATTTTCTGACATTATATTTGCTTTTGGTTTACAGCCTGCCTCACCCTGTCAATGCTGTTTTTTGTTTTGTTTTGTTTTTTAAGGCTGAAAATTTTCTGTGTTACTTTTTCCTATATTCCTAACCACTGGAACAAGAGCCAGAGCCAAGTAGGTGTGCAACAAATATTTGTTGAATGAATGATGCATGAATTAATACTCAAAATTGAGTGGCTTCTACATCCAGTATGGCTTGAGCTTTTAAACAGGGATCATTTGTTATAATAAAATACTTGGAATTAACAGTTTATTCAACAAGTATTTACTAAATTCTATAAAGCACAGAGACGAGATCAATCATTTCCATGTAGAAGAAATAATACAGTCTCCTGAAAAATGAGTTGGTATGTGCCAGATAGAGGAGGGCATTTCCAAAAAAGAGAGTAACCCAGCGATGTGAAAGGCTCTCCAAACACTCAGGAACTTCTGCCAAGGCTAGACATGCACTTCACTGGAATTCTTCATTTGCTACATTCCTCATTATCTTTCAGTCCCAGGTTTGGACCCCACCTTCTACCAGTCTGTGATGACTCCAATCAGAGCACAGGTCTGTCAGAAGGTACAGGGCTTCTTTAAGTGACAGGAAGAACCTGGACTCTGTGGTGGACTCCTGTCCTCTCACCATCCACCCTGCACCTAGCCATCTTGGCCCTTTGAGCCTGTGTCCCTGGAGCTGGGGGAGAGTGCTGCACCCTTCAGATGTGACCATGCCGGAGAAACAATGGAGACTCTGAGCTGGGGCAGGGATTGGGGATGGCCTCTTCTGACTTTCCTCCCTCTCCTTTCCAGAAAACTCCCCTTACTACCTTCCAAAAAGCAACATCACACTTTTTGCCAAAAATACCTAACCCACCACACAGTGGAAGAGAAATTACCCATGACGGGGGCTTCCCACGGGGACAGCCTTCCCAGTCATCTGGGTGGAACACTCAGAGATACTTTCCACTCAGAGAAGGGCAACAGAAAGCCACTTGGACATCCTCAGAGGGCCCCACAGGCCCTGCGTGGAGTCTCTCATCTCCCTAATCTCCTAATCATAGCCAGCCGGTGATCCCACTCCAACAACCACAGCAAGAGAAAAAAAAACTTCATGAATGATCCAGAGCTTTCTCAAAGCCTGAGGATGAATCACTGTTTCCTTTGAATGTTTAAATTTTACAGCTTAATCTGTTATTTGACATTGAAGAGAACTAATTACATCTTCCACCTCAGCACTATAAAAATCCAGCCAGAATGCAGGCACTCTATCATGCCCACACCAACAGAACGGGGATCAGCCCTGCCCAGCCAGGTCTCTGGTTGCCTTCACTAAAACTTGAGGTGTCTCCTTGCTGTCTCCAGCCCTCCATCTTCTAACCAGCCATGGAAGAGGTCATATAAAGACACAGACATCATTAATATAAATAGCTTCTGATGCAGTCGTCTGAGGCTCCTGGTGAGCAGATCTCTGAGCTCTTTGCAAGGCAGCACAGTGGTGGTCCGGAGCTAGGCTGCCCTTTAACAGCCTGCGTGCTGGCTGCTCTGCTCCCAGCTCCTCGGGTGTCAACTGTGACTATAATGGCATTTACCTGGAGGTATTGTAGGACTGAAAGAAATGATGAGGTCAAGGGTTTAGGTTGGTAGTAAGCAATCCCCACAGTTTCCAGCAAAGTATGTTGGAGGTGGATATGAGCCAGCATGGAAGAACTGGACCTTCCCGAAGGGTTCAGTCTTTTTAGTCTCATCTGTTCCCCTATTTAGCAATAGCAAAGGATGCTCGGAGCACAAAGAGGAAAGAACCAAGACTGGGCCATTCCCTTCTTGTAAGGCTCACTTAGCGATGGAAAGGGCCTACTTAGGAGTTTCTGTTTGACTTCCTGGGGTGCTTCCTCTCTGCAAAGGTAGGTTGATTTGGTGACCACTCTGGGGAGGCTGCCTTTTCCATTCAGGTGTGGCTTTACACACACAACCCATATGACATCACATCTCTAAACTGGAAAAATATTTCTAAAGCAAGTGACTTTCATGTAATAAATGAAAGCCAAGCAGAATTGCCCAAGGCTATGTGAGAGTATGAGAATGTGTGTAACGTGTATTTGTCTCTGTACACTATAAGCACATATTTCAGGGGTTCTCAGCTAGTACTCTTTTGTTCCTCACTCCATAATATTTGCCAAGGTCTGGAGACTTTTTTGACTGTCATGGTGTGTGAAGGGGAGTGTGACTGGCATCCAGTAGGCAAAAGCCAGGGATGCTACTGCACATCCTACCATGCACAGGGCAATCCCCCACAAGAGAATTATCTCGCCCGAAATTCCAAGAGTACCCAAGGTGAGAAACTCTGAAAAAATATATGTGCCTATTTCTATTATGCATATCATCAAAGGTGACTGAAGTAACACCAGAGATTTCTACTAACATGCAGAAACAGAAAACTTCGTTCATCAGACTTAACATTCTTCCTGTGAAATCAAATCTCTGCAGTATGGGGTGAAAACCAGACTCAGAGTGGGGGAAAAATGATCCCTTGTCCTCTTCTGGAATAACACTGATTTGACAGTGGCCAAAAAACTTACTAGAGTCTTTCTTTCTCCCTAGGTAGATAAGAACAACCTGGATAGAGCTCCAGAAATAATTAAATTAAGCCTTTATTGTGAGAAACATGGTAAATTCTTGTTCTCCTGCCAGATAGGTCAGAATTGAGGGAGAGGTTTCCATGCATTCTAAGATGGAGAATCAGGGAATATTAATCAGGCATCTAGGAAGCCTGAGATGGCTCTTACCTCATCTCCTTTCCTTCTAGAAAAAGGAGATGGTGCAGTCATCATTCAGATCAATGGGAACCTGCCCAGTCCTGAAGATCACTGAACACATTTTAATAAGAGCTAAAATGGAGGATTTACTTTCATACAAACCACACTGTTTATTATGTGCTAGGCAGTGAGGACACAGAAGAGAGACATAAGCCCCGACCTTCTGTGGCTCAGGATGGAGAGAAACACAGCAAAAGGAGAGCAGTGTGGTGCGGAAGGGCAAGAGCCCAGTGTTCAAAGACTCCCGAAAGGAAACAGGGAGTCACAGTTTGGGTAGTGAAGTCATCCTGGACAAGAGATGTCTTTTGGGTTTGGAAGGATAAAGAAGTGTTTTCTAGGTGTATTGGTGGTGGTGGGGATTGCTGTGCAAAGGCACTGAGGTACAGAATGGCATGGCATGTTCAGGAGGCTCAACCCTGAATTTCTCAGACTAAAAGAACATGCTTGTGTGAGCGGCCAAGATACTCAGATATTCCTTAGAAATATGAGCTGGAGCCTGACAAATACATACAGTTTTGGTAGTATAAAGGTAGTCTTTCTCATTTTCATGTAGTACTATTTTTGAGACAGTTAACATTAAAATCTATCTTTTTTCTTAAATTCAAAGCAACTCTCCCAAAATAGTTTGGAATCCTTTAAGCATCTGTTTTTCTGATATGTAGAGATTCATAAACAAGTAAAACATGATCTAATATTTCCCCAAGAAGGGCCTAAGTCAATGCTTTTGTAATAGGAAAAAAAATCTACCTTCTAGCCAGTTGTGATGCTTGTTCAAGGAACTCAGGGAGATGTTTTGATCCAGTAACCCCCTTTCACTTTTTCTGCACTCCTCTTACCAAACCGACAAATTCTATCGTTACTTCTATAGGCTCACTTCTGTGTCTCCCCCTTCATGTGACACTGTGGGTGCCATATACAAACATGAACAGGCTGTAAATTAAATAACATTTCACTCTCAGAGTCACTGATCGCTAAGGCCTGTAACGAGAATCTCATGTGTCCCTCTTGGTTTGTTTGTGACCATGTTCTGAAGAAGAAGAAAAAAAATTATCAAGTTAATAAATCAACACCAACAATATAAGCCTAATAAAACAAGTCTCTTCTGGTTTTTATTAGTTATTACATTGACAAAGCAATTCTGCAACTCTCAGATGGGAGGGGCGGCGGAGGCTGGCAGGCCATCCTGGGAGCATGCAGGCATTTCCACTTGAGAGCACCGAGAACACACACGTCCTTCTCGATTCCCCACTGCTTTGTCGCCACACGGGTCATGGTTTCCCTGTGCTTTCCAAAAGCAGTGACATTGAGAGGGCACTGTAGAGGACTTCCTCTCCCTCCTTCCCTCCTGCTCTGCAATCTGCATTTTTTCCCCCAAACTCAAACTCAGGGTGTGATGTCAAACAGAAGCACAGCTTTTATTATTAATCAGCAACTTTACAAATGGTAAGATGGTGAAAAATTTTACTTGTCAATGAATGAATGGGCAAGGGTTGAGAAATCATGAAAAAACTAAATTATGAAAATAATCACATTAGAACAAATAGAGAAATCGCCCGTGAACTCCATATTATTAATGTTTCATATGCCAGTTCTCTCCAGCTGTAATTGTAAAGTCCACACAATTTTTATCCTTATTTTAACATACATGTAAATAATTATTTCTCTATAACATGGAAAATTACAGGGATGTTAAAAGGTATGTTTTCTGAGAAAACTTAATGTCATACATGGTAAAATACTTTCAGTATAATGTTCAATACAAGATATAGAACTATATAATTATGACCCTAATTTGTACGTGTGTGTACATGCATACACTTATATGCATGTATGCAGACAAAAAGAAATATACCAAAATATTAATGGAGGTTTTTCACAGTGTTGTTATTATTTCTTTTCTGAACTTTTCAGTTTCTATAACAGATATTTATCATTGTACAATGGAAAAAGTTCAAATATGTTAGTTTTAATATGATAGTTGAATTATATTAGTTTAATGCTGTAACTTTCCTACTCTCATGTGGGGGAAAAGTAGGCCATTTCTCGTTTTTGGCTATTACAGTTTGAGTATTCCTTATCTGAAATGCTTAGTGTTGCGATATCAAACTTTTTCAGATTTTAAAACATCTGTATTCACTTTACTGGTTGAGCATCCCTAATCTGAAAATCCAAAATGCTCCTAAATCTGAAACTTTTCGAGCATTATGTTGACATTCCAAAAGTTTTGGTTTTTGGAACATTTCAGATTTCAGCTTAGGGATGCTCAACCTATACCCCAAACTTTGAATTCCTTTCCCTGTCTCCGCATCCAAACTACGTCCCCTGGAAAGGGCAGCTGTCCTTGATCTGGTCTCTGCTGACCACTCCAATGTCAGGGCAGCGCCAAGGCACAGACATTGGAGTGGGACATTCTCATCAGAATCCTGCTCTGCCATTTCTTCAAAGCTGGTCATCAGATGAAACAAGATGCAATGATATGCGGAGAGTTCCTGCTGCACACTGATGTACGCCAGGGAAGGTGCTGCCATTATTATTTTTCCCTCACCTCCACCCCTTCTCCAGTCCCCGAAAGCTCCAGCCAGAGGAACCAGGCACCACACCACACTCCTGCCTGCAAGCTCCCACGACCTTCATGTGTATGTTCTTTTTCTAGAAAAGGCCCTCCACTTCGTCTCTACCATGGCCACCTGATGTCCACCCAGTTCAAGCACGTATCCTCTTGTGATCTTTCTGGAACCCATTGTCTGGGCTCAGTGCCCCTCTTGGGAGTCCCAGAGCTCCTAATATTTACCTCCATCTGAGCATCTGTCACTTTTTGTTTGTCTGTTTATTTTTCTCTCTTTTCCACTAGACTGAAAATTCTTCCAGGTCAGAGCTGTGGTTTCCATCTGGAACCCTTAGCTTGGGATTTCACAAACAGTAGATGCTCCAATTCTTATTTGCCTGAATGGCTTTCTGTTTTTCTGTCATGTCACTCATCTTCAAAAATATGACTTTCAGCTGTTGCATAATACTTCCTTGTGTTATCAGTTCTGTGATTTATTTAACTATTTTCTTATTATTACAGTCCCTTGTTAGGAAGGGGGAGGTATTATAACTAATTTACAGAGAATATCCTAATAACACATGAATCTTATTTTTTAGGAATAAAATTTAGCAGGTAGAATTATTGGCTTTGAACATCTTAAGACTTTGATTTTATATCGCCAGAGGGTAGAGCACGGTAGTTTTAGATTCTAGCCTTCACCTTATGTATTATTGCTATAGTACTTCTAAATGAATCAACAAAATAGCTGGGGTTAATGTCTTTCCATGCAAAATGGCATTCTGCTGAAGAAACTCAGCAGTTTCTGATGATTCCCAAGCTGCCGAGTCTGGGGCTGTGATGACACATACACATGACACCTGCAGGGTGGAAAGGGACATGGCTGCTTAGAGAGCTGACTGTGAATCAGGGGTTCCTGCAACTCAGCATTGTGGCTTAGAAACAACTTAACTATCCCTGTATTTTTTAAAATACATTTTAGTTGTCAATGGACCTTTTTTTAAAAAATTTTATTTATTTATATGTGGTGCTGAGAATCGAACTCAGTGCCTTATGCATGCTAGGCAAGTGCTCTACCACTGAGCCACATCTCAGCCCCTATCCCTGTATTTTTGTTTAGTGATGGTTTCCTTTCCCTGATCCTGGTTATGAGATTGTTTTTTCTAACTTTGTCTTATTAGGTAACAGGACTATTTTTTTTTTCTTTTTGCAGTGCAGGAGATTAAACCCAGGGCCTCTCACATGCTAGGCACATGGTCTACCTCTGAGCCACATCCCAACCCCTAATTTTTTCCCTCCATATCATGCTGAGGTTCAAACCTAGGGCCTCACTCATGCTAGGCGAGTGCTCTGCAGCTGAGCCACATCCCCAGCCCTTGTTAGGTGATAAAAATGGGTGATATTCAAACATTTTTCCTATAAAAATAGTCACTCCTTTGTATTTATATATGTATGTACATATGTATGCATATATTTATGCATCTCCAAATAAATATTGATAAAGCAAAAATATCCACCCATCAGATATCTTTGACAAATGGTATATTTCACATGAGGATGAACTTTCAAATGGTGTTCATAACTACATGTGGGGACGCACACCTGTAATCCCAGGGACTCGAGAGGTGAGGCAGGAGGATCGCAAGTTCCAGGACTGAGGAACTTCATGAGACCCTGTCTCAAAATAAAAATTTAAAAAAGGGTTGGAGGTGTAACTCAGCGGTAGAATGCTTGCCTAGCATGTGCCAGGCCTGGGGTTCCATCCACAGTACCAGAAAAAAAAACGATTCATTTCATTCAAAAAGCATGGACCTGGGTAAGAACCAGCTGGGTCTACTAGGTGTACAGGAGTGGGCACAGGGTACAGATACAGAGTATTTTGCAAAAAAACTTCCAGAATAGGTCTGAGCTTGCTGAAGTTTGTGAACGATTACCAAAGAGCCTCTCTTTGTTCTACCTATAACAGCGACTGCCTCCCTGAACACACATTCCCCTTCCTTCCCCTGTGAAGGAATCCCTTTGCTTCTACATGCCTTTTCCCTAACAGCCATACGTGCCTCACTCTGAGTTGAAAACCTGAGTCAGCAGAATAGGCCCAGATTAATAAATTGATGGTTTTTAAAAAGCCTTTACGTACAGAGATAACCTGTACAAAGTAAATGACTTTATTGATCTCTTACTGAAACTCTGGGGAAAGAAACCCGGTGAGGTTTCCAGGGAACAAAAGTTTAAACAGAATAAAGGGTCATTATAATTCTCTGTAGTCAGTGTGCTGGTGTTCCTCTTATTTTAGGTAATATGAAAAACATTTAAAGAACTTTACATAGTTATATGAGTAAAAAAATAAACTCGGTCTATCTGAAGAAAAACCCTGAGTAGTTGTGGTGCATAGACATGGAAATAGTTGTGAAGGTGAGAGGGGACTGAAGAAAGACAGGGAGTGCCCCGGGGCTGGACCAGTC
Organism: Xerus rutilus; assembly: GCA_028644305.1. Taxonomy (NCBI): domain Eukaryota; kingdom Metazoa; phylum Chordata; class Mammalia; order Rodentia; family Sciuridae; genus Xerus; species Xerus rutilus. The sequence continues at coordinate 121,483,454 of CM053399.1, read as the reverse complement.
TGTACCGTGTGGAACCCATCTGGTTTCTGGGTTTTCTACTGAAAACCACTCCCCCACCCCCAGCACACAGAGGGACTGGTTTCCCTCAAGACCACCATGAAGTAGATAGAGAAAGCTTTGGAAAAGATACAGGAGAGAGTTTATAATTTAAAACCACTGGGACAATGCAGCTAAGGAGTTATGGTTGGCTTGGGAGGGAAGAAATCACATGTAAAAATGTTGCCCAAGACTATTTTTTACAAATGATATCATTACTACAAAAATGATATCATTACTTAAGTGGAATATGACCTTGAAAAATAAATATAATCTAGGAAATGAAGAATGCTCATCTTTTAGTTACTCAAAATTCATCTGTCTAGCCTGTGAAATTTTTTTTAAAAATCTAAGTTCTTTGTATTTTGCATGACTATAAAAAAGGCCCAGAGAGATTAGCAGATTTGGCCAAGGTAACACAGTTGTAATTCATGTCTCTGGATTTCACAGCAAAACTCTGGTGTGGCAGCATGCAGGTGATCACCAGAACAGGCTCAGCTGGAGAAATCCTTTTGTCCCAAGTGACTCTGCAAACACTCTCTGTTCCTCTTAACTAATCTAAAATAAAGTAATTCAGATTTGCTGTGCTGAAGGCAACTGCTAAAGGAGTCTAGGGGCAAATTAGAAAACATCGATTACAGTTTCTTCCTCCAGAGTGAGAAATTAAATCAACCAAGAGAGATCAGAACAGCCCAGCTGCAATGGCAAGGGAACCCTGGCAAAGCCTAGCATAGCATGAGGAGTAGACATTGGACAGCTGGCCAGCTGCCCAGGAACATGGAATCCAAATTCTAAGGCTGTTTTGTGACCTCACAGACCTGGCCTCTCCCAGCCAATGCATACCTGGCTGACCAGTGGTTTTCTTGCGAGTATGTGCCAATTCTGTATGGGAAGCCTGAGGCATCTAGGGTCACGATTTTCAACAGCTTTTGAGGTTTGACTCACAGAACATCCTTTGCTGGAGGTTTTTCTGAATCTTCTCATCTTCACTGATTTCTCCTCTAAATTCCATCTGAATTTCAGGATAGAAGAGGCTTTGAGGTGGCAATCTGGTTATATGCTTTCAATAAAAGGTTGCACAGTTTCTAAAAATGCTTTCATCCATACTTTACAAAGATTGAGAAGTCAATTGTCTCTCAATGGGAATATTATGTTGAAGGATGGGAATATATGAATTTTGGGAGGAACACAGAAGCCCCTCCCATGGCTACCATCTCTTCCCTTCCCCTCAGTCTTTACAGTGCAGCTTAGTACACACAGTCTGCCTGCTATAATATGACATCTGCATTTGGACGGAAGCAATTTTATTAAAACTTCACAAATTGTAAGTATATAGGACAGTATATAAGACAGGGATTCTATCTTTGTGTACACCACTATACCCATCACTTAGCTTCATATTAGCACACATCAAGCACCAAATACTTGTTGGATGAATTCATGATGGATGGACACCTGATAGATCAATGAATGGATGGGTAGACGAGTAAGTAAGAAATTTGTGGCTACTGCAAACCACTTTAAGGAAATCCGTTCTTTAAATAGGTAAAGGAGGATTAGGAAATGGAGTTCTAGCAACAACTGAGTTCTAGCTCTTACAGAAATTCTGGTGAGATTTTTATGGATAAAAGGGCACAGCCAACAATACCAAACACGACTAAGAAACTCAGTGTTTGTTAACATGTCACTCCATGTTAAGGTATTTCCCAACCTCTACCCATCACGATATACACTGCAGTACCCATTCTGGTGACACTGTGCACCATCACATGAAGAATGCCACTAGATTGCACTTGGACCAGTATTTTTGTCGAAGGATGGTGCTAATTTCTGAGCAAGATTAGGTCATTATCAATGAAGGTGACATGAAGGATACCATATGTGTTTGTCAGCTTTCCGTCACTGTGACAAAATACCTGAAACAAACAAGTTAAAAGGAAGATTTATTTTGGCTCACTGTTTCAGAGGTTTCAGTCTGCAGTCACTGGTCTCTGTTGCCTTGGGCTCATGGGATGGTAGAATATCATGGTGGAGAATTCATGGTAGAGCAAAGATACTCACCTCATGGTGACCAGAAAAAGAAGGAGGGGGAGGCTCCCAATATTTCCTCCAAGGGCACACCCCAATGGCCTTCCTAAAGGTTCCATTACCTCCCGATAGTGCCACAGGCTGGCAACCAAGCACATGGCTTTTGGGGGATATTTCAGATCCAAACCATAACTATGTTCCCCAAATTATGTATGTGCATGTTCATAACCTTGTGCTTTATAGAGACTTTAGCCATGGGAGGAATGTCTATATTTTTCTGTTTCATTTTTTAAGCCAATCTAAGTATATTCCTCAAAGTATAAGCAGGGGCTACATTTTACATTCATCTATGCAATAGTAACATCATAGTTCATCCTCACAAAAATCCAGTGCTGGTATTAGCCCTGCTTTTTTAAAAAAATTTTTCAGTTGTTGATGGACCTTTATTTTATTCATTTATTTATATGTGGTGCTGAGAATTGAACCCAGTGCCTCACACATGTGAGGTAAGTGCTCTAACACTGAGCCACAACCCCAGCCCTTAGCCCTGTTTTACTGATAAGTACTTTGAGGTTTTGAAGAATTAAGTAATTTGTCCAAGGTCATATAGTTAGTATGGGAAAGCAGGGGAATCAAACCCAGGCAGTCTGATTTTAAGCCAATGCTTTTAAGCATTTCACCAGAGTTGCTATGGTGCTCATATAGTGGTAGATCTCAATTTCACATGTTGCCTGATTTCCTGTAAATATGTCATAACTGAAATAAGATAGAAAGGGAGAGGGAAACAAGTGGGTGGGGGAGGAGGAAGACAGGAGAGAGAACAGAAAAAAGCCAGTTTGGAAGTAGATCTAATTTGATTCTTGCTCATTTTATCCCATTTCTCAAAAGCCAATTAACTGCGAGAGTGTTTTTTATAGCCGTGCACATGCCTAACTGTATCAGTTAGGCTTTGACCCAGAGTTGTAGCTATCTGTAGCCCTATGTGGATTTTTCCCCCACTTCCTTTAAAAAATATACTCACATCTGCCTGTGGCTACCATTCTCCAAATGCAAGTTCTAATATAACAGTAGATCTTTTGCTGGGCAGCAAAGATAGCCACACATAAGCAAGAAAAGGGAAGCTATGGTTTCTGTTCTTGTCCTTAAGGAAATCATCTTAAATGCATGGATGGCATGTGGGTATTTTGCTTGTCAAACCCTGTTGATTGACTGCAGCTTCCAGGAACCCTCTATGGAGGATTCCCAGCCTGAATCTAGGCTAAATGGGTGGGTACTATGGACAATTAACAATGTCTGCCATGGCACATAGTGTTGGTGCTTTTAGTGTTATAGCACCGAATGTATATTTAAATATTAATTCCCTTACTTTGAATTAAACCTTAGCAACCTTTGCACTGACGAGAGCACCACCTTCTCCTCACCCAACCTGAACTCAGGACAGAGAACAGGTGCTGAGAAGGAAAGATGCACTTGACTTGAGGGGTAAAAATCAATACATCAGTGGCCATGGGCCTGTCTTGAGTTAAGAAACCCTATCAGCAGGCTGGAGATGTCGTGCAATGGTAGAGCATTTGCCTAGCAATTCTGAGGCCCTGGATTTGGATCTCCAGAACTGCAAAAAAATAAATCCTATTGGCAGCTATTAGTATCCTATTATTCTAGCTAAGCCCTAAATTCCTCCTTGTAGTGGTATGATCTTTCCTGATTGGATGGGACTCTTAGTGAAGTTTGACCGTGGCACAGTTATTTTATTTTTTTGCCATAGGAAACTTGCTGACAGGTCTCCTTTGAAAAACTAAAAGCGTGAAATGCTTTTCACTCCTCTGAATGGTGTTCCACGTGACACACAGACTGAGCCTACAGAATCCTGTGGGCTATATAAAGTACCTTCAACTCCCTACTACATCAGCTTCATGTCACCCTCCCTGTCACCTTGGCATCTTTGTGGGATTGTTCTTAAGCAGTTAAATAAAACGAATGCCCATTAGGTGCTCAATAGTCATCCCTAAACTGAATAGCTGAACTGTTGTACAGACTCCTGATGGGTATTCTGACCTGGATCCATCTTTGACATGCCTCTATGAGCCTCTAACATCTTCTATAATTTATAGTCACTCATTTCCTTACCAGCAGGAGACAAAGATCAAAGATGGCCCCAATCAGTGACACCACCAATATACCTTGTGAACGGCGTCATCTCCAGGCACCCTTTCCTGGCATTGTAATTTACTGGCACATCTGACCTAAATCAAATTCAGGCTCACGATAGGCCATTTAAATGGTGAGAGTGTCAAAATGCATTTCCCCTCACCCTGCCCTGTGATTTATTTACCTTGGAATTACACGTTAACATGGCCATTGCCGTTATTTTCTGTTGCAAGCAAAAATAAGTCCAACCACTGAGATTCACTAACAAAACATCCCTGACATTTACCTTAGTGCATGCAGAAAGCTTAGCTCACTCCACTTCTCTAAGGGCATGGGGGGTGGTGACAAAGAGTCCTGCATAATTCAAAAATTACATGGTAAAAAGGGACAAATCATTTTGTTAGGGAAATACACAGTCTTTAGGTGTGTTGGGGGCTGATTGCATAGAACTTCCATACTTTAAGGACAATTTTATTTTGCCTTTTGAAATCTGGTGTCAGTATAAGAAGGCAGAGCCATGACTAGCCTGGAACTGTAATGACACACAGCAGGAACTCAATAAATATTTAAGGAGTGGAGGAAGACCCCTGCAGCAAGAAGATTTCTTCCCAAAAATGCCCTAGAGGAAAAGGAGCTCAGAGAGAGGACTAAGAAGAGCAGATCTGAATTCAAATCCTGCCTTGGTTGCTTTTAGCTGTGTGAGCCCTGTCCAGTCCCCTCACTCAATGAGCCTTAGTCTCTTTGTGGGCTGACGATAAGGACCACGGCGTGGTTTCCCTCTCTTAACTTCCCAGTGTGAGGGCACACAGGGCAGGCAAGGCCCCTATGAAGGATGGACGACAGCCCAGGATGGTCTAGTTGGTTCAGAGTCCCGGACTGAGGGCCAATGTATGAAGTGTTTTCATAAGACTAAAGTAGCCTTTTGCAAGCAACTGCTGCAAATGTCCAAGGATTTCTCTTTAGTGATTTTCAAGTTATTTCACAAGAGGAAAAGGAGAAGCTGTGTTTCCAGTCAACAGATAGACCTCTTCTGAGAGCCTGTGGGCATCTAACCTGGCCCTCAGTACATCCAGGAGAGCCACAGTTTGATTTCTGATTTAAATGATCAGTTACCAAGGAAGATAAACAGTGGCAGGCGCTTATAGCTAAATTCCCCTTTTGGGCATTACAGGGGTCCAAGCAAAGGAGTGAATTCTTGCATTTCCCACTGTTTCTACTGCAGCTCAAAGAGCCCTCTCCCTGCAGAGGAGAGATGAGATGGTGATGTGACAGCCTATCAAACTAAAACCCAGACTTGGGGACAAAGGAATTCGTAAACTGAGCATTTGCAGATTGTAGACGAGTTGCCTACAATCATTCACCTTCCCAGTCTCCTCAGCCCAGTTTCCCTCACTGGTAAAATGGAGGAAATGCCACAGATTTGTTCTGCTCTCTCCTACCCTACTGCTTTTTCCTCCCATTTGGGCTGTTTTCACGTTGGCCCACTTCACCAGCCCCACACATTACTGAATGGCTCCTTCTTCTGATTGAGGACTTAGCATTTCCCCTCACCTCCCAAATTTCCTGCCTTGACTTGCTTTCTCAGCTCCTTCAGTTATGAAAGTGAGGTAAGATCACATGAGCCGGAAGCTGTCATGTTCATTTAGAACAAGTCGTGTGTAGGCTCCTAATACATATATATATTTGAGTGAATGAATAAATGAGGCATAGAAATGAAGAAAAGGACAACAAGACTATACAGAAACCCTGAGTGTAAATGGCTATGACAACTGGGATTTATTTTAAATCTATTATTGCACTACAAAATTACCCTCCATCAATCAGACTCTGTTCTTAAGAATTCTATCTTGGGCTCCTGTATCTCAAGTAATTATACTAAAATGGTGTTATTAGAGTTAGCTCAAGAAAATGATCCTGCAAATGAATGGGATTTAAAAGGGAAAGAAATCATCTTAAAAGAGATTTGTAATTACATAGTTTAAAAAACTACTAAGGGTTCTGCATTTCATAAAAAAGTCTTAGATAGCAGCAGTTTTAATGACCAATCTCCTCTCACCCAACCAATGATCTTGATGTTACAATGTGTGGTACAGCGGAATTCCTAAAAGCACTGGCTCTTGAGTGCACACTAGCCAGCTGCACCTTCAGCAAGTACTTTGCCTCCTGGGGCTTTCATCTCCTCATCTCCTCATCTTCCATGCATGGGTGATGGTACATAACTACAAGGGATGTGGGGAGGACTCAAGGGCACCATCCAGCACATAGTGAGCATCATCTCAATGTCAGCCACTTTTATTCTATTCATATAATGCTCTTCTATCAGGTCAGTTGAAGAATGGCTGCAATTTGCAATCTCTCCAGCAGTGAGTCACAGTTCCTTCTTGTGTGTGTACAAACTAAACTCCATATAATGCCACTAGCTCTAGTTCTTCTAACTTCTGCCAGTGAAAGAAAAAAAAGTGACCAACCCCAATAAAAAGATAATGAAACACATACACATATTTATCTATCCATATGTACATATCTATGTGTGTGTGTGTGTGTGTGTGTAAAAAAGCATGTTTATCATGCTTATCTCCTCCACAAGACTATGAGTTCCTACAGGAGGTGGGAGATGAAAAAGGCTAATATTTGTTGAGTGCTTACCATGTGACAGATCCTTTTTTAAGTGCAGGAGAAGCCTATGTAGCTGTCAATACATCTTACTATTCTGACTCCTTCAGCAAAGAAGACTTGAGTGACGTTTATTGATGAACATTATAAGCTGTATGGTCTAGTGTGTAAGAATGCTCCTGCATCATCTACTCATTAGCAGTGTGACCTTAGACAAGTAACTTAACCTCTCTGTGTCCTGGTTTCCCATAGGCAAAATGAGAATAATAGGAACAATAACAATGACAAGAATAGCACTATATGCAGTTGTTATGAAGATGAGTTGATTCATGAAAAGGGCATAGAACAGTGCTAGATACACAGTAAGCTTTGAGTAAATTTTAGAAAACCCCTGGGGTCCATTTTAATTGGGAAATAAACAATACCATATCTCTGAAGTCAAATCCATCCCATTTTTCTTTTGTGGTGGGAAAACTTAAAGAAAAGGTTAAAGTTTGAATTTACATAAAAATCTGAATGATTCTTGGAGTAGCCAAGAAAATAAAGGAATGGTCATTTGGTGGCTGGGATGAGTCAGTCATGTACCTACAATATCCAGAGGAACCTTTTGATAACATAAACCTATGAATTATGTCATTTGGGCATAATATGGAAATAATTGTGTAGCTAGATCTATTAGAATCGAATGCTCACTTGTTTATTCATTTATACACTTTGTTCACTCAACGAACATGTTGATCATCTACTATATGAAAGACATTGTTTTAGGAACTGGGGACTCACTAGAGCAAAACAAAGTCCCTGCTCTAGATATCAAACAAATGCATACCATGACAGTTAATGATAATACATATCTAATTAGTAAATTTGCATTTGAAAAATTACCTGTTCCTTAAAATACTAAAAGCAGAGGTATTAAAGACTAAAATAGTTGCTTAACCATAATAATCTGTTAGATCAGTTAATTTAGTTACCCCCAAATCATCACCAGGATCCCCCAAATGAAGGCAGAGTGATGGAGAGAAGAGCTTGAAGAACAAGGGAAGGAGTGTGTGCCAGTTTCCCCTATTCTTGCCAGGCCAAAGCACCCTGGAGAAAAGGGGACCACTTCAGAGACCCATCCAGCCTTGGCTTTGGGTCCCAGGTTCCTCATTACTCCCCTAGCCCCAGTAGAGCCATCTCACCTCAGCTTCAGGCTCAGCTTTGCCAAGTCCCCACAACCCAGTCCTGATCTGCTGTTGGAGGTGCTTCTGGAACTCTGGTCTGATGTCCAAGCCCAGTATCCAGATCCCCTTGACCATTGTGACCTGTACTAATTGCTATGAAAAATGGACTTCTTCTCTGCTCATGGGATCTGGATGTCAACTAACAACTCTATTGGTGATGGGACTCCTGTTCAGGCTTTGTCCATTTTAGTCACAGGCTGAGTCTACAGTCCTTATAAGCCATGGGACTACTTGCTTTTCTCCTGCCCATCTCATCCTGAAACCCAAATCCAGTCTTTCCTATAGCCCTGGAGTGGGCTAGGTTATGGACTGCCAAACTTTCCTAGCATTTTCAAATTGGGCCTGCTTCTGCACTGCTCATGGGTGTATGTATCTGCCTTATCACTTATAATGGAACACCACCACAGTGACCAATCACATGGCCTAGGAATTTTGCTCTGCCCTGCTGGAGCTCCTGACCCTTCATTGAGGCTGCTCAATAGTGTTTCGGCTGCGGTAAAACAATTGGAGCCATCATGCAGTACCCCAGCCACATATCATGAGTCCTAAAAAGATGGATCATTATATTTTTAGGGTCCAACCTTTGCAATAGTTAACATCACACACCAAATATTGTGTCCAGACTATTAGAGTTTTCCTGACCCTTCTGCATAGAATCATCCAGAATCATATCTCCCTCTGTCATGCTCCAAATCTTTATATATCTCTTATTATCAAAGCTTCTATTTTTTAAAATATTTTTTTAGTTGTAGATGTACACAATTTACTTACTTACTTACTTACTTATTTATTTATTTTTATGTGGTGCTGAGGATCGAATCCAGTGCCTCACACGTGTGAGGCAAGCGCTTTGCCACTAAGCTACAGCTCCAGACCCAAAGCTTCTCTTTTATACTTATTTTCTGGATTTGTCTATCTCCTTGTGTCAGTTAGCTTTCCGATATTATAACAAATACCTAAGACAACCAACTTAGAAAGAGAAAAGGGTTATTTTGGCTCACAGTTTTGGAGGTTTAAGTCCATGGTCAGTTGGTCTGGTTGCTTTTGGGCCTGTGAAAAGGCAGGACATCATGCCAGTGAGTGTGTATGCAGCAAAAAAGCTCACCTCACAGTCAGGAAGTGAACGAAAGAGGAGAGAGAGAGGAAGTGACCATGGTTCCAAAATGCCCTTCAAGGGCATATCCCCATGATCTAAAACCTCCCACTGCCCCATACCTTAAGTTCCCACCACCTCCCTACAGTTCCATGGGCTGGGGACCAGGCCTTTCATACATGGGCCTTTGGGGGACATTCCAGATACAAAGGATAACACTCCTCTGTGTGACTATACACTCCATCAGGACCGGGACTGCATCTGCTCATTTGCTTAGCTCATATTGGATCTGCTGAGCTTGACCGAGGGCTGATATGTCACAGGTCTCAACACATATTTGTTGAGTGACCATCGCCCAACAGACAGACAGTGGCTTCTGGCTGTCTGACGCAAGGGTCTGCCTTCATTCAGCCCATACCTGAGCCAAACTCACAATGAACTGGCTTCTAGACAATATCTCAGAGTTAACCTCTTGGAATGTTCTTTATCTTCTTTCTCTAGCCATAACCTGGTGTTCCGAGTAGAGTACTACTTCCCTTATAGGCATTTTAAATGTGGTGGTTTCTTTACTGCAGCCCTTGTTTTTCTGGACTAGGAGGAGCAGTTGCTGTCTTCCTTACTTTTCAATGCCGCTTCCAGATTATTCTCTTGTTCCCTAAACCCCTTTAGGCTTTTTCAGCAATCCAACCACTTCTGAGTCACATGGCTTCATTCCTTGGGTTCTGGATCTCTCCTGCCATCATATTATCTGAATGATGCCAATATACTACCCACACCATGACTCCTAACCTCCTTGAATTCTCTACAGATCTTGTTCTCACCCTATTTCAGCTATTCTGTCTTGCCTTCAACCTTATCACGAGCTATAGCTTCATTTTCTAGTAACTTAGCCGAGGTGAACTGAAATGGAAATTCTATCTGCCCATTACAACTAACAACTCAAAATATTTGTTTCTTTACTAGAATGAAGACAAGTTTCTCCTTAGCAAACAACATCAACAAAAAACTTCAAGCTCAAGTAAGATAAAGCAAAACAAACAAATGAAAAACCCACAAGGGTTTCTAAGTACTTTCAGCATAGTTGTGGCTATGTAATATACTTCTGGACATTGATGCCAGAGGTAATTTAAGAAGAAAATGGGATCCATTGATCATGAGATGAACTAAGTCTAAGAGTATTATTTAGAGTGGCACATTGTTGGTTGATAAATTGTATGAGCTGATAGTGTAGACATCTGATTTTTTTTCTTTTTTTCTTTGGTATCCATTTATCATACTTCCTATGGTAGTCCCTTTGAGATCCACCCTTCCCCAATCTTGATGCACTGTGGTTCAGTGCGCCCCTATCCCGTCCCCCAAAGCCAAGCCTGGGAGCACATTTGTCTAAGTTCCCTTCATAGTAAAGGGTTCTGTAATGGGAAGGTGACCAAGTCAGTCAATAAGACTTCTGCTGTGGCTTCCAGGAGATTCTGTTTGCCACTATAAATGACAACACACGGAGCTTCTGCATCCATTTGTGTCAGTGAGAGGACAGCCTATCTGAAAATGTGGCCAAACAGAAGGAGAAGATATCATGCCTTGGACCACGGTCATAGCAGTGGAGATAGATAAGAAGTAGTAAAACTCACGGTGCATTTTTGATAATAGCATAGGCAAACTTGTTGGTTGAAAATTAAGGAAGGAAAAGTGAGGAAATCAATAATGTCTCCCCAGTTTTGGGCCTGAGTAACTTAGATAGAGATGCCATTTAATCAGATGATAAGAAAAGAACCAGTGTGGGGAGGAAAATAACAAGACTTCCATTTTTGGATGTGTTAAGTTTGATTAGTCTGTTAAACATCCAATGTGGAGGTGTCAATGGAGACATCAAGGTTCACGTGTCTCAGCTAATTTCCTCTAAGCCATGGCAATGATGACGATGATGGAAGCTAATATTTACTGAACACACATTACACATTGGGCTCTATGTAAGATGCTTTGCATAGGATTCTCATTCAATCAAATGATATTCCTGTAAATTAGCAGCCCTCGTTTTACAGATGAAGAAACCGAGGTTCAGATTTCCTTGTCAACAAAAATATGTCTTCCTAAATAAAAAAAGTGGTAGAGTTCTATTTTATATGGCATGAGACCTTGTCACACGTAGGCACTCCAGGGGAAGGACAGTATCTTTTCATTCTCTGCATTCCCAAAGCACCTAGTAGAAGATAATCAGTCATTGCTTGACTCCATTGCTCATGGCAAGAGGCCAAATGATCAACATGAAGCCAGGCTTCCAGTCTAGTTCCCTTTTCTCTGCTCTTCTGCCTCTTTATTCCTCAGCTCCATGTAATAAGTCTTGCCCACTAGTTCACCTTCCTCCTTCATGAGCAGTCAGAGTGCCGTACAGGGGTATGAGCAGTTGTCATTACAGTTTTGGAGCATGAAGTCACCAGAAACAAGGAGAGGTAGGTCTCACTTTACAGCTTTCATTCAGCATCCCACCTGGCCCACAGATTTCAACTGGGCCTTTCAGGTTACTGAGGTAGTCTGTAGGGCATGAAAGCTAAAACTCATTTTGGGTTCCCCCACCACCCAATTCAGGTAGTTTCCAGAAGGAGCTAAAATCATGAGCAGGAGCATAGGAGATCCTGATTGAATCAGATTCAAGCACATCAAAGTGGGACTGGCTTTTTTATTTCTCTCTGGCCAAATGTTTTAGGTCAATCTTCCACTCAGTGAAATAGAAAAATAATTCAAAAACGGTCACTGTATCCCCCATCTGCCATTTTAAGAGAAATGAGGTTACTAAACTAAAGGTGAAGATGCCCCCGCTTCTCAAAAGAGGGCCATGAGAAATTGTCTTGGTATTGGAAGCACGGGGTAGGGACAGCTGCTGTTCATGTTTCTAACCTGCCCTTTCCCTCTTTCTGATCCCTAGACTTCCCCTGGCCAATCTTTGAAGCATCAGCTCCAATCACACCTCCTCCATCATTCCAAGATGGCCCTTGGCATGCTCCTGGGGCGGGGGATGTTTCTATACCTGCACTCATCCCTGTCTTGATTTTTTTAAATAATGAGATGAGTTACCAATGTATCCCTCTCCTTTCCTTCTTCCCTCCCAGGCTCTGAGCTCATGAAGAGGGACCCTGCTTTATCCATCTTAGAAACCCAAGGGCTTAGCTCAATTCCTGGCAGATACAGTGAGGTTCAAATAAACAGCAGATGGAATGGCATTGTGTTTGGCAGGGAAAACAGTGTCTTGTGGACTTGGGGATCTTGGTTCTAGTCCTGGCTTGGAGCCAACTCCTTTATGTGCTCCAGGCTAAGCCCCTTACCCTCTCTGATTCTGTTTGTTCATCAGCCAAAATAACGGGGCTGCCCAGCTCAGCTCTGAGGGCCCTGCTGCTCTGGCACTGAGTGATCTGTGTGTGCAGATGGAAAAGCAACTGAGGATAATGCATTCACGCAGGATGGCTCAACAGGGCCCTCATCATTAATCACAATTTTCCAATCTGAAAAATCCCTCCCCAAACGATCTCAAAAGGATGCTACACACAATGAAGGAGAAATAATCACCCTCAATTTCCAGACAACTGTGTTCTAATGTCTGCTAATTGTGTCAGTCTTTTCCTGGCCAAGTACATACTCTGTGCTTCCCCAGATTTTTACTCCTGGCCTTTCCAGGATGGGGGTAGGCAGGGGATACAGTGGGGTACCCAATAACAGCAGGTTTCTGCTCCCAGGCACACATTGCAGACAGCTAAATGGCACATAGAATATTTCGCAGGTTTTAGTTCCCAGATCTGGTTCTAAGCTCAACATTAAGGCCAAAGTCTTAAGAGCAAACTGATTGGTTGCTTTGCATGGGAAGTTTTTTGCCAAGTGCAAATTTGAATAGACCCATGAAGACAATCCCTTCTTATTGTTGCCATGACTCCAGGATGACCCTTGTACTTCAGTCCCAAACTGTGAGAAGAGGTCAAAAATTGCATTTTCTCCAGAGGCAGAGGCAGGGCTGTGAAGGAAGACAGGTGTACTGCCTGTTAGGCTCCCTAATGAGATGAGTTACCAATGTATCCCTCTCCTTTCCTTCCTCCCTCCCAGGCTCTGAGCTCATCTCCCTAAATGCTTTCAAGGTACAGCTTCTGATGTGAAGCCTTGATGTTTTCCAGTTAATTGCATCCCCCACCCTTCACATGCCCTATTGCTCCTCTTTAGTTTTTTTGTTTGTTTTTTTGTTTTTTGTCTTCTGTGGACTCCTGAATTCACAATCCACTCAAAGCTCTTCCAGTGGAATAACATTTTATACTTCCCGATACAGAGAGTTAACAAAATTTTTAAATGTTTCAATGTGTGAGATGTTCTGCCTCGTCTTGAAAGACAAGGACCACTGTGTGACACTGCTTTTGAATGTCACACACACAAGCCATCAACAATGCATGCCCAGCGTCGGCAAGCCCAGTCCTCAGAGCACCTTCGGCCTTCCCAACTGACTTGGATGCGATGGATGATTTAAGTCACAGCGACCAGTCTTCACCTTGTGGCATCACAGCTGAGAACAATTTTACAGAATGTATTCTGACTGAGTGACGTTTTCTTGCTTGTAAAAGTGACTTTTTAAATGCACATTTTTCATCATTTTTGGTAATTAGAAAGTCATTTACCTGAACGACCCTTATTCAAATGCTGAACAGGAATCTTAAGTCCTTCCGCATTTTTATGCTCACAGTATTTTATGATGTTTCATTCTGATAGGTCACAAAGCTCATCATTTCTGTACCAAAGAAAGTGATTTCTTATATAAGCTTCTCTTCATATTGCTAAGAATAAAATTGTCCTGAACCTGAGTGCTGAACTGTAAATATGACCATATCCATTAAACAGGAACTGAGGTTTTCTAAGTACATAGAAATGTTATGCCATTTTATCATATTAAATGAGATAGAATGATAAAAAGATTCACAACTAAAAAGTGTTGTAAAATATTTTATGAGTATAAGTAATTCAAATCCTTAGTAATTACACTGTTAGAAGACCCTAACCTCTGCCTTTACAATGTCTATCCCTCATAAAATCATATTATTTTCCAAAGATAATACATGTAAAATACAAAGTAAAAACCTGCATTTCTGTTCCATTTGAAAGTCAAGCAACATTCCTTTTTTCTTGTCGGAATATTTGAAGCCTGACAGAAATATACCTGTGCTTATCTATGTCTGTTTATTTATAATCCCTGGGGAGCATGGCATTTTTTCTTCTAGAATTGGTTTTTAAATCAGCAACCACACCATTATGCATACATAATATAAGATTGCGTTGATAGGAAAAATGCAGAGTGTGATACCTCACTTGCTTAGATCTAGTCATCAGTGCAAAATTTTTCAAAGAATTGTAATCATAAGAATTATCAAACAACTGTCAACAAGAGGCCAAAAGAACATGGATGAGACTTTGGAGGGTGAGATGCGGAGGCTCACATATGAGCAGAGAACAGATGCAATGTGTGGATCAGGAAATTACAGGAGGTTCAAGTCAGCACATGCCCAGAGCACAAGCATTATTTTTATGCACCAGTTTAAGAAACAATGGAGCAAAAAACAAAGGTTAGACCATTTGCTGAAAGGAAATTTCAAATGAGGTCAATTTTTTCACACTCCTATTGACTCCAGTGAAAGCCAGAGTAGATAAGAGGACTAGGATTTTTTTTTTAAATTAAGCAAACTACATTTCAAGAAAGAAATCTTTTTACAGTGTTTTTCCTCCCTAAAGTGTGCATTACTTATGAAATCTGTTCCATAAATCTCTCTTAAATGACTTTTGACCTTGATTACCCAACTCTTCCTTAACTTTCTATAGTTTCCAGTTGGCCTGAGATCTTTTTACATCTGTGCAGTAACAGAGGTGTCAGAACTTCCGGCATTGGATTCCAGACATGTTCTTTTACATATGTTGAGGAAAAGTCTTGACTCTTTTCCACCTTGGCTCTTCACATTCCTGAGTTGAGCCACAGGCTCTGGGTCTTCTTCCTGCTGGCTCTGTCCACTTTTCACGCTTTGGAAACAGCCTCTGTTTCCAAACAGCATGGACAAGGGTCACACAGCTCAAACCCTAATGTGCCTACCATCACTGGTAGGGAAGGTGGAGTATAGTGCTGATTCTGATCCAGTAGGTTTGGGAAGAGCCCAAGAATCCGAATTTCTGTTAAGCTCCCAGGTGACATGAAATGCTGGTGGCTCACATATAATACATTCTGAAGAAATAGGGTAGATAATCAAGTTCTCAGGCCTCCATCTCCTTTAGTATGCCAATAAATCAAACTAGCCCTTGGAGGAACAGTTCCCCTTATTCATCTATGCAGGAGGTAATCAGAAGAAAAGTGAGTAAGAAATGTGGGAGAATTAGGCAGTGAGAGAAGAATGACATGAAATTATTAGATGCAATTAAAAAGGATGGTTGTGGTAAAGATAATTGATCAGGTACCATATGATTTGACTATATGATTTGGGATTATAATAATATATATTGATAACACAACTGAAGATTCCTGGTGATAATATGAAGAAATCATTAATAGAAAGGTTCATCCAGCTGACAGCTCAAAGAGTTCTGAAAAACATTCCAGTCTTTTCTGATGAGTAGGCACTACCCAGACCAGTCACATCATACTTTCTGATGGGGAAGCATTGGTTAAGAATCCTGTTGAAAGGCCAGAATCACGATTTGCTATTACTAGTTTTAGTCTGTTGAAAGGGTGGAATCATGATTTGCTGTTACTAGTTTTAGACAAATTACCTAATCTCTCTGGATGCAAATGTTCTCACCTGCCATATGGGATGCTAACAATTAAAATTTAGTTGTATGACTTAAGTGAGAAATGTGAAGTGAAGTGCTGGATACAAAGACTAACACAAAGCGAACACTGGATTCATGACAACTATCATAAACATTAATTATACAGGTTCTACATACACATATTGTTATTGACGTAATGATCTTGGTAATATGAAGCTGAAATATGAAGGCTCAAAGACTTTCTATAAAATTTGCCACTGAAAAGAACCCATATAAATAAAAGTAAATACAAAATAAAATTAATGTTCTCATTAAAAAAAAAAAGAAGCTGCTACTGAGTATCTGGGTAATGTCTATATGGCCTGAGGTCTATTGCTGAACACCATGCAGGCAGCAAGTCAAACAAATTTTTGATGTTTAATATTTTCAATCTCCATTTTTCCTCTTCTAGTTTGGTTCCCAAAGGAGTCTGTACTTATGGGGGACTTCAAAGCAGACTGAAGAAAATCCACCTAGTTCAATGTTTTTGCCTTCGTGCTTATTAATAGAATCATGGTTAGAATGGCAGAGATTGAATGATTCAGCCAGTTTTCCAGATGTAGTTTAGTGGATCACTAAATCGTATGCCATTTTATGTCTATTGGCAGTAATCTGAGGGTGGGTCATTTTGTTTTATGCAAAAAAGGATACAGATTTAGTAAAAATTATTTCCATTCAAAAACACTTTTGGCTTATTTATGGGTTCACAGATTATTTTCAAGTGAGTGAAGTTGCTTAAATTTCACCAACCCACAGCTGATACTAGCCATATCTACACTAAAGTGTCCCATGGGCTAGTGGTAAATGACAACAGCAGGATGGCTAAAGAGACAGCCTGTCTACGACACAGCAGTCCTAGGCTGGCTCCCTTTACCTCCCAGGATCTAAGCCTTGGAAGAGATCTTCCTGCACACCAGTTTTTAAACTATTTTCTGTAGCAATTCATGACTGAACAAGCCTTCGAGCCCTGGTGGACAGGAGGGAAAGTAAAGTTGGCAGTGTAACTCAGTGATAGAGTTCAGGCCCTGGGTCCCACCTTCAGCACTGCAAACAGAACACAGTAGAAGTTACAGAGAAGAGAGAAGGCTGTGCCAATGGGACTCGACACCCCCCACTCAGAGGACTTTTTTTTTTTTTGCAGTACTGAGGATTAAATCTAGGGGTGCTTTACTACTGAGCTATATCTCTAGCCCTTTAAAAGTACCTTTTGTCTTTAGATAAGGTATTGCTCTATTGCCCAGGCTGGCCTTGAACTTGGAACTCCCCTGCCTCAGCCACCCAAGTCACTGAGATTACAGGTGTGTGCCACTGAGCCCATCTAGAAACTTCCGTTTTACCTATTTAAATGTTGGGGTTCTGCTGACAATTTTTTAAGCTACTAATGTAGAATTTTTCATTTTGAGGTATCTAAATCCCTTCATTAGATTTACCTGTGTGTTCCTTGATGGGATTTTGCTGCAAGTCACTAAGACACAAACTCCCAGTGATGAATAAGAAATGAGTTTCTCTCTCTTTTGTATAAATGAGATTGTGCCTGGTGTGACAGCACCAGTCATAGGGGACCAGATAGCTTCAGACTTTCTGCTTTATTTTCCTCAAATGTGTTTTTCATATCCTCATGGGCCAAGCTGAAACTCAACACACCATATCCATGTTCTAAGCATGTTAGAAAGACAGGTGCACATCATCCTCTAAGAAGATCCTGCCCACTGAAGCCACATTCTGTTTATGTCTCTTTGACTTGCACTTCATCATATTGGTGGCACATAGCTGCAAGGGGGACGGGAAAATATAGTCTTCCCTATTCTGGTGCCACATAACCAGCTAAATACAGACGTTCCTCAACTTATGACAAATTTAACAGTAAATGCTTTGTAAGTTACAAATATGGTAAGTTGAAAACAAATCAAGGACACCTAACCTACCAAACATCCTAGCTTAGCAGCACAGATCACGGCGGAGCATCAGTTGTTGGCTCTCGTGACTGTATGGCTGGCTGGGAGTTGCACTTGCTGCTATTGCCCCAGAGTTATGTACCACATAACCCCAGCCCAGGGAGAGATCAAAATTCACAATTCAACGTATGGTTTCTGCTGAATGTGTGCCATTTTTGCACCATCATGAAGCTGAACAATCCTAAGTTATCCAACTTAATGATTATCATCCTAAGTCCAGGATCATCTGTACCAGGTATTCTATGCATATGGAATTAGAGAGCAGATATTCAGAGATACAAACTATCTTCTGCCACAGTCATTCTTCAGTCCAGTGAGCAGATTCAGAGCCTAGAACATGTGATTTTCTCCTTAAATCTTCCCAGAGCTAGCAAATTAGAAGGGGATGTGAAGACACCTTGAGAAGTGACAGCTGAAATGGCAGCGGCTGCTGAATTACACACAGCAGCTCTGAGACAGTGAGTGGGAGAGCAAATCAATATTTACAGTGCAATGCAGACCTTGGCTGTGGAGGAAAGGTGAAATTACACCCAGCACATTCTGCTTAAGCATGAGAGGACAGATACATTATAGGAAGATTCCCACTGACTTATTTAAAAGTTTTAAAAGACATTTAAAGTCACACATTTTGTCACCTGGGAAATCCGGAGGCAGCATATCTCAACTCTTCCAGTACAGGTCAACGAGGGCACGGCTCTTGCTCAACTTCCTCTGGGCCCCAGAGGGAAGCTCTGGGGTGAGGAAGGAGGAGGAAGGCTGAGGGAATATGGTTGCCCTCTAGGTTTTTGCCCAAGCCTGGTGTTTGCTGAATGAATACATTTGCCAACGAATAAATGAATGGTTGAAGTTAGTGGTCCAAGACACAGTTCTGCTAAGGAGCTCAAGAAGATAGCATTCTTATAAGAACCAGGAACAAGGCTTACCTGTCCAAGAGGGAAAAGGGGTCCATGTGTTCAGAGTAATCTTGGGCCTACAGTGCACCAAGAAAAAGGTTTCTAATGGACAACAGAGGACTCTGTAAAGCTCAAAGATCAAGCCTTCTAATTTGAGTTTTTTCAAATTCTCTTTGTTTATATCCCATTCACTGTTAGGATTATCATTAGGGCATTTAATAACTATTTCAAAGTCTATTCAAACAAGTAGTCTAAACCAGTCACCAAAGGACAAATACTATACAACTCCACTTATGTGAGGGGCCTAGGGAGTTGAATTTAGAGAGACAGTAAGAAATTCTACTATGGTGGTTTCCAGGGGCTGAGGGGAGGGGAAAAGGGCAAGGAGAAGTTGCTATCTGATGGACTCTGAGTTTTGGTTAAGGAAGATGAAAGAGCTGTGAAGGAAAAACATGGTGATGGTCACACCACAATGCGAATATACTTGATGCCACTGTGCTAGATATTAAAATGGTTAAAATGGTAAATTTTCGTTAAAATGGTAAATTTTGGATTTATGTATACTTTACCAAACATTTTCAAAACCTAGTCTAAATATTAGTTTCCAATTAGAGAACTGCATTTCATCTCAGCTATTGATATTTTAAAGGTGGTTTGGTCATAGCCTATAACTACTTTGCAAATACTACAGAGACTTTTTAATTATTTCTTGCCACTAACCCACAATAGCCAGGGTGCCCTCTGGGTTCTCCAGGACTTTCTCCCACTGTCTTGTAGGCACTATACTGAACTGACTCACCAAACCAATTTCAAATTGCTCAGTAAATCATACCCTCATGTATTCCCTCCATTGCCAAAGACTAGTGCTCTCAAACCAGCTTGCCAGAGACTGACAATTCATGAACTCCAGCTATCAATCTGGTATCTACCCAAGGAGACAGCACAACACTTTCACAAAATTCTCCAAGAAAGTGGTTCTCCAAGTGTAGTCCCCAGAGTAACAGCACCAGCCTCCTTGGAAGTGTGTTAGAAATGCAGATTCTTGGGTGCTCTGCAACTTCCTTAAACCAGAGCCTCTGGTGGTGGCACCCAGTGCTGTGTCATTCCAAGTCCTCTAGGAGATTCTCATGCATGTAGAAGTGTGAGCATCACCACTCTAAGGGTCTGGGACGTTGAAAATGTTAAGAACCAGCATAGTCACCCTAGAAGGGTGAGGCTAGTCAGAGGCCAACCGGTATGAGTTTCTTTTCTGAGCCTTTTTGTAAGACTGATCTAAGATGGCCTGGTAGCATTCTGTAAATATCTGATTACAGCCTCACACTTCCCGCAGGAAGCAAGACACAATCTTCCCTCTTGCTTACTCACTGGTTTGTCCAGGGGAGCAGTCACTGTCCTCCCCCTTCTTTTTTTTATTTTTTGCTTAGTGCATCGCCATTGCTGAGGTTGTGTCCTCCCCCTTCTTATCTGGCCTGTTGTCTTCTGATAATGGCAGTGACAAGGGGACATTTCACAACTGTGGTCATCATAAAAGTCAGGACTCCTGTCAGCTCCCCTTCCTGTGTCTTTATGGAAGAGTGAAGAAGGGCAGAAGGGCAGGAAGGGCACAGCTGCAGCCATTAGTGATTTTCTAACAATGGCTAAGGTAATAGTAACACCAGGTGCTAGAGGCAGAAAACCTTGGCTTGTGTCCAGCTTCTGTCTCTTACTTGCTGGGTGACCCTGAGCCTTGCTTCCTCATTTGTGAAAAGAGGGTGGCAGGCTTCTTGTGAGAATTCAAAAACATCAAGTGAAAACCCTTTAGGAGAAAGCAGCCAATGGTCACAGTCAGAATCCAGCCTTATCACTTTTCAGCTGTGTGCCATTGATGTAAGCTTCCTTGTCATTCAAAGAGATGTTAACCTGCCTTCTATCTTAGAGTGGTGTTGTGAGAATTAAGTGAGATAATGTAAACAATGGGCATAGCACACTTGCTAACATGTGGTAGAAAAAAAACCACAAATGATTAATACTAATAGTATTACGAAGCATATAGGTAATAAATACCAGATATTCCTAGTGTTTATGCTTTGTTTGGAGAATGTCTCCTAAAGGCTTATACTGAAGGCTCAGTCCCCAGTGCAGCAATGTTCTGAGGTGCAGCTCTTTAAAAGTGATTGGATCATGAGGGCTCAGACTTCATCAGTGGATTAATCCATTGACAGATTCATTATTTAAAGGCACTATCAGGAGGTGGTGGAAACTATAGGAGGTGAGGTCCAGTTGGAGAAAGTGGATCACTGGTGGTAGGTCCTGGAAGGATGTACCTTGTCCCTGGCCCTTTTCTTGCTCTCTCTCTGTTTTCTGGTTTCCACGAGCTGAGCAACTTTCCTCACCATTCCCTTCTACCATGATGTTCTGTTTCATTTCAGGCCCAAAGCAATGAAGTCAACTAACCAGGGACTGAAACCTCCAAAATCAGGAGCCCAAACAAATCTCGCCTCCTTTAAGTTGTTTTTCTTAGGTATTTTGTCACAGTGATATAAAATTGACTAACATGTCTTCATTTTATAGACAAAAAGAAAAGCTGTCAATATGATAGTATGTGCAGAAGGTCCCATATCTTAATGTTAATCAAAAGATGCAAGCTATTGAGAGCATTTGCTAAATGTGAGCAACACAGAATAGTTTTCAGAAAAGGTTTCAAATGAAAGAAGCTAATACATTCCAAAATCCAAAGATGTTTAAATTCCTCTCTGATCAGATCAGTTTCTTATTTCTTTCAACATAGTCCTTCAGACATAATAAGATGACACTGCATATCCACACAATAGTAAACAATCTTTTCTAACAAATTTCACATCTACTACTTGAGAGAAAAGATAATACTGGAAACCACCAGAAATGCAGGAAGACATATGTTTCAAATTCTACATGACCTTGTGGTAAGGAGGGTGTAGAACCACCTCCACTTCCCCAGCCTGCCTTTGCTGGCTTGAATGACTATGTATAACTACCTGTTGGGAATGATTAAGTGGCTAAATTACATGAATTTTGATAAATCCTTCCAGATTATTTGTCACAGTATAGCTAAATGTTTCGGGTGATGGCATTAATCTGTTTTGACAGATTTTACTCTTGGAGGAGTAGCAGATTCATAGGGACTTTAAACTGATTTAACAAGTGCATAGAATAAAAGAATTGGAAGGAATTGAACTGAGACTAACTCTGACAGAGGCCTCTCTCCTCCAATATTAAAAAATTCAAAAAGCATCACACTGTAGTCTCCCTTGGTGGTGCTAGAATCAAACAATCCCAATAGATAGGCAGTTGTTCTTATCTCGGACTCACAAACAAAACTTCTTTCCCAGAGAGACTCTACTATATTTTCTAAAGTATATTGCCTCTCCCTTTCATTCCCAACAAAGCTCAGATTCCACAGTGAATCCTGAAATTCCTAAATTCAAGTATTTATAAATGATAACTACTCAGGCATATAACTAGTAACAAATACACCAAGCTTTGAGAGAAACATTTATTTAGACTATATTGGTATACAAAAACAACGATTCATTCATCAAAAATTGTATTTATTAAACACCAATTGTGACAATGTGTAAGATAATTTTTTCTTTGCAATTAAAAAATGAAAAATAATTAAATCCATAAAATTTATTCTTTTTAAATGTATGTACAGTGGTTTTTGATATCTTCACAAAATAGGGCAACCATCACCATTATCTCATTCCAGAAATAATTGTTCATTACTGCCAAAAGAAATATATCCTTTAACAGTCACTCCTATTCTTCCCCCATAAGAAGAAACCAGTCTACTTTCTGTCTCCATGGCATTCCATCATTCTTACAATTTTTGAGCACCAGGAATTGTTTTAGGCACCAGGGGACAGATTACTGAAGTTTTAAGTCTTTCCTAATGGATTACTCTCTTTTCTTTTTTTTTAAACCAGGGATTGAACTCAGAGGAACTTAACCACTAAGCCACATTCCCAGCCTTTTTTATTTTTCAGTTTGAGACAGGATCTCACTAAGTTGCTGAGGCTAGCTTTGAACTTGTGATCCTACTGCCTCAGCCTCCGAAGCTGCTAGGATTATGAGCTAGTGCCACCACATCTGGATCCTAATGGAATTTCTATTCTAGCATCTGCCATTTTTCACAAAATAAAAAATGTTACATATTCAGTAACACAGAAATATATTCAGGAAAATAGGATACATTAGAGGATCCCTCATGTATAGCTTCACTTTCCATAGTTTCAGTTATCCGTGATCAACTGTGGCCTGAAACTATTAAATGAAAAATTCCAGAAATAAACAATTCATAAGCTCTTCATTGCATGCCATTCTGAGTAGTGCATGCCATTCTGCCTGGGACATAAATCATCTCTTTGTTCAGTGTTTCCACAGTGTATACATTACCCAGCTATTAGTAACCATCTCAGTTATTGGATTGATTGTCACAGTACCACAGTGCTTGTGATACTGTGTTCAAATAACATTTCTTTTATTTAATGATGGCTCAAAGTGAAAGAGCAGTGATACTGGTAACCCAGATATGCCAAAGAGAAGTTGTAAGGTATCCTTTTTAGTGAAAAGATCAAAGTTCTTGACTTAAGAAAAGAATTATATGCTGAGATTGCTGAGATCCAAAGTAAGAATGAATATTCTATCTGTGAAATTGGTGAAGAAGAAGAAAAAGAAATTCACACTAGTTTTGCTGTCACTTCTCAAACTGCAATAGCTGTGCCCACAGTACTTGATAAGTGCTTAGTCATTCA
The DNA here is from genome assembly GCA_028644305.1 of Xerus rutilus. Taxonomy (NCBI): domain Eukaryota; kingdom Metazoa; phylum Chordata; class Mammalia; order Rodentia; family Sciuridae; genus Xerus; species Xerus rutilus. The sequence continues at coordinate 121,459,877 of CM053399.1, read as the reverse complement.
CCTCCCTTCACTGTGTAGGTATCAAATCATCTCACATTATCACAACAAGAAGAGTGACTGCAACATAAGAAGGTATATTGAAAAAGTGTGAGATCATATTCACAAAACTTTTATCATACCATATTATTATAACTCTTCTATTTTATTATTATTTTTATTATTATTACTGTCTAATTATAATTTTAATTTTGTCTTATTTATATAGAAATTATATATATGTACATATATATGTGTGTGTATATATATATATATATATATATATGGAGAGAGAGAGAGAGAGAATGTGTGTGTGTGTGTGTGTGTGTGTGTGTGTTTGGTATTATCTGTGGGTTTCAGGCATCCACTGGGTTTCCTGAAATGTACCCTTGAAGATAAGTGGGGGCTACTGAATGTTCATCTGGCAGACAAAGAAGATAAAAACACAGACACACAACACTCACAAAATCATAAAAGTATGCTGAACAGATTCAATCATCTTTCTTAACATTTGACTTTTTCCATAAAACGGTATGTGGAAATTTCCTCCTTTTTGCCTCCTGGTTCTCTGGGAGGATTGTGAGATTCAAACCAAATAGCCATAGAGCAAGTGGCAGGAGGTGAAGCAAGGCCCAGGCCATGGGCAAACTGGTCAACTGGCTCCAGAACAATCAGAAGGAGTTTCCTCATCTTGAGTCTACATGCCATACTCCACAAAACAATCCTGGTGCAAGACCTCAGATTTGACACCCAAATAAGCAATTTCTGGCAAAGACAAAATCATCATTAAAAACAGTAGTTATAGGGGCTGGGGCTGTAGCTCAGTGGTAGAGTGTTTGCCTAGCATGCATGAAGCACGGGGTTCAATTCTCAGCACCACATACAAACAATAAATGAATAAAATAAAGATCCATCAACAACTAAAAAAAAATTATAAAAAAAACAAACAAACAGTAGTTATAGTCAAAAGTTCTGAGAACCAGTCAGTCAATGATATACTTGTTTCAGACAGAACACAATAATGCAATATTTCTTTCAAGTTTTTGAAAGAAGAATGTGTATAAATCCTCACATTGATTTTAACAGGAGTTGCAAGCATTGACTTCCTGGATGTTCGGATCAGCTCACATTGCAAAAAGATTTGCCAAAGTTCATACAATTCCTGGTCTAAAGTGACTGACCTCTGCCATTTCTATTATGAACTTGTTCTGATCCTAAGAGAGATCTTAACCAAAAGTATGTGAATATTGCCATATCTTTATACATCAATATTTCCCAACGGTATAAATTCAAACATAGATCTACAGTTAAGAGTAAATGAAGAAAGAGAATTATTGATGAAAGTAACTCTGTGAAACAGCTTCGTTTGGATCTAGTAGGACCAAAATACCAAAGCGTTTGTGTAATTAGAGTGACCTTGTAATTCATCATAGATATGAGAGTGAAAGGGGGGCACCATTAACAATTAAGCTGAGATAGCAAACATAAACCTGGACAGTGCCAGACAAATGGGGACAGATGTATGTTCACCCGACCAATGGCATCATGCCAGGTCCTAGCAGAGAATCATTCCTCAGTCCTGTCCCAGATCCTAGAATCTACAGGAAAGATCAGGTACTGCTACATTACATTGTAAAAGTGCCAATTACACAAAAAGTCCCTTATGATTGCTCTTTAATATTCTGGATAGACTCAAGTTACCCTGAAAATTACACATTTTAAAAACAAATTTTGTGAACCTATACAAAGAAGTATATAGTGAGGACATGTCCAACAGCATTAAGTGTGATTGTAAGTTATTGAGAAGAAGTCACAGGGCAATGTGTGTGCACGCACCTGCCCCACACGTGGGTAGTGGAGCGTGTGGCGAGGAAGATCAAGGTTGCTGTAATGTTTTTCTCTGAAGAGAATTCATGAAAAATAAGACACTTGGCAGTTCATTCATGACTAAGATAAAAAAACAACAGCTTACAACTACAAAACATAAAACAAATTGGGGGTAAAGAAATAGCTACCACCAAAGAGGGTGGAATGAGATGGACAACAATGTCCTAGGTACACATATGACTGTACATATGGTGTAACTCTACATTGTGTACAAGCAGAGAAATGAAAAGTTGTGCTCCATTTGTGTACAACGAATCAAAATGCATTCTGCTGTCATGTAAACCTAATTGGAATACAAAAAGTTAAAAATAAAAAAAAGAAATAGCTACCACCTTTCCTCTCAATCCCTTTTAAATTTTTCTGATAAATCAAGGATATAACTAGATTTTGCTAAACTTTTTACATGTACAAAGAATTTTACCTATGAAGAACCTCTCTCTGGAGCAAGGCTTCTGCACTTGACTAATGGTTCTGATCTCCTTTACAGTAAAAAATTTATCTCAGACCTCCCGGGCTAACTAAAAACATTATTATAAGGCTATAAACACCTTATGTTTCAAGCTCTTACATAGCTATAAAATCAGTACAAATTTATAACTGATAATATAAACAAACCGGCAAAGCCAATAAAATCCAAATGAATCACATTAATTAATCCGATAAGTACATACTGTTGGAATTAGATCCCCATGCAGGAGCCTGGTTTTTTTGAGGTTGGCCTCTCTGTGCTGCCAAATGCCATGTGATGGCTCAATTGTCCAAGGGCTTTTTCCTATTCAGGTCCTGCATGAAGCATTCATTTCCACAGACACTGCCCCATATTGTCCTCTGGCGGTGCTTTGGCTGGAAGGTATCCTTTATAATTATATTCACCTATGACCTTTGAGCTGCTGACTATGCAGGAAGAGCTATTTGATGCCAGGAAACTAGTAGTCACATGTCATTGTAGGCACTGAAACCTCACAGCAATGTTTAAAGATGGTCACCAGTGTGTCCAGAACATGCTTACATGAAATTTGTTTTTAAATCATCATCAATGTGAATTTCACTAGAATTGGAAATTCCATGTCATCAGAGATGTGGGCCTATTTTTCTGACTGTGGTATTCCCAGGTCTTAGCAGAGTACTTAGTATGTGGTAAGATATATATATATATATATATATATTCAAAGTTAATGAGTTAATAATTGAGAGAATAAATGCAAAATTATGAAATGGAACTCCTGTGATCATAAGAAACATACCGACATTTCCCAGGCTCCTAGAATCTGAAGAAAGAATGTATGCCCAAAGTCCCATCAACAGGCTTGACAATGCCAAGGATCCACACTCATACTCAACTTGAGTTTATATCCAGATCACTTTGAAAAAAAAAACTGATATGCAAGAAAAGGCAGTGATATTTCTAATTTAACACTTTTCCCCCTCAATACTGGGGATTGAACCCAAGGCCTCACACATGGTAGTTAAATACTCTACCCCTGAGCAACATCCCCAGCTGATATTTCTTATGAGTATCAGTGAAACTAAAGAGGCCTCCATGTCCTCTCTTCATTCGCAAAGAATTGCTTTTGTTTAGCAAAATCCACCATCAAACTGTGGTGCAATGGAGTGAGAGAGAGGAAGGGGAGGAGGGACCTGTAGGGTATTGTTGTCACACCTGCTGTTGGCCAACAGGCCTGGTGATGAACTTGACATCTGTTGCTTAGTTTAACCTTCCCAACAACTCTGTGAGGTGTGCTTTGTATTACTTACTTTTTGACAGATAAAAAAATTGATGCTCAGAGAAGAAAAATAAGGTTGACACAGTGAGGGAGTAGCTTGGGTCTGTACAGTGAAAGTCTTTACATAGTTCTCAGGACATGCTGCTCCCTAACAGAAGTGACATTGCAGTGGCATGGGGGACTGGCGGGGGGTGGGGTGGCAAGAGAGCAAGTGACAGCAGCAGATGAAGAGATTTCCTGTTTTGAAGGTAAATGGACACATTAAAAAGCAAAATTATACAGTTCTAAGAAACACAGTAGTTCTTTTAAAGAAACTACATGATCCCAGCCAGAATTTTATTTGCTTCCCAAATGAGAAGTTTGGCCTTGAGTTGAACTGTGTGGAGGCAGTGGCCTCCACCGTTACTGCACGACCTGGTGATGGGACACATGTATGGATTTTAATTCACGCTTCCTCTAACCTTCCAAGCGAAGCCTTACTCTAGGCACTTGAATAGTACACTATAGTTCCTATCCCTAAATAAAACCACAGACTTGTATTTCCCCCATATATTTTCTGTTAACTTGATTTACTAAAGTAAAACATTAATGGGACAAAAAACGGGTCTGTCATTGATCACCGAGGGCTCATGACTGCAAACCAGGTTTGCAGTCAGCTGGGGCTCCAGAGACACTGCCTGGGCTGGAACCTCAGGGCTATCTCTGACTAATTGTTTCACTCTGAACACATTTCTTAAGTTAGTTTCCTTATCTGTAAAATGGGGATATTTCCAGTAACTCTTTCACAGAGTCTATGTGAAGTTATGTATGTAAGGCACTTAGCATTTGTTATATAATTAGAGCAAATGTTAGTAAATTATTATTAGACTATGCCTATAAAATATTAGCAAGATGGCACATGGTAGAAACAGGCCACATCAACTATTTTTAGATGACTCTGATCGCCTAGATTATCACATTTACTTAATTGGAAGTACATAATACTGCAAACTACCCCACAACTCACCCTTTTTATATGTAGTCGTATTCCCCCAAGAACACTTAGTACCATATTTGGAAAAGACATATCAGAATCTTTTTAATTAAAATAATGAACACTGTTGGCTGCAAACTCAGTAGTAAAAAATAGAAATGTTTACCAAGGTGGAAACTGCTACAGTGATAAATTAATGCGCCTACACCAGATTAGAGACGTTTTAATCCATCTGGTGTACTCCTTTTTTTTTTTAAGTTGGAAAGAATTTTTAAATTTATATTATCATCAAATTACTCAGAAGGAAAGGGGATGAGGTAGCACCTAGGGCAGAACTATAACCAGTGCTCCCAGCTATTATCCAGTTTTCAAAAGTGCTAGAAAAATTTCAGAGATGATGAGTGATGGATTGGGATGAAGGACCATTGCTTGGACCAGTCTCACCTGTTTAAAGTAGTGGCCTCCTTAAAGACAGTATTTCTGACATGCTCTGGCTTTATACAGGTAAACAGGCACAAAAGAGCATCTATATACACCCTTATCTTCCAGAGGCTCCTCTGGGTCTTCCTGCCTTCCCTAGAAGTGGTGATTAAGACCTGGAGGGTGATTACACATACTCACTCAGAGCAAACTGAACTAGAGAGTACGCACAGGAAGAGCTTGGGTTTGCTCAAACCCATCAAGTATAGCTTCCCAACTTGGAGCCCTAATTTTATGATGTTTCCACATCTTCCTGTTCCTTCTCCATCATAGATGTGGCTTTTTGCCACCTTGTTACCTTTAATATTCCCAGATATACTCTAATAGCAAGCATTAGTATTTACTTATCTCTCATATGCTGGTAGGTGAGACTTAACCTGGTATAGGATTTGCTGTTAATCTAAAATATCAGTTTAGCAATGACCACATACTGTTTGGGAGATAGACTGGGCTGGGCACTGTGACGAATATAAAAACAAATTGGATGTCAATTCATTTTGTCCATTCAACAGTTCTTTAAAAAATGCTTCTTGCTGGGCATTGTCCTAGAGAGTGAGGTGGGAAATCTTACTGGTTGACTTATAAGAGACAAAAGCTGGTGGAAGAGAAGGCTGCACACTACCAAGGTGGTTCAATTTAGAAATGGACCGAGTAATAAATTACATCTGTCTGGACAATCAGTAATGACTGTGTGGCTTAAATGTGTCCCCTCCAAATTTCAAGTCTTGCCAATGTGGAGTATTAAAGGTGGATTCTCTAAGACATGATTAGGCCAGGAAAGCTGACCCTGGACTTCCCAACCTCCAGAACTGTGAGAAGAGAAATTTCTGTTATCAGATCATGGTATTCTTGTTATAGTGGCACGAAACAGACTAGGACAATGGCTAATCTACTGGTATGTGAGTATCGAGCCTAGATTTGATTATTACCATCATCAGGACTTATTGACTTCTCTGTATAGCTTTACTGTAAGAGCCATAAATTCAGTTTAGTAATAAATTCATCCAAGATCAGGATACGTATTTGCTATGGGGTTGGGGAAATGTTGAGAATATAAGAACATTATAGAGGATACATGGGGACTGTATCTCTACTCTCTTTGAAACATCTACCCACTCCTACTACGCAGCCACGTGACTGTCAACATCTAATATTTGGGATTTATACCTCCTTGCAAAAAAGGTAGGAAATACAAGTAAAACATACTATGATGACCACTTTTAGGTATACAATTCAGTCACTAAGTACATTCACACTTGTGCCAAACATACCTCCTTTTAAATCTTGCTTTCCTGCCAATCAGAAGATCAAGTCTAGATGTTCACTGATACACCTACAGCTAGCATTGCTAATGCCCTAGCTTCTGATGCTTTACTGTCAAGCCTGGACACACACACACACACGCCTAGGTAGCGCAACACAGGAGTAGCAGATATATTTTCTTAAATGTCAGCCTTAACCGTTTGGTAAAATCTGTCTGGAATGCAGTGTGGGGACAGTAAATACCATGACTGAGCAGGATATGTGCCTCAGGTGGCTGGGGTCATGGCAGCATACGTGCTACTATTTGTCATCCTTGGGCTAGTCATTTCAGTACAAGGCCACAGAAGTGCAACAGAATCTTTGGCAAGTACACACAGAGCCACAGACCATAGCTTTGTGGGGCATCCCCAGCGCTCCTCAGACTTCACAAGCAGACAACATGAGCCTCTGGGTTTTCTTCAGCTACTTGTCTAGAAAGCTCTCGGCCTCCCTTGACTCCATTTTATTCACTCCACATTGAGTGCATTCCTGATACATGCAGAGGGCACTGTTCTCGGCACTGCAGTGACTAATGTCAGCAGGGTAAGTTCAGTGTTCTAGTAGGAGGGTAAGGCAGGAGAAAGGATGTGATATTTTCCACAGAAGGAGACAAAATAAGAACAGGAAGGAAGTCAAGATCACCAGTTCTACTCCACTGAAGATCATCTGCACTACAAAGAATCAGAGGATGGAGCCAAACAGGATTAATCAAGAGTAACGGGGGCCTTCCAGGTGGAGAGGGGCGGGATCTGTGCCTCCACTTGAAGAGGACCTAGGCTGAGAGACTGCCCTGGCACAGGAGGGGCCAGGGCACAAGACACGTCATAAGAAGTTCTTGGCAAAATATTTTCAGCCTTCCTTTTAAAAGATATATTACATAAAGGGAACAGTACAAATGTGTTGGAGCAGAAGAGCGGGGTCCACACCTTAACCCTGCCAACTATAACCCTGGGTAAGTCTCTCTACCTTTCCACACTTCCTGTCTATCTCCAAAACTGGGTCAACAATGCCACCCTGATGAACTGCATGAAAGCTCATCAAGATATATTTTGCAGAACAGCTAACAAAATATTCAGCATATGATGGTAGCTTATACCTTTGGTTCCTTTTGTTTAAGGAGGTTCTAAGTAGAATCGCGGCCTACAAAACTGTATCAGTCAACCTTTATGGAAACAAGGACAGTATTTGTTGTTTTGAGTCAATTCAAAGGAAATCTAAAATCACCCACTCTCAAGGAATTCATACAGTGATAAAGAGAAACAACTATATATCTTAAAAATCTATAAGAAAAGAAATTACATTTATGAAAGAATCCATAGTGTACACATTATTCTAGAAACATGTACTCAAGTGTCCACATAATAGTTATTCATGAAGGCTGAGAGAACTACAGAAGCAACTGGAAAGATCTCTATAAATTAGGGGAGGCAATTTGAGACTCATAAATACTACATACAGACTTGTTTGTTATTTCAACCCTAATCTTTACTAATCTTGTGCAGATTGCTTAACCTCTCTGACTCTCTCTTCTCCCAGCCATAAAAAGCAGGTTAATCTTCCTCCTATATATCTCACATGGGTGTTCTGAACTTCAAAGAGAATAATGAACATGGATAGGCTTTGCCAACTATCAAGAACCACACAAAGACAAGACATCATATTACCATCATCTCAAAGAGCACAAGAGAATCTCTCAGTCATTAAAACAGGTTTCCTTCTCTGCTTACCTGTATATAGATTGAGACAAACAGGAAAGCTAGGATGGATTTTACCTGTTGACACAATAAAACGTGCTTTGTGAAGAAGTCTGAGCCTGATGCACAGTCATCTCTCAAATCCTGGATCTCAGTGGATGTGGCCTGGCCTACTTGTTTGCACTGACAGAGGCTCTGGGGTGACCTCTGCACGTGCCACACAGACACACACACATACTGTGCTCTGCTCAATGACATCATGGCAAAATTTCCATTCTCTGTTTGCATAGCCAACAGAATTTTCTGTGAAAATAAAAATCTTTTTCTGGGTATGAAAAGTTACCCAAAATCTCTAGAACATTGGGGAGAGGAGGGAGAAGAGATCTCTAATACTCAAGCAATTAAATGGTGAACAGGGAGCAGTCTTCCCTTGACATCTTGGTCTCAAAGCCCCATCTGCCTCCTGGAAAGTGAGGTTCAAGCTTCCAACATTTCTTCTTCCTCTGAATTAGGTTTGCAATTGGTGCTGAGGGGCTTCCAATTTCTCCTAAAGATGGTCTAATGGTTTTTTCTTAAAATTATTTTCTAATCCAGGGCAAAGACTAACATAAATTTTAGCCCCATGTCCCCTCTGCAGACTGATTTGCCAGTCTTAAGGTACATGCTAAGAAAATGGGTAGTGCCCAGCATGGCAAAACTGGGAGCCAGTTCCTAGACTCTAGGCAAGACAGTGTACCGCCTCTTAGTTCTGTGACTGGCAAGTCAAAAAGCTGCTGCAGGCCCTGTTCCTGTCATTTAAACCCACTCAATCTCTGCACAGAACTGTCCATGGGGAGAGGTTAAAGTGCACAGACTCAGGCCAGTCTGGCCATATCAAGGTGCTGCACGGGTGAACCATAGTAAGGCTGTAGAAATGAAGAGACAGCCTGAACCAGAGCAGGGGCTGGGAGGCCGAGTGAGGCAACTATGTGGAGGACTGAATCCAAAGGGCCCAGGAGCTGGGATTGAAACTGGGCTCTGCCTTGAACTCACTGATACTGGGAAAACCATAGAACCTCAGTGCTTCTGTTTCATGATCTGTAAAATGGAGATGGTTAGGACTTTGGGTACAGATGAGTGAATGCATAAAATAAGTGTTCACCAAGTGGTAGTTATCATGCCTAGCAGAGTGAGTTAAACTAAAGAAACTGAAGCTGGGCAGGTGCTCACTGCCTGGCAACTGAGTCATCTAGATGCCAGTAGGTTTTTTGTTTTTTTTTTAATATTTATTTTATTTTTTTTTTAGTTGTAGGTGGACACAATATCTTTATTTTATTCTTATGTGGTGCTGAGGATCGAACCCAGTGTCTCACAAGTGCTAGGTGGGCACGCTACCACTGCGCCATAACCCCAGCCCCTAGATGCCAGTAGGTTTTGATTAACATGTTAAACCCAAGGGTGTCCCTTCATATAGGATTACATGAATTAAATTAAATGCAGTACATTAACACCATTTCATTCTCTTGTCATCTGGTACTTCCACACCCACACCCCTGAAATTCATTTTTTTTTTTTTTTGGTACTAGGATTGAACTGAGGGGCACTTGACCACTGAGCCACATCCCCAGCCCTATTTTGTGTGTTATATAGAGGCAGGGTCTCACTGAGTTGCTTAGCACCTTGCTGTTGCTGAGGCTGGCTTTGAACTCGTGATTCTCCTGTTTCAGCCTCCCAAAGTGCAGGGATTACAGGCTTGTGCCACCACACCTGGCTCCTGAAATTCATTTCTGAAAGCTACTGATGATGTGGGAGTTGGTGCACCTCTACCACCTCTCCAGTTTTCCACTCATTTGACACTGCACTAATTGACAATGTTTATCTTCCTTAATTAGAGAAAATCTCTTCCTCTCCTGGTTTCCTCAAACACCACCCTTCTTGTTCTCCTCTTACGTCTCTGTTCCCTTGCCCTTACCCAGCTCCTCGTCCACCTGGGCTGGGGAGCAGGCAACCCCCATGGTGGTTCTCTTTGATTCTCTTGGCCCTTTATACTGTGCTCCTTACCTGTCATTCAAGTCTGTTCTGGTATCTTCCCACTCTGTCTTTCTGGCCAAATTTCCTACTCTGTGACATTTATCGTTTCCCAGTGTCCACAATACCTGGAGACTCAATAATTTACTATTGAATGATGCATGGATAACAGAAGGTATCAGGGAGGAGACGAAAAAATTCTTAGAGGTAAATGAGAACTCTGATACAACATATCAAAATCTCTGGGACACTATGAAGGCAGTGCTAAGAGGAAAGTTCATTGCATTAAGCTCATATATTCAAAGATGTAAAAGTAAAACAAATCAATAACTTGGCGCTACCTCTCAAAACCCTAGAAAAAGAAGAACAAACTAACACCAAAAGAAGTAGAATACAGGAAATAATTAGAATCAGGGCTGAAATCAATAAAATTGAAACACAAGAAATAATTCAAAAAATTGACAAAACAAAAAGCTGGTTCTTTGAAAAAATAAACAAAATTGACAAACCCTTAGCCACCCTAATGAAAAGGAGGGAAAATCCAAATTACTAAAATTTGTGATGAAAAAGGAACTATCGTGACAGATCCTGCTGAAATACAGAGGATAATTAGAAACTATTTTGAAAATTTATACTCCAGCAAAATAGAAAACCCTGAAGACACCAACAAATTTCTAGAGACATATGACCTACCCAAACTGAACCAGGAGGACATTCATGACTTAAACAGATCAATTACAAGCAAGAAAATAGAAGATGCCATCAAGAAAACCAAAATCAAGATGCCAACCAAGAAAAGCCCTGGACCAGATGGATTCTCAGCCAAGTTCTATAAGACCTACAAAGAAGAACTAACTCCAATACTCCTCAAATTATTCCATGAAATAGAAAGGGAGGGAACCCTTCCAAACTCATTCTATGAGGCTAGTATTACCTTGATTCCAAAAACAGAGAGACACATCAAAAAAGGAGAATTTTAGACCAATATCCCTGATGATTATAGATGCAAAAATTCTCAATAAAGTTTTGGCAAATCGCATACAAAAGCATATTAAAAAAATAGTGCACCATGATCAAGTGGGGTTCATTCCAGGGATATCTCAAACTCAATTTGCCCAACAGCTCTTTCTCATGCGTGCGGCCACTCTGTTGCTTTCTCTGGAGTGATATCCAACCACCCCTCCACCCGACTAGCCGCAAATCTGGAGGAAAATCCAATGACAAATTCCTGTCTGTGGAGAAACTGTGCAGAACAGCAGCTGGGTGTGTGGCTCTAGAGTCAGGCTGCTCAGGTGCCATCCTGACCCCACTAGGTATTAACTGTGGGTCCATGGGCAAGTTTTTAATTCTCTTGGTGCCCCAGTTTACACATTTGTAAAATAGGTATTATAATAGCCCCATGATAGTGGTGTGGGGATCATATGGCTTCATATACAGATCAAGGACTTCTGAGTGCCTAGCACACAGCACTTAATGAGTATTGGCTATCTAACTTTCTTTCATGAATATAACAGGAAAAATATGAGTGAATCAGGCCCAGAAGGCTTCTCAGGAAAATATTTAATGATGGTAGTCTGCTTTCTACTAGTGAGTAAACCATGGTGTTTGTCAGAAATGAAACAGTTAATTGGAACCCAATGTTGGCTGTGATTACTAACAAACCATGTTCTGCGGCCCTATGTGCGGCAACCTGATAAACTGGACAGATGTTGCCTTCCTGCCCATCAAAGACAGAGGGGTCTTAAAGATGAACTGGTAGAGTGGCCATCAAACCTGAGGAGCCCTCGAATCATCTCAGAAGCTTTAAAATGCATTTACACTCTCTCTCTCTTTTTCTCTCCCCAGAGCCCAGACTTTATGAGATGCTTCAGAAGGTCTGGGCTGGGTTCCAAGATCTGGGATATCATGTGTGTTAGGGATCCACAGATTCAATCTAGTCCCTTCCTGTCAAAGATGATGGATCTGAGGCCCAGCAGGATTAGCCCACTTGCCCCACATCTCAGAGCAGGAGGCCAAGTAAAGCTCATATGTGTTGCACATGTCTCCTGCACCCAAATCGTCTCTAGAAAGTGTCCTACTCATCACAAAAGCAGGTAGGTTCTGGCTGGGTTTCGTGGGTTCTTCCATTTGCAGAAGTAAGTGCTATTGAAAGATGTTTCCAGCCTATGAGGTCATTCAGTAACAAGAGCATCTAAGGCCACTGCAAATTAAAACAAAGCCTGTTTTTATACCAAATGGCTTTAGGGAATCTTCTTGCAATGTATTCTTCTGTTATGTCCAAGAACAACCTATCCTAAATTCCGACCAAGTTAAAGGGCTCTCCCTAGAAGTTCACTAGGGATGAGAAATAAGATTTCTCAACTTCAAAACCTTCTAATGTCTGGAAAGTAGCTCGTTGTCATCTGTGGCTTTGGCAATCACAGCCCATAGAAACAGCATGTGTTATTTTTGTGATTAGCACAGGCAGCAACAGAATGTGTAACAATGACCTCATGACTCAAGTGTCTACACCCTTGGCAGAGCCAGTAGTCCCGCTAGAAAGATAAGGCCCAGACTTTATCAATATAGGCCAATGTCTGACATGGGCTTTGGCTCAAATGACTAAATCATACTTGAAAAATCGGGAAAATTGTATGTTCAAGAGCGGCTTAGAGGCACCCCACCCAAACTGTGTCACCAATCTATTGTTTTCAAGAGCACCCTGTAGGGAAGTGCTTGGACTCTGCTCTTGTTCCATTTACTGTGGTTTTCTGCATAGAACTGACCTGAGGCTGGAATGGAACAGATGACAGACGAGTGAGCCTGTGGGTTCATGAAGGGGCTTATCTTCCTTTATTCCAAAATGCCTGCTCCATCTCTCCAGGATATTTCTTTTTCCTCTTTTGTTTCTTTATTTCTTTTCTTCTTATTTTTTTCTCCTTTTTTGCTTAGGAATTGGTCTTTGTTAAAAAGCACAAGTCCTATGGGGGAGTGGTACTTTTAGCTTTTGCACATCCTCTTTTGGGGGAGAGGTTGGTAAAAGTCAGCGGGGAGCAGGCTTGAAGTCCTGAAGGCAGGAACACAATTCAGAACAGGATGTGGACGGGTCACAGGAAATCTCCCCCAACCTCACAGTTTTGCCAGCGACTGAACTTGACTAGATCTAGCTGTTCTTTACACCAAATGTTCCCAATTTAAACCCAGCTGATAAAAATCAGCTGGGGAGGGGAGTTTTGTTTTTTTTCTTGGTACTTGGGATTGAACTCAGGGGTACTCGACCACTGAGCCACATCCCCAGCCCTATTTTGTGTTTAATTTAGAGACAGGATCTCACTGAGTTGCTTAGTGCCTCGCCATTGCTGAGGCTGGATTGAACTCACTATTCTCCTGTGTCAGCCTCCCAAAGTGTTGGGATTACAGGTGTGCGCCACCGCGCCCTCAGGGGAGTGGTTTTTTTTTTTAATATTGTTTTTAAGTTGTTGATGGACCTTTATTTTTTTTCATTTATTTATATGTGGTGCTGAGAATCAAACCCAGTGCCTCATGCATGCTAGGCTCTACCACTGAGCCACAACCTCAGCCCGAGGGAAGTGTTTTTAAAATGCAGATTCCTGGCCTCTCAACCTTGAGAGTTTGATTCAGGAGGGTTTTTTTGGGGGTAGGGGGGACGGCACAGGAAACCTAATAGGATCCCAGCCACCTGGAGGGGCATGGTTGGCCCCAACGCTGGGGAACATAGCCCAATACCCTTCACAAGGTCTGAAACAAGACTGGTAGACAGCTTGTTGTTTTAGCCTATGATCACAAGTGGGTCACTTTAAGGTCTGCTTCTCCCCAGGTGTGCTCTCACAGTGGGACATCTTGAGATGTCTTGATGTAGTCTGTCTCTCATATGGATATACATGAGGTAGATGAGAACCCATTTTTGAAATGTAAAGCAACATGAAATTTGAAACATAAATCACCATAATCCACTGTTTTCATTTCCTCCCATTTATAACCTATATTTAGAACATGTTGACAAACTGCTTTTGAGGGATTCCGGATATGAAATAAAAAGTTCCCGGATGCTCAAATTAGCATAATATGCAGCCGAAACCAATTTGCAGTGAAAATCTAACATCCTCTAAATTTAACAAAGAATTGCATGAATTGGCAACACAGTGAATTTTAAATAGTGGCCAGAATATGTAAGGTCAGCATAAAGATGCTTAAGATCAAAACACCCCACACACTTATAGAGCCAACACTATTCATTCTTACTGTGCCAAAAAATTTGTTCAGATGTAACCAAGTTCCCAAATGAAAAATACATTCAATTTTGCAACGATATTTATATTTCCAAGAAGTGCTCTAATTATAATGTCTTGATAATTATTTTGGAAGTGTTCATGAAAGAGCATCTCTCTTTGAGATCAGGCAGGACACCGTTTGGTCCCTGCTGCTCACTCAGAGTTGAATATGCTTCTCCCAAGACCCCAGAGAGCTCAGGTGAGATGCCCAGCAGGCCAAAAGTCCTGGTTTCATGCTCTTATCTGAACTAGACCTGCCTTATCTGAAGACCTAAACATGTTTTGAATTTTAGAAGGCAATCTACTGAAGTCATTTCCAAGAAATTACATCAGTCTTTGAAACAAAATTACAATAGCATGACCAAAACTTGTTACTAAGCAAGGATTTTAATAAGCAAAACTTGAATTACAGTTTAACTTTTCACAAATGCAGAGGAACCCAGAGGCAGAGTTGAGTTTAGAAAGACATGAACAATAAAGTAATAGTGCATCAAATTCTCTTTCTCCACTGTCAAATTGGGACATATTTTTCCTGGATTTTCTTCCCTTTGAAAGGAAAGAGATCATGACCATCTTGGTTATAGACACAGAGCTGCAAACAATCACCACAGCAACAGACTCTGCCCAGGTTTCTTGCCTTGATATTGCCTTCATGGAGCTTACATTCCAGGGTCTTTAGGTTCTATCTGTGTTTCAATTCAAATATTCACCCTGCCATAAAGTTCTGCACAATTTGCCCTTATTTTGGACCTCTTTCCCTTTTCTTTTCTTTTTTTTAAATATTTTTTTAGTTGTAGATGGACACAATATCTTCATTTTATTTTTATGTGGTGCTGAGGATCGAACCCAGTGCCTCACGCATGCGAGGCAAGCGCTCTACCACTGAGCCACAATCCCAGCCCTCTTTCTCTTTTCTAAAACATGAAAGCCACAAAGCCTTTTACTTGTCCTTACATGCCAACCTTTCTCCAGTAGTTCCTTCTGGATTTTCTTCTCCCTCATCTTTCCCAGGGCTTCTCCTTTTTAACATTGGAGTCTCCCTTTTTTCCATGAGACCTTCCCAGATCACTCATGTAAAATATCTGTCCCATCATCTATAATTTTTGTTTATTGTCTTCTCAAATGGAATGTAAATTCCATATGAACAGGGATGTTGTCTGTATTGACCATTGTGGCATCCCAATCTAGAACTGGTCCTGGCACATAATATTAGCACCAATATTTGCTGGATCAGTCAATATCGAAAACACTGAGTTTGCCTGATTAATGTTAAGTCTTGAAGAATTCTTAAGGCCTCAAGCATTAATTTGGCTCAGAGATGTGTCACTCTCAGGCCCAATTAATTTAAATCACTATCGTCTACTGGGGCTAATTTAATTAAAACATAATTCAGACTTTTCATATGTTCTTTGTAAAATTTAATATTAACCAAACTATTATTAGAGAAGTGCTAAAAAATATTCCAATAACTGTGAGGGGTTGGACTCTGTGTAATTGTCAACTTGACTATGTAAGAGTGCAACATATGTCACTGGGCTTGAATTTCTTCACTGCCTAAATTACTCTCTGGGAATAAATTCAGCAGATTAATTCTTAAGTACATTGTTGGGGCAGTATATCCAATGCTACCCTGATCATCTGAAAAGGTTTTATCTGAGTTACAATGGGTTTAACTTAGATACCCGGGGAGATTCAAAGGTTAACTACCATTTAAAAGTTATTCCAGGTCTAGGAAAAAGCAATTTGTTAATACAGGTCATATGAAAATTTTATTTGAGCCTGTAGATGAGGTATTTTTCCTAGAACAATTGGTAGGTTCTAAATATAGTACACAAGCTTGTAAGGTCAGCAAAGAGCAGCATGCACAGTGGTGCTGTATGTGGTTATGCTGAAGAGAAAGTGAGCTTTGCCTATAAGCACCTACCAAAAAGAGCAGCTATACTGGCCCAGATTTTGGTCATAAAGGTCTTCATGTTGCATGGGAATAAACTGGTTTTTGACAAATGTACATTAGAAGCTATTAGTGCCTTTAGGGAATGATATAAAAGCCAACAGTGGGAAATAATAAATAAAATTCAAATGAATATTTCTTTTCTTTAATATGCAATCACCTTCACATTAGGACTAGGGTTCACATACTTTATTAAAACACACGTGGAAGTAAGAATATACTGTCAGCTAAGTTGCATAAACAAACATCTCCTGAAAAATACAGACTAGTAAAAGTGAAACTGCTGCCCTCTTTATCTGTCAATAGATTTCAAGAAGCACCTGGCACTTCTGTCTGTTTATATGAATTTACTCTTTAAGACTTGGCCAAATCTCCTGGAGAGAATGGAATAGGAATATAAGCTTTCCAAATCTAAGAAAAGAAATATTACAATTTTATGTCCTAAGGCATATTGCTATCCATAAAAGCCAATGGCGCCTCTTCTCACATTTATTTACCTACTAATGCCAGCCAGTAAGTCCCCAAAGCCTGTAATCCTGAGGCCAGTGGGACAAAAACAGCACTTATAGGGGGAAAAAAAAACTTGGATAAATTCAGAGTTATTATCTTAAATAATGCTTTTGCTTTTGCAGATTTCTACCTCAGTAATTCTGACTGTCAATGTTTAAAAGTGCCTTCCAGTCACTATTCAAAACCCTTCATACAATGCCACACACTGCTGACCTATTCTTTATTATGAGTAAAACTAATGCACTCTGTGGGCATTTCTTAAAGCACTTTAAAAGCAAGTTATGGGTAAGAATATAAACAGAAACATGCTACACAATAATTACAAAAATATTGGCACTCTAAATGTGAGACTATCTTTAAAAATATCCCCCAAATTATTTTTTTCCACTGTAAAGGGTTACTGTTTTTTACTTTTATTTTTTTGGTTATCAAATCACACCGTCTTTAGGTGCATTATAGTTCAATACAGTAAGATTTACCCTAGGGTTTTCATTTTTTCCTTCTCTCTCAATCAGATTCTGAAAAACAGTTCTTCCACTAACTAGCTCTCTAGGGGATATATCCTTCCTTTACTGCTGTGCATGGGAGGGTAGACTTTTTAATTTTATAGCAAAAACAGACAATCAGTGGATCGGAGGTGCTCAGTGAGTTCACCTGGATCGGCTCCCACCTGACTTTAGGATTCCTTCAACAGGATGTGTGCCATATAGGCATCAATTTATTGTTATAACCTGGTGACATAATGAGACACTAAGTGGAAAGGGTGTTAATGCCACATGAAACATCCATGACAGTGCCCTCAAAATTCTGGAACCAAACATCCCCTTCCTCAAGAACAAGGTCTGTTTTCCCTCCATTATCCTCAGGGACTCTCTCCCTCTTCCTGAGTAACCACCAGGGATTTCAGGACACAGAAAGAAGCTTGAGAATGGAACACAAATCAATCCTACAACTAGGAAAAAATAAATAAAAGGCCCAAAGTCCTCCATCTTTTGTCACCTTTCACTTCAGCAAAAGATGTGATGTGATGGCCAGAAGGCAAAAGCACAGGTGAGGAGAGATTCCTGAGCATGAAGGACAGACCTGGAGGCAATTCCAGGGACCCCCACCTCCTCCTATTCATGCTTTTCTGTAATCTCCTCCCTGTGAATGTGAACTGTGATGGCCTCTAACTGGCAGAATAGAGCAAAGATGTTAGGATGTCATTCCTGTAAATATTGTTATCATCTTGTGGCTTAGTAGGCTGGAGAGTGAGGGTCTCCTTGTGGCTCAAATAAGCAACTATGCTGAGAAGACCACATGGCAGAACTGTGGGTGGACCCCATTCTACAACTAGAAAACCACTGAATCCTCAGTTACAGCCAGGAGGAAATAAATTCTACCGACAATTAGAATGAGCATGGAAGCAGATTCTTCCTCAGTCAAGCAGGCAGATTAGAATGCAGCCCAATGGACATCTTGATGGCAATCTTGTGAAACCCTGACCTATGCCCAGACTTCTGTCCCATGGAAACCATGACATAAGAAATTTGTGTTATTTTAAACTGCCAACTTTGTGGTCATCTCTTCTGCAGAAATAGAAAGCTAGTATACTGAGAGAAGAAAGGAGGGTCCTTCTCTTTTCTTCCTTAAAGTGAATCAGAGTCAGCCTAATCCTGGCTGAAGAATTCTTTGTTAACCTCCTCTTCTGCAAATGATCACAGGAAGAAACATTCAGAGTGACAGAGCCAGTAGAGCACAGTGGCAACCGTTCCAAAGGATGTCTATTAGCTTCTTAGATGTTCTGAGATCTGTGATGGAAAGCTTATTAACCAGAGGAACTTCTTAAGCAGATAATGAAAAATAATGGGCATAGTGACATGTTAGAAAATCTTATTATACTATAAAGGAAACTTCTAAGTAGCTCTACTTAAAATTACTGGAAATGCAAGAGTGAGAGACGATCGATTTTTCTTCATCTGCCTACAGCCAACGTTTTTGCAAATAACTTTCCATTAAATCTCCATACCTGTGAGATCATATAATAATGCTTAAATAAAAGTAAATAAAGAAGAAAAAATGCCTCATGTGAACTTCCACCTTGGAAGTCTTTTTATAGGGCTGTGATACTTTGTGTGTTAATCTATTCCTATGTTAATTCCTAATTACATTTCTTAGACTTTCAGTAACCTCTTTATAGCTTTTAAAAATAAGATGACAACTTCAAAAATTAGGCATATAAATTTGCTTATGTAAAACTCCATAAAAGGTATCTTCAAAACAGGTGACCTTGGGCTAGGATTGTAGCTCAGTGCTAAAGTGATTGCCTCGCATGCAAGAGGCACTGGGTTCAATTCTCAGCACCACATAAAAATAAATAAATAAAATAAAGGTATTTGTGTCCATCTACAACTAAAAAAAATTTAATAAAACCAAAACAAATGTGACCTCTATAATAAAGGAAGTTAAAGTCTGAATTGAATCCAATTATAAATTTTAAACATATTCAATGTATGTTCAAGATCTCATCAGCCCTCTCCTTCACATATCTAATGCAAATATGACATGTGATTAAAGGCAAGATTTATTGAATATTTGGGACATTGAGTTCTCTGTTGAGATTTTACTTCTTGTGATGATTAGATAGCAAATCTTAATGTTACCATGATATATACTAGAGATTTAAATAGATTCTCAGGTTCTTTCCAATGCTAATAGATTAAGCTTAATTTTTGAACAATATCCATTAATCATCTGTAGGCATTAAGAGTTTACATGAAGTAAAAGCAGACCTGATATTATCTATATAATGATGACAACCACTGTATAAAATGGAATCAGAATCCATATTTTGTATTATTGCCGATGTTGATATTACAGAACTTTTCAGTGAGACAAGCATGGCAAAGGTGTAAAAACTGATAGTCCAGACTGAGAGTCTTGGAACATCTGTGTTCATGTGAAATCAAAGGTCTACAGCCTGGGAGTTCCATCAGGTGAAAGGTTACAACCATCAATCGTACAACATATATTCACTGAGTACTACTATGCATTAGGCACAGTTCTAGCGTTGAAGTTGCCCCAGTATGTGAAACTGACAGGTCCCTGCTGGCATTCCAGCTGGAGGATAGATAACTAACAAGGAAGCAAAGAACTGATAAAGGTAATTTCAGACAGTAGAGAGTTAGGCCAATTCAAATGAATGTATTAGTGAGGTCCTACTCCTTGCCAGGCAGTGTTCTAGCCCTTGAAATATATCCATGAAGAAAGTAGATATAGATTCCCATCCTCATGGAGACTGCTTTCTACCAGGGGACAGGGACAATGACAGAAGTCATACTAAGCGGGTGATTTATACACTGTGTTAAAAGGCGACATGTGCTATATTAAAATAAACAAGTACATAAGCAGGGTAAAGGTGACTGAAGAATGCATGGGAAGGGGCAGGGGTCACAGTTTTAAATGGAGCAATCAGAAGAGGCATCTGAACAGACTTGATGGAGGAAATGTGCCTGAAGGAGGCACCATAGGGTATGAGAGGGAGGGGCTGGAGGGAGCTACAGGGGAAAGCTTCAGATGGAATGGCCAGGCAAGTCCTTTCTGAGAAGATGGTATTTTAGCTGAGATCACCATGTCAGGGAGGAGCTAAACACAGAAAGATCTGGGGACAGAGCATGCCCAAAAGAGGGAACTACAAATGCCAAGGCCCTAATGTAGGACTGAGTTTGGCATGGCAGCCCAGAAAGAAAACTAGAGTGACCGGGCATGGTGATCAGGAGACAGTGCCTGCAATATGGGTGGGGGCCAGGTCACATAGAATTAAGCCTAGTAGGTCAACCTGGACCCTCAGTTGCTCCCTGTCTTTGTGATACTGCTATCCTCTACCTATCTGCCCCACTCATCAGTTTCAAACACATTCTAGTATCTACTATCTTTAACAAACCATCTCTCCCTCCTCATTACCATCCAATTTCTTCCTTCTGTCTCAGATAAGTTTCTCCAAGGAAGAGACTAAACATGCCACACACACCCTCATCCTGGCCCCTGGCCCCCATGGGTTTTTCAGTTCACTCTAATTAAATCCCTCCTTGACACTTTTCTAGAAAGTCATGAATGATCTCCATAGGCTCCAATACAAGGGACTCTTGCCCTTGACTTCTCTGGCTTTCTGCTGCCTTTGGCACAGGTGGCCACACTGGCACTCCAGAAGGGCCCTCCTCTGTCCCTGACACCACAGCCACGCCTGCTCTCCCTTGCCATCTCTGGCCTCCCTTCAACATTTCTTCTTGGGAATAACCCATGAATAAATACAGGTGATCATGTGAAAAAAAAATACTCAGGGGCTTTGGTTAATGGAAGGCTCCTTCAACAGCGTTGGTGACCTTGGCCCAGGACAACTCACTTAGCTGCAGGGACACTCCAGTGGAGAAGATAAAAGCAGGTGAGACCTGCCTGAGCTAGCACTTTCTAATCTAACGGCATGACCTTGGACACACCATGTCTCCAGAACTATCTTCTCACCTATAAAATAAGGATTTAACCTTACATGTTTGTTATGAAAATTAAATAATTTCCCCTTTTCAAGGTCTCCAGTCAAAGCCCAGTAATTTGTAGATGCTATTCTGTTGTTCCTGTATACCAGAGGCTCAGAAAAAGCATTGATTAGTAAATAACATAGGAAAGAAAAATAACATTAAAAGGGGAGGGGCAGAAGAGCTTTCATTAAACAGCTGTGGGTGGAAACTTTGTTAATGACCCACAATCAAATTAACATTCTTTGCCTTATACACCTTATCTAAAATTCTTTAGTGTGAAAGAGATTTCAAACACATCACATTTCTTAAAATATCTAATTGTAAACTGAAAATATATAGTAATCATTACTCAACACCCAACTTTGCCCCACAAATGCATTTTATGTACTTTTCCTTTATCAGGAGAGACACAGGGTGGGGGAGTATAGCTCCCCAGCCTGAATTTTAACCCTGGCTCTCCCACTTGGCAGCTGAGAAACTCAGAAAACCCACATCCTGTGCTTCAGTCTCCAGTACTACAATATGGGACTAGTTACAATACCTACTTTGTGGGATTGTTTTGAAAATTAAATGGGTTAAGATAGATGAAATATTTAGAATAGTACCTGGCACACAATAAGCTCCCAATAAATATGAAGATGTCAACAATGATGACACCTGCTGCTATCATTAGCTCAACTATCATTGGGACTCACTCTTCAATCCTGTTCAGTGATTTGAAGCAGAAATTTGAATTACTTTCCCATACTTGCCATATTCCTGTATTTATGTGATAGGAAATAGATGTTCTTAGATATTTTTCATTTGCTTCTCTGGATTTGCTACTGTCGCTCTATTCTGTGCTCCAGAAGGCCGACCTCCCATATAAATGAGCTGCCTTATCCTCTGGCTTCTGGTGGGTTTCAACCCACAACCTCACTGGCAGGAGAGTGGAAAGAGGAAGAAAAGTGAGTTCTGGTATCTGTTCTTCCAGCTCCCTCCCTGCCATGGTTGGTCAACCTCTTCCAAAGGCCACTGTAGCTGCCATGATACCCTCTTAAAGCTACA
This sequence comes from Xerus rutilus, assembly GCA_028644305.1. NCBI lineage: Eukaryota > Metazoa > Chordata > Mammalia > Rodentia > Sciuridae > Xerus > Xerus rutilus. Next base: position 121,437,541 of record CM053399.1, on the reverse strand, counting down.
GCTGCTCTCTCCAGGGTTCACTAATCCCCTTCTCCTGGCCCCTCAGGACTAGAAGGGATAAGGTCTCCCCACCATGGCAAACCCCAGGATGCCTCACTATCTCTTGCTATTTTATTTCCTCTAAGGATCTGGTTTTAGATAGTCCCTTTATTAAACTCTTCTAAATTACTGATTGTTTCCTGCTGCGACCCAGACTGACACATAGGTCAAGCTTAGTGACATGTGGCCATTGACAACTTTATGGGAAGGTAGCACCTGGAATACTTTATACAAGTGAAAAACAGCAGTTAAGCCAGAAACTCCTGACTTTCTTCCTCAACACACCTCTTCAAACTCTGTCACCAGAGCTGGGTAAGTCACATGGAGGAGAAGATGAGGCTCTTAGCATTTGCTGTCTTTACGAAAATGTTTTTGCAGGACAAGGGACTTGCTGGTACTCAACCTCTCAAATGATCAAAGTATCCTCTCTAACCACATCCAATCCCCTGAGGCATTTGCTATCATGCCCTTGAGAACAAGTTCAAATACAAGTTTCTCTAGGGCTAGCTCTCCTTTTCCAAGCTGGCCTGGAATTGCAGTTAAAAGATACATCTTGTTAGTAATTATGCTCCCAGAAATATTGCAGGGCTTCCACTCTTAATTACAACCAGAAGCTTAATTTTAGAAGGTGACACCAGTACCAACTTTTGGCTTAACGATATGAATTAATTATTAATTGCATCTTTAGGTCATAATCTATATGAGACAATTATTTAATAAATGTTTGTGGGCTGCTTTAGTGACAAACCATCAGTCTATGTAAATAAAATAGACAAAGCATATTTCAATCCCATGGCATAACAGACCCAGGATAAGAAGCAGTTCCCATAAATTTTAGATGCAGAGACATTGTGTTTATCTTGTATATTGCTTTTCGCCAATTTAATGATGATGAAAACATATAAGAGCAAAAGTGCTGTACCACAAAATCTTCAAAACTGTTAGTATTTTTAAAAATCACAACTATGAACAATAAATGCTGAATTTAGATTTTAATAATAGATGGGTAATGTCTAAATATTGAGTCAGAAAGGAAATATTCAATGTAGGAAAAAGAGGCAAGGCATATGAGTTAAGAGAAAAGAAGAAAAATCAGGAAAATCAAGCCACTTCCTTTCCTTGTTCAACTGTGGCACATAATTCTTGAATCATGACACTGCCATGAATGCTTCTGTGCAGAATCCACAACTGAGTAGCATTAGCAACTATCAAAATTGGTGCTGTTTCTTCCAAAACACAACACAACTGATGAGCTGTAATTTTATTTACTCAAGAGATATGTTGCTGAATTGCTGTATAAAAATCAGATTTTGTACAGCAGTCATATTTCAAATGTGCTAGAGGATCTGAGTTTATGGACAAAATATCAAAGTGAATACTTTGTAATGTGAATAATGAAGCCCTTGCCCCAGCCCTCTCTTTGTGTGTTAGAGATTAAACAGTTAGTCTGTGTATGCCGTATGTGTGTGCTTAAATTATTTACAGCATCACTCAGGTTTTAAGACAGTGAAGGACTCAGAAGTGATTCAAAGTCACCTCAAATGTTTATGAAGTAAATATAAGCTTGGTGTCCATCTAAGCAAGATATGAAAAATATTTTAGTTTCAGATGCTTCAGTGCCCACTGAGAAGCTTAAGGGAAAAGAAATACAAGGTGTAAACATTAATGAAGTCATAAAAGAACAATATACAGCAATAGACTGAGATGGGCTTGTCAAACTAGAGAGTCCATGCCCCATTCTCAGGACCCCTAGAACTGCAGGAGAATATATACAGGTTTTTTAAAAAATATTTTTTAGTTGTCAATGGGCCTTTATTTTATTTATTTATATGTGGTGCTGAGAATCAAACCCAGTGACTCACACACGCAAGGCAAGTGCTCTACCACTGAGCCACAACCCCACCCCTATATACAGGTTTTGATTTCCAAGGTCATCCAATCCTCTGATCCTATCACTCTTTTTAAATTATTTTGTAAGTTCTAAGTACAAAAGTTGCTATTTTTCAGGGAGAGCCTGCAATTAAAAGGCATTTTTATAGCATTAATTTTATCTACCTGTTCGCAACTAAAGTCTGTGTGGAGGTTGTTATGTCCTATGTGAAAATTTTCTTTGAAAAAGGAGTTGTAATCCTATTTTGTTGAATTTGAATGGAAAGATCAGCATGGATTCACAATGTATTATATAAATATATCCATTAAATATACCAATTAAATTGGTCAGGAACCACTTCTCACTTAAAGACCAGAGTTCTTGGGAAAGTATCTGATTCTAGACTAAGATAGGAAATGTAAAATATGAACTTAGAACATCTTATTGCATCAGAAGCAAGGGAGCTATCCAAGACTACTAGGATGTTAAAAGGACTCAGGAGCTAACTTAATAGGCCAAACTGAAATGGACTAAAACACAATGTATGTTTAATTCGTGACAACAAAGTCAACAGTTAAAATAACACCCTCCCTTCCTTGCTGGTTATCTCTGGAGGATGCAAGCACACTAAGTTCTTATTTTTAAAAATGGTAAACAAGGAGAAAAATCAAGCATTTATTTTGCCTTGCCAGTATAAATTATGCTTCAGAGCAACTGGATAGTAGACAAGAGGAAAACTTTCTTTACAGGAGAAGTTTAGCTAATAAATGAGCAAATGGTAAAATTAGGAGGCCAATACTTAAAATTCCCAATAAATTAATAGATTTAGAAAAAATATTCATGATTATTATCTCACCAAAAATAATAAAAAAATCCGAAGAGGTCTCTAGATCTACCAATTAAAAGTACATGGAACAGGGAACATGTTAAATAATACCATAAGGGGCAATCAACAAAACCCAAAGTAGGCATGGGACATCCTACAGAAAAATCAACACTTTTTTTTCCCTAACAAATTGTGAAGGAATGAAAGAGAAAAAAAAATAAAATGTGAAGGTAAATAAGCTTCATGAAATCTATTCTGCACTGTATATATGTACCACTCATAAAACCATCATACACACCACTCACACATGCCATCTGCATATTTAAACAAAAAGTTGTATTAAAATTACTAGGAAATAATCACAGAATTTTTATAATCCAGAAAATCTGTAATACAGAATATTTTGATTGAGAAATCATAAAACAGTGTGAGCCTTCACATCTGGGCAACTATGCAAATTTGGAAGACTTAGGATAGTAGTGCTCATCTGGGGCACAAGTACCCCTTGGGAGAAATTCACAATTGTTGTAATTCATATAATTTGCAAAGACTATCGGTAATATAAATTTATACTTGTAAAATTTTAAAAATTTAATGCATATAATAATATTACAAAGAATCGTGCTTTTTTTTTAAAACCAAATGCCAGGTTCCATGCTAAACATTATATATATTACATAACAATCACAGAACAGGAATTTTTATCCTTATTTCTCAGAATAGGAAGTAACTTGCCCAAGGCTATATAGCTAGTTAAAAAAAAAGTCACATAATCATCTCAATACATACAGAAAAAGCATTTCACAAAATTCAACTCCCATACATAATAAAAATTCTCAGGAAACTAGAAATAGAATGTCTTTGACAAAGGGCAGCTGCAAAAAGCCTTAAGCTAACACCATATTAAGTGGTGTTAGACCACTTTTCTCTCACTTCTATTCAATATTGTTCCTAGTTAGTGTAATAAGGCAAGAAAAAAGAAATCAAGGAAGTAAAAATTGCTTATTTGCAGATGACATAATCATCTGTGTAGAAAAATCACAAGGAATATACCAAAGTTACAAAACTATTAACTGAGGTTAGCAGTGTCACAAGATACAAGGCCAATATACAAATATCAATTGCATTTTTACATACCAGCAACCAACAACTGGAAGTTGAAATTAATGAAAAAAATCAAAAAATTACATATTTATGGATTAATTTAACAAAATATGCACATTTAGAATGATAAAACATTGTTAAGGAAAACTAAGAGAGAACTAAATAAATGGAGAGATATATCATGCTCATGAATTGGAAGACTCAATATTGTGAAGGTGTAAATTATTTCCCAACATTCATTTTAATACCAATTGAATCCCAGCTGACTTTCCTGTAGAAATTGATAAGCATATTCTAAAAGTTAAGGAAATGCCAAGGACCTGATTTTAAAATATATATGGAAGTGCAAAGTTTGGGGACACATGCTACCAGAATTCAGAACTTCATATAAAGCCACAGTAATCAAGATAGTATGGTACTCACATAGAATAGATATACAGATCAATAGAAGAAAACAGTGTCCAAAAATAGACTCATTGTATATGGTATGCTAATTTGAAACAAAAGTACTAAGATAATTCAATGGGGAAAGGATGTGTTTTTAAAAAAAAATGGTACTACAACAACTGGATATTTATATATGAATCAAAGAACTTGGACCTTTCCTTTTTAGTTTATTTTTAAAAATCAACTTGAAATGGATCAGAGACCAAATGTAAGAGGTACAGCTATGCAATTTCTAGAAAAACTGTAGGAGGGCTGGGGATGTAGCTCAGTGGTAGAGCACTTGCTTAGTGTGAGAGAAGCAGCCCTGGATTCAACCTCCAGCAGGGTTCTAAAAAGGGAGGAAAGAAGGAAGGAAGGAAGGAAACAAACAGGAAAAAAATCTTTTCAATTGAGGCTACACAAAGATTGATTGCTTGCTTAAATAGTAAATGAAAATGCACAAAACTGTAAAATAAAAGCTGGATAATTTGGGGCCTTATCATAATTTAAAAACTTCAAGTTAGTGGTAGAGCTCAGTGGTAGAGGACTTGTGCCGCATGTGTGAGGCCCTGGGTTCAACACCCAGCACTGAAAAAAAATTTTTTTAAATTTATATCCTTCTAAAAACTTTTAAAAATGACAAGTTATAGACTGGGAGATAATATTCACAAAATAACTACACGATAAAGGATCTGTACCCAGAATATTTAAACAGAACTTACAAGTTAATAATAAGATGAACAATCCACTGCAACTAAAAGCAAAAGATTGGAATGAACACTTAACTAAGAAAACACATGATTGGCCAATAAGCTATGAAAAGTTACTCAACATTATTAGTCATAAGTGAAATGCAGTATATTAGCTCTACAACCTAACTAGGATGAGCAAAATTTAATAGTCTAAAAATTCCAAATGTAGACAAGGATGCAGAGCACCTGGAACTTGCTTATACTGTTGGGGAAAACAGTGCAGTGGTGTGATGGTTAATTTTATGTATCAAATTTGCAGGCCAAAGTGCCTAGATATTTGGTCATACATTATGCTGGATATTTCTGTGAAGGTTTCTTTTTCTTTTTTTCCTTTTTTTTTTTTTAAATGAGATTAACATTTAACAGTAGATGTTGAGTAAAGCAGGTTACACTCCATAATGTAAGTGGGACTCATTCAATCATTTGAAGGCCTTAATAAAACAAAGACTGATCCTCTTGTGAGCAAGAAGGAATTGTCCCAACAGACTGCCAGTGAACTCAAATTTGAACTCCTCCCTGGGTCTGCAGCCTGCCAGCCTACTCCACAGATTTTTATCTATCAAGTGTCCACATCATGTGAGTCAATTCCTTAAGCCAACTCTCCCTCCCTACCTCCCTATTTCTCCACACACCTCTCTCTCTCTCTCTCCCTCGCTCCTTCTCACATATACACACCCTGTTAGTTCTGTTTATCTGGAGAACCCTGACTAACATAGGGAGTTTCTTATCAAATTAAATATATACTTAAATATAATCCAGTATATTTTTTTCTTTCCCTTAATGTTTCTTTCTTCCCTTTTTTAATTTCCCCAAACTGAAAACAAATGTTTACCTTATGCAAATATTCTAAGCAGCTTTACTCATAGTGAAAATGGGAAATAAACAAAATGCAACTCAAGTAGTGAATGAATAAACAAATTGTGGTAATGAAATATACTTGGCAATAAAATTGAACAAACTACTGATCTATGCATCACAGGGGTTTAATCTCTAAGCATTATATTAAGTGAAAAAAGTAAGACACAAAAGGCCTTACTGTATGGTTTACTTTATATGAAATTCCAAAAATAGCAAAACCATAAGGACAGAAAACATCAATAGTTGCTAGGGCCTGAAAGGTGGGGGCGGGGGAGACTGATTACAAAGGGCACAAGTGACCATTTTGCAGATGACGTAAATGTTCTGTATCTTCATTGTGGTGGAGGTCACAAAACTGTATGCATCTATCAAAACTCTTCAAACTTTAAAGTCACTTCAAAAGGTGAACTTTACTGTATGTAAGCTGTACATGATGGTATTTTTTTTGAAACAAAGACAATGATTATAAAATAAGCATTATGACAGCTGTAAATACTTCCACAGGTTCCAACAGCTATTGCATTCTTGAGGCCCACAGGCTTGCTGTGAGATCTGTCTTCCCTTGCAGGGTCCCAGTGACCTTTCCCTCCCCAGTGTCAACAGCCACTTTTCCATACTTCCCATCTGGCACAGAGTGGTGTGTGAGTTAGGAGCCCCTTGGTTGAAGAACTTACTCAAGCTTTCTTAAGTGCATGTGAATTTACTAATAAGGTCATGACCACTTTGTGGAATTGAATTCAAGGGCAGGAAATTCAACTGAGCCTCAGGAAAATTTGGTACCAGGAATCTGCACATCTGTCCTCAAGGCCCGTGGTCTCTCATATCTGTTTCTTTATCCTCCTGTCTCCTTTCTCTTTCTGGTTCCATACTGCTTCTCCATGCACATGAGCTAAATGTGGCTGGCTTGACCCAGCTTTGCCTGGCCTCCTATCATCTTGTAAAGTTCAAATTCTCAGAAGAAAGAATCTGATTTGGCTATAGATGCAGAACTTCCATATTAAGGCCCAAAGGCTAGTGAGCCAGGGGGAACTCTGAAGACAACTCCCAGGGAAGGAGATACAGAGCAAGGAGAAATGATCCACTCCTGGTCTATGAGACCATACCTGAGATGATCCCTGAAAACCATTTTTTCTATCATTGTACTTTATTTCCACTTCTTGCTATTACCCAAGGATTCCAAGTATGCTCCTGCCTCAGGGCCTTTGCATTTGCTATTCCTTTTGCCTAGAAATATCTTCCCAAAGATATTCAAAAGGCTTGCTTCCTGATTTAATCAGACTTCTGCTCAAATGACCTGGTCTTCTCTGACCACCATATCTAAAACAGAAACTCCTGTGTTATACTTTTTGCGATTATTCTGTTTTACTTTTCCTCAGAGTATTATAAAATAACATGATAATACATATTTACTTCTTAGTCTGTTTACTATCTGATTCTTCCTTAGTGTGTAAGCTTCATGAGAATGAGAACTGGTATGCTCCCTACCATACCACCAGGATTTTTAGCATTAGACACAAAATACATGTTCCATAAACATTTACTGAATAAAGCATTAATATGTACATGTCTACTTATTGAATAGCCACCATCACAGTCCATTTACCCCCATGGAACCTGTCCCATGGTGGAGCATTTCCACCATGTCTATACCAGTGTTTTGTACTCTTCCAATGCTCACATTAGTTATTTTTTCCCATCTCCTAAATTTCTTCTGTTACTTCCCTATAAGAGGCTCAACTCGATTCTTCTTTTGCTATTTAATCACAATTTGGCAGCTTCAGTTTGATTTTCCCCATCCAAAGACTCAAAGGCTCTCACTGTAAAATTCCATTATAAGAAGTCTAGCAACCCTGTTCTTTTCTTTCCAATTCCAGCCATGTGTAAGACAGAACTTCAAGAGTTTAGTTCTTTTAAATACACCCACAGGACTTTGTACAGTGACTTGAAAACAAAAGAATCTTAATGCTTGTAGATTGAGATTTACTGAATAATCACTTAGAACATGGGAGATAAAAACAAAAACTTTTGGTCAGGTGATTTATTAATTGCAACCACCTACTATTAGGGGACAGAGCAGAAGAGATGAATACTGCACAGCCCTTACCCATTGCCAAGAGACACACTCAAGTGTGGAGATTAAAGCATCCACACAGATAATGAATGAGGTAATTTTTTAAGTATATTTTTAGCTATACATGGACACAATACTTTTATTTTATTTATTTTTTATGTGGTGCTGAGGATCAAACCCAGTGCCTCACATGTGCTAGGCAAGCACTCTACCACTGAGCCACAACCCAACCCATAATGAGGCAGATTATAAGAAGGTTTCTAAGAAGGAAAAAAAAAAAGATTCTCAAAATCAAGGACAATGGAGTGAAACCGATCCTGCATGTTTGATTCAAAGGGTGTTAGGAAGGAGGTAGACTATTTTGAAGACCTGGGAGAATGAAGAGGAGCGATATTTAGAAGTGAGTCAGAATATAAACATTACATGTGAAAATTTTGGAGATATAGTTAAAACAGTATGTAGAGGAAAATTTATAGCTTTAAATACATCAATCTGGAAATAAAGAAAATTTAAAAATAACAATGCTAAATATTCAAATACAAAAGTTGGGAAAACAAAAACAACAGAAGCCCAAAGAAACAGAACGAAGGAAATAGTTAATGTGGAAATCAATACATTAGAGAAATACAATAACATAATTGAAAGCTGGTTCTTTTAAAAGGTTTAGTAACATAAACATCTGCCAAGACTATTCAAGTCCAAAGAGAGAAGATTCCAGTAAAACAGAACAAAACAGGATAAATAAGCATAGACACAGCAGAGATTTGGAAATGAAGGAGTGCAGACTGCAGCTGTTTTGACAGACATAGGTGGAGAAGGAGCTCCAGGAACAGGGCTGGATGTGGGCAAGGCATTTTATGCATGTGTTTGGGACAACACAAGTAACTGGGTTGTGCAGAGCAAGTTGGGAAAGTCTGTTGAGAACTGTGACATGTGCTGGATGGAGAACAGGGTCGTAATGGTGAAGAATTAGAATCTGATTTGATTCTAGAAAAAGTTGGGAGCCATTGCTAGATTCTGAGCAAGGGTAGGTAACAAAAGCCGTATGTGGTGGTTGTAAACAGAAGATGATGAAGTCCTGAACAGGGCTCTAGAAACAGGGCAGTGACAGAAAATGAGTGGAAGAGAAGAATCTATAGTTTGGCAAGTGACTGGAAGTACACGTGGTGTAAACATAGGGGGTAGTGTGGGGTGGGGCTGGGAGAGGTGTCAGATGCTGCTAAGGAGTCAAGACGGAAGATATCATTGGATGGTTTATTAGAAGATCCAGATAAGTTTCAGATGGAGGGTGAATGGAAAGGAGATACAAAGGAATTGGTTGAGGGGTTGACTATAACTTCCATATGTCTTTATGTTTTACAAAGCATTTTCATCTAGTTTGATCCTTACTGTCCTGTGGGACAGGCAGGTAAGAAAGATTGGAAGATATCCAAGTCGCATGAGCCGAGAGCAGTACAGTCAATTCCTCTAACATGATTGGGACAGGAAGTCAGGTCAGTTATTTGAAAGCATCAGTTAAGGCAAGGGCTTGTTAACACAATACATGCAGAACACTGTTCATCCCCTTGGCTACCTATGGACTGAACTGCACTGTGTTCAGTACAGTCACCATTTTCTGAATCCAGGTTAGGCATGGCAAGGTTGCCTACCCAGAGTGAGAGGAAAAACCTCCAGATACTTGCTTGTCCAGTTTTACTTGCACTAGAGAAGAAGCTGAGGGAGAGCCGAGCTCTGCCAGTCAGTTACCCAGAAGTGGACTCAGGAGCTCCAGAGGTGAAGCGGGGTGGGGAGGGTGCTCACTTTCTCCAATGGTGGCAGTGGCCTTTGATGATGACAGGGCCAGTAGCTGTGATTCAGGCGAGGTCCTGACACAGTACAAGTATGACAGTGAGAGCTAATGGACGTGGCGTTTTCTTGTCAGACCAGTTCTGAGGTCTGGTGCTGGGTGCTGTTCCAGGAAGCTCAGCCCTCACTGGGCTCTTCTCCCAACAACTCCCCAGCTGCTCAATCCTCTGCCTACTCATTCAGAGTCACTTTCTCCTGCTTGTATTTAAGAACTTCGATGGAGATGTATTAAGACCAAAAATGTTTTATTTTACTTTAAATCCCACATGTGTATATCCATGCACCAATCTTACAACAAACCAGTTCAAAGAAAGACCTCTAACATATAAACAAGATGAAAATAGGAAGTTTTATTTTAATAAGCACACATTTTAGAATCATTTTCTAGACTTACTAATATTTATTTATGATAGTGTTAAGTGAAATGAGGCAAGAGGTAAAATAGTATAGTTTCTGTATTTCTGTTACAGACATAGGGCAAGATTACACCAGAATGTTAAGTCATTATCTTGGGGTACAGTGGTAATGAGTGACAAGGGTTCCCTCCACTTTGTTTATATACAGTTGACAAATTTTCTACTATGCATGTTTCATTCTTATGTAATTATTTAGCAACAGATAATCATTGCACATCTTTTGGGAGTACAGTGTGGTTTTTGGTAAAATATTATTTCTGAGCATATCGGAACTCATCTGTGTTCTTCTGCAGGTATGCAGATCCTTACTTTGCATTTCACTGTTAGAAGCAGCTTCCTTGCCTTGGTCTAATGTTCCCACAGGGATTTGAAAAGAATAACAACAAGCTGAGCCTCTCTAGCCCCACCTCACCACCCCTCACTGATCACACCTTCTTGCGGAGAGTTAGGAAGAAGTGCTAGGAGTGCTTCTCTTTTTCACCTCTGTCTGTCCACACAGGGGTGCAATCTGGTCTACTCTGCCTGTGAGTACCAAGCATGAGCTGCCCCTGCCATGCCAGGGCTGAAAGTGTGAGTGACCCTAATTTCAGACAGTCCTTGGTAGCTACCTAACGAAGACAGTTTCCATCTGGCTTTATCATTAATGGAGCTCCATTTGTCTACTGTGTTTGATTCTCACTTGGTTCCACAGTTGAGAGATGTCTTAGTCTGCATTCTGCTGCTATAACAAAATATACAAAATGGCAATTTACAAAGACTAGAGGCTCATTTAGCTCTCAGTTCTGATGTCTGGGAAGCCCAAGAGCATGGCACTGTATCTGGTAAGGGATTTTCTGATGTATAATGACATGGTGAGGTAGGTATCACACAGCATGACTGAGCACGTGTGCATCAGCTCAGTCCTCTCTTCTTATAAAGTCATCTGTCCCATGTTGCAGGTCCCTCCTTGATGACCTTATCTAATTCCAGTTGTTTCCCACCTCTAAATGCCATCAACAGACAAATATGGGATTGTTTCAACATGACTTTTAGAGGGAATATCCAAACCATGACAGGAAGGGATTGGAAGGAGGTGATTTGGTGGGTTCAGGCACCACCCAGGGACGTGTGATAAACACTATTTCTTAGGTTTCTCAGGGTCCTCCATGCCTAAGTCCTGGGACACAGAGGAACACTGGCTGTTGGATGGCTCTTCTCAATCACCTATAACTCTTCAGAGAAGACAAGGTGCCCCTAGATGCTGCCAGTCTTGCCTGCAGCCTCTCTTTCACTGCTTCCAAGGGAAATGCATCATCACCTACTGTTCAGAAACTCCCTAATCAGACTCAGTGCCTTAGTAATAGTGGTTTGAAACCTTAGTCATCAAATCAAATATCTGAATTCAGGCCCTGAGGTTTCATTAGCAGCAGGATATTTTAATGGGATTATGGTTTTTTGTTTTTGGTTGTTTTGTTTTGTTTTTTTTTGGTTTAGAAAGCAGACGCTGATCAAGCCTAGAAAGCTAATCCATTGATCTTAATCTTCTCCTTCATAAAGTCTGTAAAAAGACAGTAAATCCTTGGATCTTAAATCTGCAGTTCTACCTCTGCTATTTGATTATTCCTTGCCTTCCTCAGATAAAATATCTTAGTTTCATAAATCATTACTCTTAAAATCAAGCTATAAAAACACACCCATCTTTCCAAGAGTTTATCAGCATTCTGCAAAGTAGCTGGATACAGTAAATGCTTTAAAAACCATAATAAAGTAGCCAGCCAAATTCAAACTATTATACATAATTTTTATCTGGCAGCTTTCAGGGTAGACAATAACCAAAGCCAATCACTTTTCTCAGATTCCCTGATTATATTTTCCTCAAATTGATTCTTGAGTTATAATTTAAGGTCATGAAAGCAACAGTTTGAGATACACATGCCATTAAACAGAAAAATCAAACCTCATCCAATAACTGACCTTCAAGAGTTGCTTCCATAATGCACCAGAACATACACTCCAGAAATGCTAAGACACAGTGCACAGAAACAGAACTAAATGATGGGGGATCTAAAACCTTCAGCCAAATGTTTCTAATAGTATTGTTTTCCAGGAAATCAAACCGCAGGTGCTGAATCAACAGTGAAACTCTGATTGGTCCTTTTTAATCAAACAAGCAGACTGTTGACTGTGGTTCTGATGGTTTCTTGGGGGTTTGGGTCATGGGGTTGATAAAGGCGGTGTTTGAAGGACAGGACTGTGTGCCTGGTGAGTTTCAGTTGCTGCTGCCCACCACTGCGGCCCCTTTCTGCACATCCAGGCCAGGGCTGGAAGGCATCTCAAGTGTCCTATCTGCGATATCTGGATAGGTGAAGGACTGGCCACTTGCCAGGAAGTGATCGGCCTGCTATGATCTCTGTCCTAGCTCCTCAATCAGGGCCCGCTGGACTCTTAGCCTCACCGATTCTCACCAGAGAAGTGCTCTTGGGGTAAATCAAAGGCAGGCAAGAAAAAGTTTAGGAATAAAACTATTGTAGATGCTGGACCAGAATATATACATGAGTTTAACTTCATAATAAAGTGACAAGGAGCACTTGAATAAGTTACTCAGACACACTGAAAGCCTGGACATGGAGTAACTTTTCAAATGAATCAGTACTTGATGCTACAAACTTTACTATTAACCGGTTTTATGTGGAAATATATTTATAGACATTTTACACATACCACTCACTTGCATTTAAGAGAAAAAGGATCAACTACTAACAAATTAGTGAAACATATCTGTTTAGCTATTTCTCTTCTTAACCTATCTGTTCATTTCATAGTAGGCAAAAATCATTATTTTTTTAAACTATAAAGAGGTGTTCTAGGACATATGCCCCCCCGCTGTATTAGAATTCAGTTTTAGGGCTCCAAGGCGAGCTCCATCTGCAAACAGAGGTCTGAAGCTTTGAACAAGGGCAAATCCAACTACCCTCACTCCTGGGTGCCTGTTCTCTACTGCCTTTTGAAAGCACTTGGTCTACCAAAGCTCAGAGCCTCTGAATGAGGTAGAGAATCTAATTTCTAAATCACCAATGCTAGATTGGCTAACCTCCCATCCAGAATTCCCCTTAGGGCTTTAGATCCTAATATCTGCTTACACTCCTCCTTGAGAGTCTCACAGGCACCCTGAAGTCAGGGTCTTCTCTGCTTCCTGCCCACCCTCCCCATCAGACATCTTTCAGTTTCCACGCCTTCTTCAGTGACAGGCAGCCTCACCCTTCCAGAGGCACAAAACAGAACCTGGGTGTCCCGAGGCCTGCTATTCCCTGCCCTCCCACACCTAGTCCACCCCCAAGTCTTAAGGGCTTTACCTGCCAAGTACATCTCCAGCCTGTGCGCTTCTCCCCAGCTCTGCCAGCAGCACTCCTAGCCTCGCCTCCCACCTGGAGCTCTGTAATAACTTCTTAATGGGAACTTCCATCTATTTCATAAAATGTAGATAAATGTGCTTTCTCTTTTGCCCCCCTTTCAACCAGGACCATAGAGTAGCACAGATCTGATCATGTCTTTCCTTTACCTGAAATGTTAAAAATGGCTTCTTATGTTCTTAGAAAAAAGAAGAAAATCCCAAAGGTAGCCTGGAACTCCTTCCTGCCATGGCCCTGGCTCAGTCTCCAGCCAATCGACCCCCAATGACCCTCCAAATACCTCCTCTCCTTTCCAGGGCCATGGCGCACACTCTACCTTCTGCGCCAGTCACTTCCCCACCAGAGAGACCCTCCTGATAGCCAGGACACGATGGAGTCTCCCCGTCACAAGCCAGCACCCTCACTTCTCCCCCACAGAACTCAACAGTGGGGAGCAGCCCCATGTGGGTCTGCCTTAGTGCTGTCTCTTGGGCTCAGCCCTAAAGCTCCCTGAGGAGAGAAGCTCTCCAACCCCAGGGACTTGCATGGCGCTGGCACCCTGTCCATGCAGAGCAATGCCCGTAGAGTGGGCGTACCCAGGGTAAATGTTTAGAAAGAAGCCAGGCCTGGGATCATAGCAATGAAAGAGCATTCTCACTCAGGATCAGTCTCTTGCCATACAGTTTTCAGGGTCTCTGAGGATCTGGAGGAACATCTAGTCTTTCTCTAACAGAGTTCCCCAGGATAATCTCTGGGCTTAAAAATGGGAAGAGGGTGGTAGTCTTTTGATATGATTTTTGAAGACAGTGATAGCAGGCTGGTATCATGTAAGTACCAGATTAATGGCAGCTGTTAAAGTAATGATAAAGATTTTAACTGCTTCAGCATAAACCAAGAAAATGTCTGAGAAATGATAAACAGGAATACTCATTCCCAGGACCTCCTCACCCATGTATAAATGATATACATGGATCAGATAAGAGTCTGAGTTAAAAGGCAGAGAGGTGTGGTGGTTATATGTGACTCTGGGCCCTGGTTATACCTGCATTCAAATCATAGATCTATCACTTATTGGCTGTGCCATCTCAGGCAACTCACTTAACTTCTCTGTGCTTCGGTGTTCCCATTTGAAAAATGAGGATCTCAACAGCCTACCTTTTGGAGCTGTTGTGAGTATTACATAAGCTAATGAAGGTTAAATGCTTTGAGCAATGTCTTATGTTGCTTAGAGTAAGCAAGTCATAAATGCCTGCCATTTTATTATTAATAGGTGTTTTCAAAAGATGCTTTACAACATTCTGGTTAAAACTGTTACATTTTGATTAGAATGGAATTCAATTAATGTTTAAACTAAGACGTTAAAATTAAAATATACACTGGCTTGTTTTGTTATACATAAAACAATTTAATGAAAATATTCTGAATGCATAACCTTGTTGATTTAGATAAAACAAACAAAATGCCTGCTAGTGGATGGTTGTTGGCTTCTTAACAGAGTGTGACAAAAACATTCCTCAAATATGCATGAATAACCTGTTCAGTATCCAGTGAATTCACAAGCATATGCCTCGTTTACCTTTGATATACAAAGTAACAAAATCATATTCAGTTAACTGAGATAGACAATGAAATAAACAAAAATACATCACTGTATTAAAGCTGAGCATTTACAGTAACATCTATCCTTGAGTTGTAAGGAAGTCATGTTAAAGAGCTGGGGTGCAGCTCGGTGGCAGAGCTTGCTTAGCATGCATGAGGACCAGAGTTGATCCTCAGCACCACTGAAAAAAAATGCTAAGATTAATAAGTACAGACTAAAGTGTACCTGTTAAAACAGTTGGCTAAATGCTTCTAACTGGACATATACCTGTCACTATGATCAAGGAATTCCATTCCTAAATATATACCCAAGAATATGAATGGGAACAGAAAGACACATACAAGAATGTTCACAGAATGTGCACAGCAGCTTTGCTCACAACAGCTAAATACTGAAAATAACCCAGAAGTCTATCAGTAGGAGAATGGGTCAACAAAATGCCGTGTGTTTTGGCTGAATACTTTACACCAATAAGAGTGAACAATCTACAAATGTGTGTAATAACACGAATGCATCCCAGAAATTACATTGAGTAAAAGAATCTAGACCAAAAAGAATGTGCATGACTTTTGTAAATAGGCTCTTGAATGCCCCCCCGCCCAGGGCCCAGTTGCTAAAGGCTTGGTCCCCAGAGTGGTGGTGGTATTGGGAGGTGGTGAAATTTTTAAGGAGTGGGGCCTAACAGGAAGTCTTCATGTCATTGATTGTGCTCTCAAAGAGGATTGTGGGACCCCTCCTTGCTTCCTTTCGTGGTTTTCCTGGCCATTAAGTGAGCAGTTTTGCTCTACTACATGCTCCCACTATGAGGCACTGCCCTGCCACAGGCCCAAAGCAAGGGAACCAATTGATCAAGGACTGAAACCTCCTAAACTTGAGCCAAAATAAACCTTTCCCTTCATAAGTTTATTATCTCAGGTATTTTGTTATGGTGATGGAAAACTAACAATACTTTTCTTTTTCTGTTTTTGGGTACAGGGGATTGAACTCAGGGGCATTTGACCACTGAACCACATCCCCAGCCCAATTTTGTATTTTATTTAGAGACTGAGTCTCACTGAGTTGCTTAGCATCTCACTTTTGCTGAGGCTGGCTTTGAACTTGTGATCCTTCTGCTTCAGCCTCCTAAGCCACTGGGATTATAGGCATGTACCACTGTTCTCAGCTTACTTTTCTTTCTATAAAGTTTATGAATCATCAAATCTGATCAATAATTATAGAAATGACAACAATGGTTACCTCTAGGGAAGAAGGAAATAAGTACAGACTGGAAAAGAGTATGAGAAAATCTTATGGGCTGTTGGTTGTATGAGTTTATATGTATGCAAAATTCATCAAGCCATACAGTTAAGTTTTTTTTTTACTTCTATTATAAAGAAAAACCTTCCTAACTAGTCATTAAATCATGACTGATTATACTTTGCTTTAACAAAATTGACTGCCATGCTTACTTCATGTATTGTTGGAGTGTTGACAGAGCGCTCTACCCACAAACTCATTAAACCAAGTATTATGGACTGAATTGTGTCACCACCAAAATCATACGCTGAAGCCCAAATATAATATGATTATATCAGAAGATACTGCATATAAGAGACTTAATTAAGGTTAAATAAAATAATAAGGGTGAGGCCTTAATCCAGCATGACTGTTACCATTATAAGAAGAGGAAGCTGTGCCGGGAACACACACACACAGAGGGAGGACCACGCGAGGACACAGCAAGCAGATAGCCACCTGCAAACCAAGGAAAGAGGCATCAGGAGAAACCAGAGAATCTGACACCTTTGACCTTGGACTTCTTTTTTAAAACAAATTTTTTGTAGTTATATATGGACAGAATGCCTTTATTTTATTTGCTTTATGTTTATGTGGTGCTAAGGATAGAACTCAGTGTCTCACATATGCTAGGTAGACACACTGCCACTGAGCTACAGCCGCAACCACTATAACTATGAGAAAATAGTCTGGGGTATTTTGTTATGGCAGCCCAAGCAAACTAAGACATCAAATATAAAAGTCTTCAAGAGAGACTCCAGGAGCTTGACATGGCCTTCTGGAGTTTATGGGACCCAGATGTTGGTATCTGACTTTCTGGGAGAAAGAAAAAGACCAGTCCGATCGAGATAGCAAAGCAGAGAGAAGGGGGCGCCATTTTGCAGCAAAGGTACTTGTGCCAAAGGAACAAGGGTGTGTGTTTCCTCTGGTTACAATGTGGGCCCCACAGAAGCAGCCTGCCTGAGCTGGAGGAGGTGAAGATTAAAATCAGAGAAATTTCACATAGAATGGTTGGACACTAAGGGCTACTATGGATATGGAACAACCACGATGCTCATAAACTATTGCTAGAAATGTAAATTGGTATCACCATTTTGGCAAACTGTTTGGCTGCAACTAGAGCTAAAACATACACCCATTCTAGGACCCAGCAACTCCTGAGTCTACAGCCTACAGAAGTCTGTGTATACATGTACCAAAACAAATGTATGAGAAAGTTCACAGTGAAACAACACAGATGTCCTTTAACAGAAGAACGGGCAAACTCAGAATACTTGCACAATGGTTACTCAACAGCAATAAAAGGGAAAGAATACTGATATAAAACATGAATGAATCTCTAAGACAATGTTAAACAAAGAAGTCAGACACAAAAAATTTTGAATAATGTATAATTCTATTTATATGAAGTTAAAAGTGGGAGAAACTGCTCTCTGATGCTAAAGGTCAGAGGTATAGTATGTAAGGGATGGTGGTTGATACTGACTGAGAAGGAAGTGAGGGAGCCTCTTGGGGAATGGGAACTGGTCTGTGTCTTAACCCAAGTGCTAGTTATATAAGTTGTCAGGTGTGTGAAAATTTAGCAAACTAGACACTTGATATTTCTGCTCTCCACTATATTCAATTAATATGGAAATTATTAAAAATAAAAAATTAGATGAGAGTCCAGAATTTGTATCATTATGGCAAAATGTATTATGTGATGAATAGACAGATGAGACTTTTTACTTTTCGATAAATGGGAAATCTCAAAGACTGCCCAAGATTTTATTCCAACATAGAAGAAAAGAGAAGTCTACAAAATGGGTCTGGAGGAGCCATGAAAGAAGAACTAGACATGGTTTTCCTTTGTACCTACTGCGTCTAGTTTATGGAATAAACCTATTCTATGTAAAAAGCAGTTTCATTTTTTAAAACATTTTTAGTTAAGAGGGTAGTTCATTCAATTTGAGATTCCTTGAACTACAATATAGTGTCTTCTGATTCTGCCCAAGTTATTGCTTAGTTTTCAGTTTACTATGCAATTCAAAGATGAACCCTGATGTGATGACTTGGGAACTGTGGTTCAAGTTGACATCAGCAGCTTACTGACCTGTGTCTGGAGTTGATGTCCAAAAACCTTGGGGCAGAAAGAGATTTAGCCCAAAGATATCAGCAATAGCCACTGGCTCACATTATCCAGCTAATGTTTACTACAGATGATAACTATTGGTCTTGACCAATATAGCACTTTGTAAGATAATACTTGTTGACTAATTCCCAACTACTGGCCTTTTTCCATGAAATTACAGGAATATAAATGTTTAAGCACACACATATTTAAGACTTCTATCACTTGTCTTGGGTGGCTCCTGGTTAAAGGTAGCAAATAGACCACATCCATTTTTATCATTTTCTTCTCAAGCCCCCACTTTAATGATTAAAAAGGTTTAGACCACAAAGAGAATGGAAGAGAGAATATTCACAAATGAGACATTTCAACACGTTTCTTTGAAATGACTGGGCTGTTGATCCTCAGGGATGGATACATGCCTAGCAAAGATGGGATAGAGGATTCCCTTGACCAGACCAGTAAGCACTGGCTCTGTGCTCCATGTACCACACATATATCATCAGGAACCAGCAGCTCCTCCTCAGAGGAAAAAAACTAGAATTTGGGGATTCCCAGGGAAGCAACTTACTGGCACTCTGCCTGATTATTCTTAAAGAGAGGCCACTGGTAGAAAATGCCAGTGTTCCTTCAAGTCCCCATGTACTTTTCTATCCAACCAGCACCTATGACTTTTTGGGTGAGGGATGGACTAGCTTTGCCCTTTCATGTGGAGAACTACCTGAGAATTTATGACCCCCTCCTGCAAAAGCTCCCCTCCTGCAGAGACCCTTAATCAATGACTGACAGGTATGGTGCACAAACCACCAACCCGCACTGACCCGAGCAGATACAAGGCTAAGGTTGACTTACATTGCGGAGCTCCCCCAGGATCAGGATGAAGTCACCCTCTGCAGCACTTTGACTGAGATCACACTTGTGCTTGACTTCCTCCCCTTCCCTTCCCAGTTTCCCTGGGGAACCAGCTCCTTAATAAAGAGGCTCATGCACACATGAACTCTTTTGCCTGTATCTGCTTCTGCAGAGCCTGACCTGAACCATCCACAAACCTTGACAACTATGTTCGGACTTGCTGCCAGCTTTCACAGTACGGCCCTAAGAATGGACAATCAGTGGTAACCAGACATCTGCTGAAAACCTCCAGCATAGAAGGAAGCAAGCAAAATCAACAAGGAGATATAAACAAGCCCTTGGTGATTTCCCATGTAGAAGAAAGAAAAGAGGAGGGGGGAAAATAAAAGTCAGAAAGAAGAAAAGCAAAGAGCCACTTTTATGAATATTGTGTGCAGATGACATAAGTGAAACCTGAATCATCCACCTTCATAGGCACATTCTCTTTATCAAGGGAACCTCACTTCACATAAACAGCTGCAGACAGATGGATAATTACCTACCCACTACCACACAGTTATTTCTAAGCCTGCTCCCCCAGTCGCCTGGCCCCCTCTGCATCCATCCATTACTAGTACTTTTGAAAGCAGTCTTTGCACTGTAGTAAGCACTGTGTTGTGTCTCATACAGAACAACTTAGACATAATAGGAACAAAATCCTGAGCCTTGCAGTCTCCACTCTGACCCAAACAGCCTTCGAAAACTTCGCATGACTGAAATGTAATACGCACTTTTAACACTGGCTTAACATCCCGTCTTCAAGACATCAGCCACCATAGCAATAATAATTTAAGCCAAGTCAAAAAATACCTTTATAATTTATTTTACACCTGCTGTGGATCTGTTTCCAGGTTATGGCAAATTAATATACTTAAGCAGGCTAAAATAAAGTACTTACTTGAAAGCCGACTGAATTCTCTTCTTAACAAATATTAATGAGGAGGATATACCGTTAATGATTTGGGTACCAATTTTCTAATACAGTCCCCTTCTCCAACACCTTAAATACACACATACACACACACATGTGCATGTACACAATTTCTTTATTATAAAGTAATATATAGATAGTCCCTGAGTTACGATGATTCTACTTAAAATTTTCTGACTTTATGATGGAGCAAAAATGATACGCACTCAATAGAAACTGTACTTTCCAAGTTGTGAATTTTGATCTTAGAATATTTGGGATGCTGGGCAGTGGCCTGAATTGCAGCTCCCAGGCAGGGATGCGATCTCAAGGGGAATCAAACAATGCTCTCCAGTCTGCTGTGTGGCTAAGCCGGGATGCCCAGTAGGTTAGGAGGATGAAATGCATTTTTGACTTGCAAGGTGTCCAGTTTACAATGGGTTTATCTGGACATAACCTCGTCATAAGTTAAGAAGCACCTGTTTTCCTCATAGATTATTTGGAGAACACACGAAACCCCACATACTCTGCTGTAATTGCACCATCCAGTCTACCTCGTTTTAAGAACACAATTTTAAATTTATATATTTCCTAGTAATTCAAATCCCAAGCTCATACATATTAAGAAGTAAGACAGGAGCTATGCTCAGAGCTTTGCTCTTTAAAGAGAAGATGTGCATGATTCATCGATACTTGTTGGGGAAATACAGATAAAAGGATAAGTGCACTCTACTAACTCCTCTTCCTTTATAGGCAAATGTAGAGTTGTGGGCCCTGGTGTTAAATATTCAGGAGACCACACCAAAAAGCAGGCTCATGGCAACTGAGGCACAGAAGTACTTCACCCTGTCCTCGAGTTCCCATAGAGTGACAGAAAGCCTAAGGGACCAGAGGTAAGCATTTGGCCACTACATTTATTCTCTAACAAGCCCCTTTTATGCCGAAATGTTGGTTTTGTTTTGTCTGTTTGTTTTCCATTCTTTCTTCCCTAACATTCTTTTCCTTTTATGGTTAATAGCAGAGGGGGTGGGGGGAGAAACTTTAAAGCAAGAATCTCAAAGCCCTTAATGACAAAATGTTAACTCAATCATTCCCGAAGGTTTACTAGAAAATAAGTAGAATTTCTTTTAAAGATGGAGAAACAGGATACCCAGAAAAGTAATAGATTTTCTTATCCCCTTTTATTCAATAAATACTCATTCAGTATATAAAATATATGTGTGAGGGGGTTACCATACGCACATGCATGTGAGCTGTTGGAATCCAGGGTGGAAAAAAAGTGTTGTGAGAGTTTAGACCAGGGCTCAGCCAACTAAGTTCATGGGATAAAACCAGCTCATTGCCTGTGACTGGACTGCCCAGGAGCTAAGAATGCTTTTAGATTCTCAACACCCCTCAAAAAATAAGAGGAATCACAATTTTCTGATACATGAAAACAGTATAATATTCAAATTCCAGCATCTATTAATAAACTTTTATTGGAATACAGAGACACTCACTAGCTTACACATTGCCTTAGGGTGCTTTTGCATTACAAGAGCAGAGAAGTTGCAACAGAGAACACATGGCCCATAAAATCTATTTACTATTTGGCCCTATACAGAAGTTTTCTGACCCCTTGGTTTAGAGAAAGGAGATGCTTGGAACTAGGACTAGGAAGTCATTTCTGATTGATGTCACTATAAAGGAGGTGCCTCATCTACCTTACTTTAGCCTTTTATATCCCATTTTACCCTCCCAGTGGCCCGGTGCTGGAAGAGATGAGAAGCCCAGGTTCATCATTTCCCTTTTACCACTGGAGAAGCTGAGGTTCAGCCCAGTCTGGAAACTTGTTGATTTATAGCATCTTATTATGGAAGCACTATATTCAAAGTCACTCTGAGTCCCTTCGACCTCCAATACTTAGACTGGAGAGAAGTTAGTGCACCAGTAACACACACCCAGCATGGGATGAGGGTACCATGACAAGGAGTCCAGCTAGGACAGGCAGGATGGAAGGATGCTGCTAAGCCCAAAGGACAAAGGCGACTCTGGGACCAAGAGCTGTCTGTACCCACTCCTACCCCTGTCCTTTAGTCACTGAGAGAACCTCTAAGCTCCTGCAAATCCATTCTCTCCTTACGTGGTAATGAAGAGGAAGGAAGATCCTTAGGAGAAGTACATGAGTTAGTCCTGTGATACCTAATGTAAGCCTGGTGCTTTGTGATGATCACTTGTTTTTAATAACTGGATAGAACTTAAAAAAGGAATTGATAAGTACTTACACTAACAACTAGAGAGGCATAAGGAGGCAACTGTACCTGAACATGAGACCTGGTTAGGCTTTCATATGACCCAATACTGTGGAAATATTCCATCTGTGGAACCACTCCTGGCTCCTTCAGGACAAAATTCCCCCAGGTGTTAGTTAGCTCAGAGTTAAAAACGATCCTTGTATTGTCTAGTTATTTGGAAGAAAAACTCCTTAATTGAATTGTACATCCTGAACCCTGGGGCTTCAGGGAAGCAGCCAAGGAGAAGCTAGAAGGGAGAAGGACAGGGAAGAACCATGAGGAGGGACAGAACAGCCAGACCTGTGGGACAGCCGCCTGGCAAGGACACCAGGCCCACAGGCTGCAGGCTTCACACAGCCCAGGAAGCCGCCGGCCTCTAGAACCAGTCCATTCACCTTCCTCCACTTTCCACACTAATAATTTCTTCTTTCAGGTATAAAATGTACACTGGAGAATAAAGTTTCCTTTTATGAGTACTGTGACATAGTACAGCTACACCACCAAATATCCAAATGTGCTTATGATTTGAAACAAACGGAAAAAAAAATTCTGACATGAGCTTATTTTATAAGAAAATAAGTGTTCTTCTGATGGGTGTAACACAATGGAGCAGTGTGTTTTAAACTCATGTCAGGACTCATTAGTGCTGAAATCAATTTAGCGGGTTGGCAAACATATGAAAAAAGACAGAGCAGGATAGAAAATATCAGAGTACATATTACACATAATAAAAAGCAAATATTGCAATGTGAAACTTGTCTCAAGGATATGTGTGTGTGTGTGCGCGCATTTGTGCATGTTTATACACACTCACCAATAGTGCCAGGCCATGATATAAGTTGTGGTCAAAAATGCGCAAAAAAACCCCACCAGTGCAATACAGTGTGATTCACTTCAGTGAGGTCTGGTATAACAATCCTAATTTATTGAATAATCAGGTTAGGGGGTATTTATTCCTGTGAGATTTCTTTTTTTTTTAAATATTTTTTTAGCTGTAGATGGACATAATGTCTTTATTTTATTGCTTTGTATGTGGTGCTGAGGATCGAACCCAGGGCCTCACGCATGCGAGGCAAGTCCTCTACCGCTGAGCTACAATCCCAGCCCCTATTCCTGTGAGATTTCTTTAAATGACAAGCTCTTACTCTGCATTTTAAATATGCTATGACTTACAGGGAAAAAAGGATTTTTGCATAACTTGTCAGGTATGCTTCTTCTTTAAAATAGTGTGTACCTGTTAATAAATACTAATCTTGAGTTTCAAATTTGTTAAAAGTCAGAAACATAAATCATTACACGAACTGAAAGGATGGCCAGTCAACTTCATAAACCATTGCTATTTTTCACACTAATTGTACGCTAATGAATCCACCATGGAACAGAAGAGGAGGAGGCTGTCGGGGAAACTTGGTGGGCAGAGATGGTTTCACCACCATTATACCTTGACAACTTCCCACGATCACTTTACATATACCAAAATAACATGAGATTTCTGTTCTCCAAAAAAGTATATTTCAGAAAAGAGAAAGCTGCCTTATGTTTGAATACTTATAAAGGCTCCCACTTTATAGGGCATTCTCTCAATTACTTTCTCCTGAAAGTCAAAAAAGCAAAACCCCTTTTACCCCCAAGATAACCGGAACTGAAAATCAAGCAATTCATTAACACTGGATGTAATGGCAAGTGATTTTAAAAGGAGAAGCCATGTCAAAATTACATTAGCTAATAAGACTGCCGATTTCATGAAAAAGCGATGTGTATTTCAGAGGTTACTTGAGAACTCTTTGGAGAAGACTGCCTAAAACAACCTCAATCAATACAAGGTAGGGATGCTTACGAAGTTTTTATGACTGGAATATGATAAATGACCCAACGAATGAGTAAAGGAAGCCAAGTGTTAACACCAGTTTAGGTTCATACTCCTTCATAACTGCCTGTATTGGATGTCCTTATAGACGCCATATGCAAGTGCTGGTTTGCAGGCATGAACATACACCTACAGGAAAAAAGGGGAAAAAAACCCCACAAATGTTCTTGTATTGCATAAATGGGCACACAAAGTTTGGCATAAAGTTTGTAGAGGCAACAGTACTCTATCTCAGATAAGTCATATGGAAATAAATATACCAAAAGTGGTCTAACGATGCCAGACTCTGATGTCAAAGAAGAATGTAAAACATGTGAATAAATAATTTCATAACATGTGAGAGTGGATGTAGCATTTCTAAATTATTAATTTTAAACAAGGCAATTTGGAACATATGGAAGCACATTAATTAAATGCAAATAGATACTTCATTCTTTACTATATTCTTAGGATGTACATCGACAAATTGATTTAAAACCATTTTGAAACCCTTTTGTTGGAGTACTGGGAGCCACCTTATAATCAAGGACACCTTTACATAAACACATGGGATAATCTGCATCCCAGATAATTGAGGGTTGTCAATAGCTGGCTTGTGAATGAACTGAACTGCAGGCAGTTACTGCAGTACATGAAAATTGCTACATTAAAATACTAAAAATTGCTATCAAACTAATTCTTACACATCAAAAATTTCTATCGGATGTCTCTTCCATGTGGACCTGAGGTCCCAGGTCCTCTGAGCCCACCTCTGAGTTCACCTATGGCTTTGATTGACAGTTCCCATACACACTAGCAGATTTCTACTCTAGCCATCCCTTCCTCTCTGCTTCTCTACCTAGGGCTTACTCTGGTGCCTCTGGAATTTGCTCAGGCTAATACCAGAAGCCTCAATGTGCTGGAGATTTAATGCCCTGAGAGTAAATGGTAGAAAAATAGTCCAATTTCCCTACTGCTTGGTTTGGACAATTTTAAGCTGTACTTTATGTGATACTAGCAGAGCCAAGCATCAATTGCTCACAGTGGTGGCCTTCTCAATAACTTCACTCTTCCTGACTTTCTTCCCCTTTTGGTCTGATTTCCTTCATAACTGCATTTGTGCTTCTTGGGTCTGCCTCCCCAATAAACCATCTGGACCCAAATCCTTATCTCAGGGTTGCATGTATGAATCTGTATATCCACTATGTCAGCATGATGAGGTGACTTTGGGTCCTGTTTGGGGAACAGCTAGCTGTCTGTAGAAGTCAAGGTAAAAGAATTTTACCCTCATTCTTTGCACCCACATTACTTAAATCTTTCAGAATATCTCCTCCATTTCTTTCAGTAAGTACTTAATCTCTTACCACTACAGAGTTTTTCTGTGTGTTATAGTGTATACCCAGATGAACAAAGCAGAGTTCTAGCCACAAGGATGTTAACAATTGAGAACAGTTAACAGTGATACTGAGAAGAGTTAACAGTTAATATGAAACTTGGAGGAAGACAAGAAACTTAAAGATTCAGACCACAAAAGAATGATGTGGAAGTTCCAAGGACAGGGACAACTTTTGACTGACTAGTATTTCATCACTACTCAGAGTTACTCTTCAAGTTTTCTAACTTTAATCTGTTTTGTTCGAGTCATCCATCCTTTTCTAAACACCATTCTGCCTCACAGGTCATCTCAAATATGGTGGATGGTGATACAGGATGAAGGATGACCAGTTCCCTGATACAGGATGAAGGTCTTCTCTGACCACCCCAAATAACATCACCCTATGCAATGTCCCACCCTACTGATTTCCCCATTTTATTATTCATAGCTATTACCACCTGACATACTATATATTTGCTTATTTATTTTTCATCTTCTCCCACTGAAAGTTCTATAATAATAGGGACCTCCCCCCACTCTTGCATGTATTCCTTTCGCCTAGAATAGTATCTGGCCCAAAAAAAGGTGCTCAATAAACACTTGTTTAAAGAAGGACTAAATTTGTCATCAGAACCTCAAAATAATCATGCACCACAGTTGAAGTTTCATAAACTCATCTGGAATCATGACACAACTCCATAACACAAGGGTCACAAGGGTCTAAAGGGGACACAATTATTTTGTGGGGAAAAAAGTGGATAGTTTTTGTATTTGTTTGGTTGTTTCAACATACATAGCAGGTATAAAGAAATAAAACCATTTTAATAATATCATAAACTTGTAGAAGCCATGGAATGTAATTTATTCAATGTTCATTGTATAAATAAGAAATCTTGAGATTTCAGATTTCAGACACTATACCTAGCTTACTAAAATAATTTATTCATGTATTCATGTGAAAAATATATATTATCAGTATGGTGTTAAGTGAAATTCTATATTTGATTTTACTTTTGAAAAACTAACTTTACAATTTACTGTGAAAGCCACATTTTGTGATTAGATGGGGAAAGTTCATCTTTTAAAAAATCTTTATCTTTTTTTCTATTATTTTATTATAAGCCTTATTAATTAACTCAGATTCCTCAGAGAGAATATGCATAGAAAATTTTATTCTTTTATTCAGATAACTTTAAAGGCAACATTTTCCTCTCTGAGGTTAAGGGAAGGAGGAAACCACTGAATGTAGCAACATTAAATGCTATTACAAAAACTACCTAATTGTCAAACCCTAATTATATAGCACTAATTGGTTCTACTACAAATTCACGCTCTTCAAACACAAGCAGTCCTCATAGCTGGCTGATAATCTTTTACTCACTTCAATGGATTCACTGCTAAATTTCCACAATGCACGCGAGTCTTTGTCATTCCACTTCCGGCCTCAACCTGCCCACATGTTCCTTAAAAGACTGTAGACAAATTCCTTTCTTTCCACCTCAAAATTCCTATGCCTCTGTCTCAAAAGTCATACCTTCCCCATCTTCTCGAAGACTTCATCAGTTTAGCCTCTCCCTTACATTTTCCATCTCTCCCTCCTCAATCATTCTTCTCCTCAGCTTATAAAGTAGGTTTGAGTCCTCTATACTAAACACATTCCTTTCCCTCCACTGTGCCATTTCTTTGACTTATCAGTCTCTTCTCCAGTCTTTCTTTCCACCAGGTTTATTGAAAAGGAAGTCTGTCTCCACTGATTGCCATTCTCTGCATTACTTTTTCCTTGCAGGATAAAAGCCCAATTTCCCCCATGGGAACATAGTTTATTCCTTTTGGCCCCACAGGTCAATTTTCAAATGTCTTACTTCCACGTCTTCTGGAAAAAAAAACTTTTTAAAAAAGAGATTCAATAATGAATAAGAAAAGCATTAATGCTACTTTAAGTGAAGGAAGGGCATCCATGCAAAACAAATAGCTCACTGCAGGCTATGGCAAAAGGTATAGCCATTTAACAGACTGAATTACAGATTCGAGCTGTATCATTTGCCTTACCAGCTCAATCTTTAAAGCCAGGCATTGCATTTTAAAAAGTATTCCATTTACATTAGAAAGGAAATCATTTGTTCCTGAGTCATTAATCGTGCTGTTGTATAATTCCTTGTTTGCTAAAAAGGTTATTTACCTTGGTAATTTCTAAATTCTTAAACTTTGTTATAATACATTTATATCTCTGGTTTTACTTGCAAATATGAAAATGATGACTTTTTTTAAACCAAAAACTCTCAGAATGACTTTTAAATTCCATAAGTACTTTTCTCAGAAAGAGGTTTGGCAGAAACAATAAGAGAGTAAAGAAGTAAGATTCAAAATTCATTTTTATAAATCTATCCTTAAATCTTGAATGAGATCCAACAACCTCACATTAAAATTTTAGAAGGCTTGACTTGAAGGACATGGGGGAAATTTACTTAATGTTGACAGCTTCCAGAGCACCTGGTCCATACATCATCATTAATTAAGAGAAGATAAATGGGGGGGGGGCATATGTGGATAGCTCTAGTTTTACAATTTTCAAGGTAACAATGAATTCATGCAATCTTTGCCAGAAAAACAGACAACATTTTTTTAAAAAAGAAATCTTGGTGCCAACATATTGTGCATTTATTTTTAAAACCACGATGGCTACAAGCTCTTTTCAAAGAGGACCAGAGCAGCCAGGGGATTCTGACAGCAATGCAGTAGAATTTAAGGTGTTATGACCAAAATGTGTCCTAAGCAGGTTAATCTAGTCATACAACATTTTAATAAAGAAGTACCAAGAATATTAAGCGCAAAGGTGCCTTCATTCCTACGAGTACTGCAGGAGAAATACAGACAGCAAGGAGTCAAACTGCAGTGGACACACATGAATTTACCATCTCCTTTCCTATTTCTATCCACCCAACCCTACAGAAGCTATCTTTATCATGCAGAGACAATTAAAACATCTCTAGACTCTGTACGCATTTCTGTGCCCTGGCTCCCAGACACAGCCCCGGAGCCTGACATTTACTAAATTCCCTACTAGTGTGCTACATCAGGTAGAAAAGCAGAGACTTCACTGACCAGAGATCCCATCCCCACAGCCTTGGGAGATTTCAGTTCTCGAATGATACCAGCACCAGCTAGCCATTGTGAAAACTGGGGGAGTGGATGTTACCAGCAGTAGAAATAAAGTATCCCATTTCCCAAGGGAAACACCTTGGCTGTGTGATGTTGAGGAAGTGGACACCAAATATTTCTCAATAGAATCTTTTTTTTCCTTTTTACTCTTTCCTCATCTATTTCTCTTTACACACCTCTAGAGTTCATTCTAAAAGAACCAAACACAAAGACTACCCATCCTTCAGCCATAGGATTTCAGTGTTCAATTGTAGAAGGAGAAGGTCTGGCTGGCATTCAAAGTTGTGGGGAAGGGGAGAGGAAGGTGACCCACAGTTAGAGATCCAGGTCTTCAGGTTAGACAAGAGATAAACAATAGAAACTGCAGAGTCAGGCAGTGCAAGACCCTTACAGAACAGCGGCTGAGGAGAGAAGTATCAAGAGAGAAGCCCTTCTGGGGATGTGGCTCACTGGTCGAGTGCCCCTGAGTTCAATCCCCAGTACCACAAAAAAAAAAAAAAAAAAAAAGAGAGAAGCCCTTCAAAACCAAGGATACTAGCAAGCCCAGAAGGTGTAATCATTATCCTCTTTCCTTACCATGTGCTCCAAAGCCACACTCACTTCCACATCCCCATGTCTGAGGCCAGAGAAAAAGAGAGAATTCCTTCCTACACGGGGCCATCCACACGCACGAGCAGAACAGAGACTGTACTCAGAGTTGCAGTGTCCAAATAACACTGTCCCACAGTGTTAGCTGGTGACATCAGGTTAGGCACCAGCAGATCTCTTGATTTGGGGCGCAGTTTGGGGAGCGTGGATGCAACCACACGCGTACGCACACTTACACAGGATTTTACAAACCCGCCCCTACCCCACTGCCTTCCTCCACACTTCGCACACCCAGTAGATCCTGCCCACCTCCCATTTCCATCGTCACATTCTTTCTCCCCGAGAGTCAGCCCAGATATGAAGGATTCTAGTGGGGATTCCTGGAAATATCATCCCCCAACACCTCTGGTCCACCACCCCCATTCCCTCTGCTGTACCTTTCACTTACACTTATACACACACACACACACACACACACACACACACACACACACACTCCTGCCATGATTGTCATCAGGCCCGCTCGCTGCCCCCAAAGCCCCGGTATCTCAGCGCGCACCGGACACCAGGCATCTCTTCCAATGTCCCCTTCCCCCGCCTCGCTGTATAAAGCATTGCCCCCTGGATGTAGCCTCCTGTCCCTGTTCATCCACACTATTGTTCCATGCAGAGCCTCTTGCGCCCAGAAGCGCCCTTAGGAGAGGACCAGGACTCCCGTATGGGGCGGCATCAGCGCTGGGCACCATCACTCACCCACCCCTCCCTGGCGGTGGTACCTTGCCTGACAGCTGGGTCCGCGGGCCTGCGGGAGCAGGAGGCGCTAATGACAGCGCTGGTGCGGAGCCTGGGAATAAAGCTCCGCTCCAGCCGCTCCTACCTCCAGCGCCACCATCTTCTCCCGCTGCTGCTGCCACCGCCGCCGACGCCGCCGGGACCGCAGCCGCCCTCGCCCAGCTCTGCTCCGGCTCCGCAGCCGCCGCTCGGGCCCCTCTGGTCCGGCGGCCCCACCCCCTTCACCCCTCCCTCCCGCCCCACCGCCCGCCTGCTCGCTCGCCCCTCGTGACGCGCGCCGGGGCCGGGCCGGGCCCGCCTGCGAATGAGGGCGCGCGCACGCCGCGTGCTAGTAGCGCCCCTGCTTCCCACGCCCACCCGCGTGCACGCGCGCCGCGCGAGCCCGAGGCAGCGGCGCCAGTGTCCTCCGCGGGCTGCTGGTCGCCGCGCCCCTGCTTTTGTGCGGGTGGGCGTGTGAGGTGCCGGCGCCTCTCGCACCCGGGTTCCGGCAGGCGAAACAAGCCTGAGCTATCAGCCCGGCTCCCAGGGGAGGAAATCAGCTGCATTTTCGAGAGAACTGACAGGGACCTCCACCCTTCTCCGCAGCAGCCTAAGTGGGGAGGGCCAAGGCTTCTAACTAGCAGCTTTGGTCAAATTCTGCGCGTAGAAACTGGCCACGCTGCAGGACCACGAAGCTGAGCTTCAGCGCCAACTCCTACGGGAGGTTACTCCCGAGCTTTCCCGCTTCTCAGGTCCCTTAAAATACTGGCTGTACTTCAAAAAGGAGATTGTGTCTCCGGAACGCACTGCATTCTACATTTTCGCCGCAAGGGGGAGAGTAGTGCGGATTTGGGCCAGAATGTAGCTGGCCAGGTTTGCAGCCCAGGAGAGGAACTGCCCAGTCCCACCAGGGAAAGCAGAAAGGCTCTGGATTATGCTGCCAGGAAAGGCTCAGTTTGATTTTCCTACTCGCTTCTCAGTTTTGGTTGATTAGAATTTAAAGTGTCTTTGAGCCTGGCATAGAGCCTGCCCCAGATATGGCTCCTAGTTCCGGAGGGTGGGTGGGGACTCTTTACAGCCGGGGCCAGGTGGCAGGTGCTGTGCGTTAATGAAAAGCAGTGGGCTGGACAGGCCCCGGGTGGCGGGGGTTTTGAAGCTGGTTCCACCCGTAATTGGCGATGTATTAGCTAAATCGTTCTCCATTTCAGAAAAGAGTTCTCAATAATAATAAAGTTGTTTTTGCACGTAAACTTATAATTTGCGAAGCCCTGTTCATACACGTATTCTTATCTATTAAAACGAAGATAACCCTTGATTATCCTGATTCCTTGGGAAATAGATCTTTTCCGCACCGTGTTTCCATATTATTTTAAGCACAGTGCCTCCAGAAAAATCGAGGATGTAACAAGAAGCATTCTGGAAGTCTTGTCTAGCTTTAAAATTCATATGAATTTTGCACTCTGTTCCATAATAAATTTCTTTGCTTTAAGAAAACCATAGCTTCGCCCTCCTTAAAATGTAAATATTATATACCAGGAAGCTGTAGCCTGTCTGTCCTGTGATGTTACCTATTAATTTTTTTCAGTAAATATTTATTCAGCACATATAAAAGCCAGAAATTGTCCTTGTTCCACCAAAGCTCACAGTGCACTGGAGGAAATATTAAACAATGAGACTAGTTAAGAGCATATTCTCAAATCAAATTGCTACAGATGCATAGGGAAACCTAACCTAAACTCCAATACTAGGGTAAGACTTTTCTAAGGTGATGACATTTGGGGTTGCACAGGAGAGATAGCAGTGAGATATTTCCAGGAAGAGGAAGGAAATGTGAAAAGGCCCAAGCAGGTGAGACTGAAGTAAGAGGAGGATGGTGAAGCAGGCGGCTACCAGACCTGCTGGGACCTTGTGGTCCCTTTTAATTAAGGATTTTTATGTCATTAGCCCAGAAAGCCACTGAAGGATTTTAAGAATTGGGAGTGGGCAAGCAGGATCACATTTCTGTTCCTGAAAGATTGCAGAGGTAATTATATGAAGAGCTGGTTTATGGAAGTTCAAGGTGCAGGGTGGGGAAACTGAGTCATGATTGTATCCCTACATGCACACAATATAACAATATTATTTGGCCAGTATCACTCCCCAGCTCTTTCTCTCTCCTTCCCACTGCTCACCTCTTGGTCCCTTTCCTCTACTGATCTCCCATTGATTTTTATGAGATCTACCCCCAACTTCCTTTCCCTTTTGCCTCTCTAGCTCTCACATATGAGAGAAAATGTATGAATCTTGAAATTCTGAGTTTGACTTATTTCATTTAACAAGATAGCATCTAGTTCCATCCATTTTCCTGCAAATGGAATGATATAGCTGGGTCATATGGTGGATCTATGGCTAGTCTTTTGAATAACTTCTGTACTGATTTCCATAGTATCTGTTTAGTTCATTTGCCCATTTATTAACTGAGTTATTCTATTTTTTTTTTTTGGTGTAAAGATTTTCAACTCTTCTTATATTCTGGATATTAAGCTCCTACCAAATATTTTCTCTCTTTCTGTGGGTTCTCTCTTCACATTCCTAATTGTTTCCTTTGCTGTGCAGATGCTTTTTAATTTTGTGTTGTCCCATTTCTTAACTCTTAGCATTATTTTCTGAGCTTTAGAAGTCCTATTGGGAAAGTGATTTCCTGTGCCTAAAAGCTGTAGTGTTGACCCTATATTTTCATCTAGGAGTTGCATAGTTTCTGACCTACTTTATAGGTTTATTTTAAGTTGATTTTTGTTCAGCATGAGAGAGAGGGGTCTATTCATTGTTCTACAGATAGATAACCAGTTTTCCCAGCACTATTTGTTGAAGAGGCTGTCTTTTCTTCAATATATGTTTTTGGCACCTTTGACTAGGATCAGATGACTGTAGATGTGTACACTTGTCTCTGTGTCTTCTGTTCTGTTTTGTGTCTTCTGTGTCTATTTTATGCCAGAAACATGCAGTTTTTTATACTACAGCTCTGTAGTATAATTTGAAATTGTGTATTGTAATGCCTCCAGCATTGCTTTTTTGGCTAAATTTTTTTTTTTGGCTATTTTGGGTCTTTTATTCTTCCAAATGAACGTTAGAACTGTTTTTTTTTATAGTTCTGTGAAGAATGTCATTGGTATTTTGATGGGGATTGCATTGAATCTGTATATTGCTTTTGGTAGTATGGCCATTTCACAATATTAATTCTACCTATCCATGAACATGGGAGGTTTTGCCATCTTCTGAGCTCTTCAGTTTCTTCCTTCAATATTCTATAGTTTTCATTGTAGAAGTCTTTTACCTCCTTGGTTAGATTTATGCCTAGGTATTTTCTGAGGCTATTGTGAATTGAATTATTTTTCTGATTACTTTCTCAGCGGATTCATTGTTGGTATATAGGAAAGCTATTGATTTTCGTTTGTTGATTTTGTAATATGCTACTTTGCCAAATTTGTTTATTAGCTCTACCAGTCTTTTGGTGGAAATTTTTTTTTGATCATCTAGGTATAGAAGCTTATCATCTGCAAACAGTGATAATTTGACTTCTTCCTTTCCTATTTTTATCACTTTCATTTCCTTTTCTTGCCTAATTGCTCTGGCTAGAATTTCTTAAACAGGAGTGGTGAGAGTGGCCATCCGTGCCCCAGATTTTAAAGGAAATGCTTTCAATTTTTCTCCATTTACTATGAGGTTGGCTTTGGGCTTTTCATGTACAGCTTTACAATGTTGAGGTAGGTTCCTTCTATTCCTAGTTTCTTCAGTGTTTTTTATCATAAATGGGTGCTGAATTTTGTCAAAGGCCTTCTCTGCATCTATTGAGATTACTAAGTAATTTTTGTCCTTAATTCTGTTAATTTGATGAATTACATTTATTTATTTGTGTATATTAAGCCATCATTGCATCTCTAGAATAAATCCAACTTGGTTGTTGCATACAGTCTTCTTAATATGTTATTGAACATGATTTGCTAACATTTTATTAAGGATTTTTGCATTTAAGTTCATCAGGGATATTGGTCTGTAGTTTTCTTTTTTTATCTGTTCTGTTTGGATATACGATAGTAGAGTGTATTTTGACATATTATACATACACGGAGTATAACTTAGGATCCCATTCTTGTGGTTGTACATGATGTGGAGTTTCACTGGTTTCAATGTCATATTCATATATGAACATGGGAAAGTTATGTCCAATTGATTTTACTGTCTTTCCTATTCCCACTCCTTCTCTTCCCTTCATTCCCTTTTGTTTAATCCATTGAACTTCTATTCTTTCCTCTTCCTTTGCCTTATTGTGTGTTAGCATCCACGTATCAGAGAGGACATTTGGCCTTTTGTTTTTTGGGATTGGCTTATTTCACTTAGCTGGTTTTGGTATGAGTACGATACTAGCTAAATAGAATGAAATTTTTATACATTTTATATTTTTATTTATTTACATGTGGTGCTAAGAATGGAACTCAGTGTCTCACACATGTTAGGTAAGCACTCTATTGGCTGAGCCACAACCTCAGCCCCATAGAATGACTTTGGAAGTGTTCCATCCCTTCATATTTGATGGAATAATTTGAGAAGTATTGGCATTAGTTCTTCTTTGGTAGAATTCACCTGACAATCCATCTAGTCCTGGGCTTTTCTTTATTGAAAGGCATTTTATCATTGCTTGTATCTCATTACAAGTTACCAATCTGTTTAGATTATCTGTATCCTCTTGAGTCAGTTTTGGCAGATTGTATTTGTCTAGAAATGTATCCATTTCTTTTAGATTTTCCAACTTATTGGATTATAAGTTTCCAAAATAATCCCTAATGATTGCTGGATTTCTGAGATGTAGTGATTTCTCCTTTTTCATCTCTAATTTAATTAATTTTGGTTTTCTTTGTTTTTATTTTGGTTAATTTGGCTAAAGTCATCAATTTTGTTTATCTTTTCAAAAAGAACCATTTGTTTGTTTCATTGATCTTTTATGTTGTTTTTTTATTCTCAAGTTCATTGATTTTTGACTCTGATCTTAATTATATCCTTCCTTCTACTGGTTTTGAAATTGGTTTGTTCTTTTTCAAGGACCTTGAGATGCATCATTAGGTTGCTTACTTGGGATATTTCTTATTTTCTTATGTAGGCACTAATAGCTATAAACTTTCCTCTTAAAACTATCTTCATAGTGTCCCAGAGTTCTGGTATGTTATATCATTATTTTCATTTGAGTCTAAGAATTTTTAAATCTCCCCTTGATTTCTTTTATCACCCATTCATCATTCAAAATAGTATTTTTCAGGGGCTAGGATTGTAGCTCAGTGGTAGAATGCTTGCTTTGTATGCATGGGGGCACTGGGTTTGATCCTCAGCACCACATAAAAATAGACATATAAAGATATTGTGTCCATCTACAACTAAAAAAATTTTTTTTAAAAAAAGAGTATTTTTCAATCTCCTTGTGTTTATATAGTTTCTATAGTGTTTTGTTAATTTTTTTTTTTTTGGTACTGGGGATTAAACTCAGGGACACTGGACCACTGAGTCATATCCCCAGCCCTATTTTGTATTTTATTAGAGACGGAGTCTCACTGAGTTGCTTAGCACCTCACTTTTGCTGAGACTGGCTTTGAACTTGTGCTCCTCATGCCTGAGCCTCCTGAGCCACTGGGATTATGGTATGTGCCACTACACTCAGCTGTTATGTTGATTTCTAGTTTCATTCCATTCTGATCTGATAAGATGCAAGAAATTATATTGGTTTTTGTATTTGCTAAGGGTTGCTTTGTGGCCTAAAACATGGTCTATTTTGGAGAAGGTTCCATAAGCCATTGAGATGAAAATGCAGTCAGCTGTTTTGGGATGGAATATTTTATAGATGTGTGTTAGGTCCATTGGATATATGATATTTTTCATGCCCAAAGAGTATTTACCAAGTTTATGTCTGGATGACCTATCTAATGTTGAGAGAGGTGTGTTGAAATCACCCAGTATTACTCTCTTGGGGTCTATCTGAGGCTTCAATTTGAGTAGTGTCTTTTTTATGTAATTAGATGCACCCACATTGGGGCATGAATATTTATTATTGTTATATCTTCTTGTTGGATTGTTCCCTTTACCAATATGAAGTGACCTTCTTTTTTGTTCTGATTAATTTTGGTGTGAAATCTGCTTTGTCGGATATGAGAGTAGCTACTCCTGCTTGTTTTCAGGCTCTATTCACACAGTATGTCAATTTCCATCCTTTCACTTTTAGCCTGTGTGTCTTTGCCTGTAAAGTGTGTCTCTAGCAAGCAATATACAGTTGGGTCTTGCTTTTATTTATCCATTTTTCCAGTCTATGTCCTTTAATTAGAGAATTGAGACCATTTACATTAAATGTTATTATAGAGAAATTTTTAATAATTTCTGCCATCTTATTTATCACGTTTAATTTGGTCTACTTTCTCATTTTTGTAGTTCATCTTCAAATGAGACTTGATTATTTGTGAGCTCTGAGGCTTATTTTTTATTTCTTCTGTGTGCAATATTTCTTTAAGTAAGTTCTGTAGTGCTGGTCTAGTAATCATGAATTGTTTTAATTTCTGCTTATCTTTTTTTTTTTTTTTTTTGGTACTGGAGATTGAACTCAGAGGCATTTGACCACTGAGCCACATCCCCAGCCCTATTTTGTGTTTTATGTAGAGACAGGGTCTCACTGAGTTGCTTAGCGCCTCACCGTTGCTGAGGCTGGCTTTGAACTTGTGATTCTCCTGTCTCAGCCTCCCTAAATTCTGGGATTACAGGCTTGTGCCACTATGCCTGGCTAATTTCTGCTTATCTTGAAAAGTTTTATTTAATCTTTGATTTTGAATGATAGTTTTGTTGGATATAGCAGTCCTGGTTGACAGTTATTTTTTTTCAGGACTTGGAACACATTTTTCCAAACCCTCCTGCCTTGTAGAGTTTGTATTGATAAATCAGAGTAATTGTGATTGGTTCACCTCTAAATATGACCTGACATTTTTCTCTTGAGGCTTTTAAAATTCTATCCTTGTTGTAGATGTGAGGCATGTGTCATGGAGAGTTCTTTTTTGATCTTGACTCCCAGGGGTTTTGAATGCATTCTGTATCTGATTCTGAAGTCCATCTCATGCTGAAGGTTGGAAAAATTTCCTGTTATTATTTCCCTGAAGAGACAATCCATTCTATTCGTCTACATTTCACAAACCTACTCAATTCCAATAATTCTGTAATTTGGTCTCACAATATTGTCCCAGAGTTCTTGTATATCTGATCATGGTTACTTTTTTCCTTCTACTTCAATATTGTCTGAGTTTTTGTTGAGTTTAGTTCAGTAGTATAGTTTCTACCCTGTGAACTTGTAGTGTCTCTATAGTTTCCCAGCACCTCATAGAATAGAGAGAAACAAACAATAGGAACAATCAATGCAAACAATATACAGTTCTAAATTAAATACCTGGCTCCTACTATGACACATACAATGTTAACTGCTACAAAAGAAAACAGAAATGTTAGGGTCAGAAATTGCCAACAGCAAAAACAGTAAGTAACCATGAACTATATCTGACAACAGGTGTCAACTGTCATCCGCAGCAGTAATAATTGCAATAGCATTAATGGTGGGGGTAAAAGTTATAAAACTCAATTAATGCTAAAAGACAATAAGAATACAGTTAGAGAAAAGAAAATGTAGTAGAAAGGTAGAAAATATATGATTTCAAAAAGTGAACAGAGAGAATGCAGAAGAGATATAACATGATATTTATAAGAAAGGAGGAGAAAAATAGAAGCAACAAAGTAAATGGAGCATTAAAGAGAGAACAATAGAATTTAACTGTTAGTAGAAGAAAAGAGAAAGAGAAAAAGACAAACTAAAATAATACAAAATAAAACCAAAATATACTAACCAAAAGCCTTAACCCTCAAAAGACAAGTCAATAAAAAGTTATTGCATTTAAAAAATGCTATGAGAAGAAACAAATATGTGTATGTATATATGTCCATGAACCAATGAACACAGAAAAGTCACACACAAAACAAAAACAAAATACATGAAAAAAATTCTTAATGAAAAATGAATGGATTGTTTCCACTGAGATGGTCAAAATATTCGACGAAAATAAATGGTCACTATCTATGCCCAAATGTCTTTTTTTCCACTTTTTCTTGAGCTATGTACTGAGAATGAGGGCAAGGGCTGGGTGCTGTTAACCCCTTCATCTTTCTGTGTTAACTCATCAACCTGACAGTTGGAGTGGCCTAAGACTGAAGCTGATTCAAATAAGTGTCAGTTTCTCACCAGAATGAGGTAAGATGGATGGTAAGTACTGTATGAAGTACTGTTGGAGTTTTGTCTACACAGATCAGATCTGTGCTCCCAGGGAGGGGCCACTGCAGAGTTCTATGAGTGGAGTTCCAGTAGGTGGGGCTTAGGTCTCTCTAATCAGGCCTCAGGGCCTTTCATTGGTGGTGTCTGCTCTGGTGAGATTAGATCTTGTGCCTGGCAGTTGCCAATCTCTTCTATTAGTCTGAATCTCAGGAATCTCCCAAGGATTCTATTTTGGGACAGTGGAGCCAATCCTTCACCCCCTCTGCTGCCCACAAACACAGCCTTCCCAGGTATAGTCCCTGATTGTATTCACACTTGCCTGTTCAGAATCCCAACCTGCTTCAGCTGGTAATGTGAGACACCAGACTCAACAGAGAAGCAAGTTGAGCTCCCTTTGCTTTTCTGACTTGGTTCCCCCTAGGTAAAATATTCTCTGTGCCTGTTTCACTTCCATTTTGCAATGTACACCCTAGGCCACACAGTGGGCACTTGCTGGGATAGTGCAGCCTTGTTTGCTCAGAACTCCTGGCTCCTGCAGCAGCAGCTGCAGCATGGCCACCTCAGGATAGCTTCTGTCTCAGCAATCTGCAGACTGTTGGGAAACACAGGGCACTTTTCAAGCACCAATGCACAGTGCAGCCTTTAGATCAGCTAAGGGTTGGCTTCTTTTCTGTGCTAAAAATTTCTCTGTACTAAATCTATCCATTGTATCTCTCTCTGTATTTCCTTTCTCTCTGTGCTGAACCAGTGCCACTACCCTTGTTGCTGTTGCTGCCACAACCAGCTCGGTTCCACTGTAGTCTTTCTTTTTTGTTTAATGTACCCAAATTTCTGAGTCTGTAAGTCATTCTGACTCTCCAATATTGAGTTTTAACGAAATCCCTCTTTCACTCACCTTGCAAAGAAGCAGAACTCCTGCTGCTTGAATACTGAACCATGGACCAACTAGAAATGCAGCCTTCCTCTAGCCTGCCATCTTGATTCTCCTCTGTAGATTTTTTTTAATATCATAAAAAAAGTATAGTTCACATCTTAACTGAAAAGATCTGGTTATAAGATTGTGTGGATGGATAATCATAACTTTAAAAAATTACACAGAACATCAGAATGTTAATGTAGCAGTAGTTCACCAAAGGAGATTATTTTGCTCTTTATATGTTTTTGCTAGCTTAAAATCCTTTCCACAATGTATATATATGACTTTTGTTTTAAAAAATCAGAGTATTAAAAATATGGCTATAAAAATAAACACAATTATCACCAAGTGCTATAAAGATAACTATTGGACTAAGCTCCCAACAAGAAGTCAGAAAATTTTAAGTGCTCAAGAGATTTGTTGAAGATGATGTGGACTGAAAAACAAATGCAGACATAATAAAATCTCACTTACAAAGAAAATGAAAACTATTGAAACGCTTTGTACTTCTAAAGAATTTCCCCCAATTTGATTAATCCTTCAAGGCTTATTTCAAGTGCCATATATTTCAAGAGAACATATTTCAAATGGTGCTGTCATCAATATACTTTATTGTCTGAGCATTTGTAGCCCTACCAGCCTCACATCCTCTATTGGACTTTAGGATACAAATAGACAAAAATTGATAAAATTAGTGGCTCATTCTGTATAACCCTTGTTATATTTGGTTGCTTTCAAATTTATTTCAGAAGTAAAGTACTTGGATATTATGGCCATGTGAATGGAACATCATAAAATATTGATATATTAAATTCAGCCTATAAACCAGGAATAACTTTATCAGAAGAATATATGACTTTCTGTTTCTATATAAAATATAACATTATAATCAGGAATATATTTCCTTGAATATTAGAAGCTATAAAATTAAGTGTTCAACAATATCATAATTTTTTCTCTATTTTTAATTTTTTGGCACCAGGGATTGAACTCAGGGGCGCTCGACCACTGAGCCACATCCCCAGCCCTATTTTTTGTGTGTTTTATGTAGAGACAGGGTCTCACTGAGTTGCTTAGTGCCTTGCCGTTGCTGAGGCTGGCTTTGAACTTGCGATTCTCCTGTCTCAGCCTCCCAAAGTGCTGGGATTACAAGCGTGAGCCACTGCACCAAGGCATAATTTTCTCTCTCTTTATATATGTTTCCTACAGATTTATATATTCTTGCCAACTTATTAACAGATAAATAGTAGTAAACAGTAGGAGCTAAGGAAGATGTCTAGGATAAAAATATAAAACTAAGAGAATTCTGATAACCAATTTTTTGTACTAGTTTGTAGACCAATAAAGAAAAAAATAAGGTATCATTATTCATTTTTGACAGAAATCACCTTGGTGCTCTTTCTAGAATAGCAAATGGAAGCATGATTCAAAATAGCTGCTTAATTCCTGTTTTGTGTTAGGTATTTTCTTCCAGGTATGTTGGTATCACCCCCACAGTAGTCCATGAACCCAGAAAGATAAGTGGCTACATGTCAATCATATCCAGTTGGTATTTATTCTATCAACATTTAGCATGTGTTGAACATCTTGTAGATACTCATTAAATATTGTGGGCTGATTGGTACAGTTATTATCTTTTCAATTAGATCAGTTAGGTTATTCAAGAATATCAAAGTAATTTCCTTTTCCTGTGTTACTATTTTGATTGGTGTTCAGTAGTATCTGAAAAAAGTTATGGATATGTCTATTGACTCAAAAAAAAAAAAAGGAGTTTGGGTAAGGTTCCAATAGTAAGTAAACTCAGAATCACAATTTTATCAGCTCTTCATCTACTCTGTCAGCCAACAGGGATATTTCTTCCTCTTCTCTCCCCTCCGAATGCACGCACACATGCACACACACTCACAACACATGGTGCACCCTAAGTGAGAACCTATAAAATTCTATTTTATTTAAGCACTTCTTTTGAAGAGTTTTGCCCATACATGTGCACAGAATGAGTTCTCAGGATGAGAATAAGCAATGTAATAACCATGACCACATTGAACATTTCTAGGAAATTATACTATACAAAAGATACCAGATGTCTAGATCTTCATCACACAAACTGTTAACCCATTAAGTCCCAAGTTTTCAATTATGCAAACAATAATTAGCATAAAGTTAGCATAAATGGTATATTTATTGCTCAATGTAAGTTTTTTTAAGTCCCACATGTGGGATAAAGGGACAAAGCAGGTTAATCTCCTTACATGCTTCCTACTGTGATAGGCTTTCAAGAGTCCAAACAAAATACTGCGAGTTTTATCCTCAAGGACTATTCTACTTTAAGAAAGTTAGAGAACCTAGAAACAAATAGTTTCAGTGACATGTACTGGCTGTGAAAAAAGATACACAAAGGAGATCCTGGCCAAATGGTGTTTTGTGGTGGTTGTCCTTTGTTTGTTTTGCTAAATACATGTGTTCAGAGAATTAAGTTCTTTCTCTTCAAGAAGGCAAATGTATAGTTAAAAGAGCAACTGATCCCCCTCAAAAGGATTTTGTTTCCTATTGGTAAAAAATATTATGATCAACTAGATTTGATGATTTCCATTTAACCAGAAGGCATGTGAATTTATCCCAGGGGAGAAATATTTGGAAACACTACAGGCAAATCAATGTGTCTATTTCCAGAAAAGGAATAAAGATTTTCTTCCAGTGGGCGTGGTGGTGTATACCTGGAACACCAGTGGCTAGGAAGGCTGACGCAGGAGGATCATGAATTCAAGGCCAATCTCAGCGAAAAGGAGGTGCTAAGCAACTCAGTGAGATCCTGTCACTAAATAAAATACAAAATAGGGTGGGGGATGTGGCTCAGTGGTTGAGTGCCCCTGAGTTCAATACCCTGTAAACCTCCCCACCCCTCAACCCTGCCAAAAAAAGATCTTCCTAATGGATGAAACTTCTAAAAGTTGTAAAGAAAGGACTTGGGAATTTTGACATTTTCTCTAAAACATGAAACTGACTTTTAAAAAGGGGTATTATTCAGCATAAACTGTTTTTTTTTCAAAAAAAAACAAACAACTTTCTACTTATTTTATTCCTCAGAGAAATTTATTCTTCTTCCACCTTATACCTCAAACTCATATCTTTTTATTAAATTTGACTGTGTAGATGCTTCTAAGTTAGGTCAGTTTTGCTATGGATTGAATTTTGAAAGCACATTTTAATTTCAGCATTCATGCTGCCGAGCACTGCTAAATTGAATAGGCCGTGGTTATGAGAACTGGAGGAACTGAGATGGAACCAAGAAATCTGTTACTGGAGAAATCTTTTGATAGCTGACAGATTTTAAGTCAATCTTAATAAGGTCTGATAGGTTAAGGAATAACATGTTGTGGGATTCAGGAAAGTAGCTTTCTACCCTTCCTTGCCATTTGGGAATTATTTTCATCCTCATGCTGCTGCAAACCTATCACGAAAATGAAATTGAATTGGGTCCCAATGAGCTGTGTAGCATAAATCTGAAACTTGTGCAACAATAAAATTTTCTTGCCAAGCATACAAGTAGACTTGTGCCCTTAGCATGCTACTCAAGGAACTCAAGTAAACATATTAATTCATTTGCACAGAACAACAAACAATTCCTTTAGCTTCTCTACAGTCTATAAAAATCAAGTAAGAAATTTCAGCTATAGACCCTTTTGGTCAATGTTGAATCTTAATATAATTGGAAGTAAAGTGTTTCCTAAGTTCTCCTATAGATCACCAGTCTTGCACACGCACACGCATTACAGCAAAAAAAGTAGACTGCGGCAAATTTCCCTGTTAATGATTCTGTGTGAACTCTAGTCATTCAGAATGTTCCCTTAAGCTAAAATATTGTTTTCTATTTTTGATGTTTTCAGTGTAAATTATATAGGGTTAGATACACTGACTGGAAAAAGAGATCTTTAGTTACTTATTTCCACATACGAATCTAAGCATCTGTTCTTACTCAGGGCATATTTGAGGAAAAGTCCCATAGCTTAGGTTGATGTCACCCACTTCTATTATATACAATACTTTGAATTCACGGTTCTATGGTTTTGTAAAAGTGAACTCACCAACTATGGATATTGAGACACAAACATTATCCATTCCTTTTTGACAAATAAAGCCAAGGTAAGGCATTATAGTTAATGCTCAGTGACTTGGGCATAAAACCAAATTTGACTTTGTTAGCCATGTAAAGAGAATTTCCAAAGATTAATGAAGCTTCTTGAAAAACAAAGTAGTCAGAGGGAAGTTTACATATGGTCTAGGGATGTTCAACTCCAGAACAGTAGCTTTTTTCTACTGAGAGTGTATTTACTCAAAAATACATGATAAGAA
This sequence comes from Xerus rutilus, assembly GCA_028644305.1. NCBI lineage: Eukaryota > Metazoa > Chordata > Mammalia > Rodentia > Sciuridae > Xerus > Xerus rutilus. The sequence goes on along the minus strand of CM053399.1, from coordinate 121,393,579 downwards.
GTATCATTCAGGGAACAGAAGTAAATGTATTTCAGAAATACATCAGATATTATAGAAGAATTTAGTATATCATAAATGGCATTTCAATGTAGTATGGAACAGATGGATTATTTGATAAGTGTATCAGGAAAATGAGCTAGCAATTTGTGAAAAAGTTAGCTGAATCTCCATCTCATACCTCACATTAAAGTAAGTTCCAGGGTTTTAAAAAGAAAAATGTAAAATAATGAAATTATAAACATTTTTAAGGAAAATGTTAGTGAATATTATTTATAATTTTGAAATGGAGAAGGCTTTTCTTAGCATGGCACAAATCCAGAGTTAGAAAAAAATACTCATAAATATGACCATATTAAAAAAGAATTTCTCAAAAATTTTTTTTCATCTTTTTTTCACCAAAAAGATGAAAACAAAAAGCCAGAAGAAACCCGTGGAAAATGATGCACACATAAAATAATAGAAGGCTACTTTCCTTTATATAGAAAGAGCTTTTTACCAACCAACAAGAAAAGATAAGCAAATAGAAATACTGAGGTCAATGGCCAATTCCTAGAGAAAAGCAACCAACAGACACAGGAAAAGATGTTCACTTTCTCTAACAATTAATGAAATACGAAAGAAAACAATTACAATATTTTTCACCTTTTAGATTGGCACAACCAACCAAAAAGAAAAAAGAAAAAAAGGAAAACACTGGCTAATATGCTACACTGTTGAGGATCAAGGAGACAGCTATTCTTATTCTAGAATAGTGAGTATAACCAACATTTATGAAGGTCTGCTTAGCAACACACTATTTTCTAGGAATTTATTATACAGAAGTATGTAAGAGCAATATGTGTTTATTGTAAAATATGCAAACATTGTAGACATATTTTTTTGCACAAGTGCTCAAAGGAAAACATATATATTCAATGCTGACAATCATGAAGAATTGATAAACAAAATGACGTGTCAATAGATAAGTAGTTAAACAAACTGTAGTATACCAAAGAAGGAATGTTATAAATCATGGAAACAGATACAGAGAGATGATGTATTCTTACAAGGGAAATTGTCTAAAATATATGGTTAACTGAAAACTCAAGTTACAGAATGTTGGATTGATGTCATTGTAGTTTTTAAAATGTTAGATATTCATCCAAAAATTTGGACAAATATATACCAAACTATCATGGCAATAGTCAATCTCTCCATTATAAATATCTATCACAATTAAAAGTTTTATAACAAGCATTTGTTATTCTTGCACTAGTAAAAAAATCAATTTAAAAGGGGAAAAATTACCATGAAGAAATTTTAGTAAGTCATATTTTTCCTAAAAGATTGTTCTTCCTCCTCCAGCTCTACTAAGCATTGGATTTCTTCCAACATTGAAGCAGCTAACAACAGAATTTGGGGTCCATTGACCTTTTCCACTTACCTTGTCATGTGTGGCTCTGAGTGTTGATGAAAGTGGGAAAATTACCTTAGACTTAAAAATCCATATGGATTTACTTTATTAAAGTCAGAAACCTAGATTCTCTGATGAGCAAATATCATAGATTTCTCTTGCTATAAACATAGTAGCAATTGTTAACAGGTCATATAATTCTTAAAAGTATAAATAAATGCATTCTCCTTACAGAAAATGTGGTAAATGTAAGAGCTGAAAGACAAAATTATTCATAGCTTCTCTAGAATATGAGCATGCACTTAAAAATTTTCCTTTTTCTTCAGTTTTACAAATGTGATTGCATTCTAGGAGTAATTTTGCATCCTGTCTTCATTTAGCACATAACTATATTGTTTAAAAAATTCCCCTGTAGAAAACATTTTAATGGCTATATAATATTTAATAATTTATTTAATAACTCCCTGCAGAGCTTGACATTTGTTTCTGAGTTGTCATTAATATTAAAAACTGCCTAGCGAACAGTTTTATACACAAGATTTTTTATTGTTTTTCTGCTTTTGCTTTTTTGGTGATTCCTGAAAGTGAGATTACTATTCAAAGATGTCAAGATTCCTGATACAAATGGTTAAATTGCTAATTCTAATTTATATTCCCATAAGTAATGAGAAAGCATGCCTTCTTCATTATATCCCAGCAAACATTTGCTATGATTAATAAAAACAAAACAAAAAAACTTTTGCTAAATTTGATAGGAAGAAATTGAAATCTTGTTTTAATTTGCATTCTTTTCCTCCTAGGATTGAATATTTTCTACCATGTCTATTAACCACCATTTTTCTTTTTGCAAGTATGTGTGTACTTTCTTTTCATGTCTTTTATCCATTCATCTATAGGGGGTCTTTATCTTATCAAGTTGTAAAAATTCTTCATATATCAAGGATACTTATAATTTTTTTTTTATTTTAAGGTAATCCTAAACTTACAGAAAAGTTTTAAGTATATCATAAAAAACAATCTTTTTTCATCTGTGGTATTTCCTAATAATCTTTGTTATTGGCTTTTGATGTTCCATTGATCACAGTTAAATTCTCATTTATGATTGTTTTGTAGCTGTGTCTGCTTACTCCTATGTCTGTACTGTAACTCTTAAATTAGAATATTAAGCTATTCCCTACTGATAAAGTCCCTTATTTATTTTTCCAAACATAATTATTTTTAAAGAGACTTCATTTAATTGGCATTGAATTATACATATAAGAATTTACTCTCTCCACTGAAGTATGTAATGTCTCTCTTTTTGTATCTTTCAACAGTTTTGTGGGTTTGGTCACATAGGTCCTTTGCACTTCCTAGTGTATTAGTTTATATTATGGATCGAATGGGGATGTGGCTCAGTGGTCAAGTACCCCTGAGTTCAAAAACAAAAATCTCTTTCTATTGTACTTTATTGTATTTTACAACTGATTGATGCTGCTATGTTAAAGAAGCAAAACTGTCTTTAAACAAATATGATTTGCCCTTAAAAAAATACAGAAAGAATATCCCACTTTAAGCTATGCTACTTCTGGATATACTGTTCCAGGTAAACTATTTGTATAATGCCCTCCATCCCATTAACTTTATGTAATTACCATCTTAAATTTTGTAAGTATTCCATAATAACATACTTTATTCCAGAGCAATTCATCCATAGTACTTCTATTGTCTCAATAATGAGGGGATAGAGTCAGTTGTCCTTTAAACCACTTTTGGTTTGAGATAATAAAACCATAGTGTCTGCAAATAGAAGAAAATCATCTTTTCCTTTCCCTTCCTTTTCTTGCCTCCCCTTTCTTCCCTTTCCTTTTTTATTTAATTTCTTACCCCATTGGGAGTTTACCATTTCAGATCTTCCAATCATGTTCACAAATAGTAACAAGTAGCTTATGTGACATCTTTGAGAATAATATTAAGTAAACATTATCCCTGTTCTACTATTAAGAAATCAGAATCAAAGCCAACACAATAAAGTATTTAAGAACTGTACATAGAACTACAGAATAAAATGAAGAGCCTTGTTTTAAAGATTCTCACTGTTATAGATCCAGCCTACATTCCCCACCTCTCCTCCCAGAAATCCCCAGCACAGCCCATGCTACCACATACCTATACATTCATTCTGCATTGTCCCCACACTTTCTTTTTTTAAAAATGTATTCTAATTAGGTATACATGATAGTAGAATGTATTTTGACATATTATACACCAATGGAGGATAACATCTCATTCTTCTGGTTGTACATGATATATAATTACATTCCCCTTTGTCTAATCCAAAGTACTTCTATTCTTCCCTATCCCTACCCCATTGTGAATTAGCATCCGCATATCGGAGTAAACATTGGGACTTTGGTTTTTTTGGGATTGGTTTGTTTCACTTAGCATAATAGTCTCCAGTTCCATCTATTTACTAGCAAATGCTATAATTTTATTCTTCTTTATGGCTGAGTTATATTACATTGTGTATGTATACCACATTTTCTTTATCCATTCATCTTTTAAAAGGCACCCATTTAATGATTGAGTTATTTATTTTTTTGGTGTTAACTTTTTTGAGTTCTTTAACACCAAAAAAATAAACAACCCAATCAATAAACAGACTAAGAAACTGAACAGACATTTCTCAGAAGAAGATATACAATCGATCAACAAATATATGAAAAAATGTTCAACTTCTCTAGTAATTAGAGAAATGCAAATCAAAACTAAGATTTCATCTCACTCCAGTCAAAATGGTAATTATCAAGAATACAAGCCCAATGGGCTGGGGTTATGGTGCAGTGGTAGCGTGCTCGCCTAGCATGTGTGAGGCACTGGGTTCGATCCTCAGCACCACATAAAAATAAAAATAAAGATATTCTGTTTGCCTACAACTAAAAAATAAATATTAAAAAAAGAATACAAGCAATAATAAGCATTGGCAAGGATGTGGAGAAAAATATTCACTTATACATTGCTGGTGGCACTGCAAATTGGTGCAACCACTATGGAAAGCAGTATGGAGATTCCTCAGAAAACGTGGAATGGAACCAACATTGGACCCAGGTATCCCACTCCTCGGTTTATACCCATAGAATTTAAAATCAGCATACTACAGTGACACAACCACATCAATAGCAGCTCAATTCACAATAGCTAAACTGGGGAACCAAACTAGATGCCCAACAGATGAATGGATAGACAAACTGTGGTATAATACACAATGGAATATTACATGCATTAAAAGAGAATAAAATTATGGCATTTGCAGGTAAATGAATGAAGTTGGAGGACATCATGCTAAGTGGAGTAGGCCAGTCCCAAAAAACCAAATGCCAAATATTCTCTCTGATAAGTGAATGCTGATCCATATGGGGGTGGGGGAGGTGTAGGGAAAATGGAGGAACTTTGGGCAAAGGGGAGGGAGGGAGGAGGAGGAAACATGGGGGCAGGAAAGATGGTGCAATGAGGTACATCATTACCCTAAGGCACCTGTGTGACTGCACATTTGGTGCGATTCTACATCGTGTACAACCAGACAAATAAAAAGTTGTGCTACATTTGTGTGCAATGAATCAAAATGCATTCTGCTATCATGTATAAATTTAGAACAAATAAAAAAATTAAAAATTAGAAAAAAGTCACCTAGCTTGGTTCCATAGTTTTATTGTGAATTCAGCTGCTATAAACATCAATGTAGCTGCATCACTCATCCCAAAATGGTAGATTCATTTAAAAAACAAACTAAAAGTAATCTTATCTTATCCTGTTGGAAAAATATAGTTTGATTCTTATAGTGGTACAACATTGGGTGGGTTCTTCACTAGAGCTAGATTATGTTCATGCAGCTGGTCTAGAACTGATTCCCATCTGTAGAATAAGCCAGGGAACAGTAATAAACTTCATAAACATTATTTCTCCATGTGATAGTAAAGAATATAACAGAAATTTGAGGTGAAATAATCATAATAATAAATTAATATTGATTTTTTTGGCACATTTACCAGATCTAAAATCTGTGCTAAGTGGATCAGGTCTATTAAGAAGTAAATTCACTGAGAAAAATATTTAAACAACAACCTTGATGAAATAAAGGTAGTATCTCTAATATTTTTTGTCTAATTAAATGAAATTTTATCCAATGTACTAGCAAATTAGATTTTTTAAAATGTCAAAAACACCCTAAACTCATTTCCAGGTTAAAATAAATGTTCATTTTGCCAACCTCAAAAGATTTTAAGTGTTTTTTCAAACCTCATTAGTGATTGAGTTTTAAGGTTTCCACAGCCTACCCTTGCAATATATTTTCTGCTATTTATGAAGACTACATTATGAGAAAAAACTTATGGGATATAATGTCAAGTGATAAAAAGCAAGGTCTAATAGTTTGTTCTTATTATTTTTATTAATTAAATGCATGTTCCAAAGGATATTAGTGCACAAAAATAGTAATGGTAACTATTTTTGAAATACAATCAAAATAAGCAGATCAAGAAGTCACATTGAAATATGTTTGGTTTTATCAATGTTGTCAATTATTACTTTTTTTTTTTTGGTACGAGGGATTTAACCCAGGGGTGCTTTGCCACTGAGCTATGTCCGCAGGCCAGTTTTTGTTTTTATTTTTTATTTTGATACTGGGTCTCACCAAGTTGCTAAGGCTGGCCTTGAATTTGCAATCCTCCTGTCTCAGCCCCCTGAGTTACTGGGATTATAGCATGTGTGCTAGCACGCCTGGCAAAGGTGATATACTTTTAAATTTGATATAACAATTCCAATTTACTACATAATCACACCTACCTGTGTGTGAATGTCTGTCAAATGTCTATTGAAATAATAAGCCAAATTATGCCAAGCTCTGGTAATTGACCTCTATATGTTTTGCCTCCCCAGGAATCTACTATGCATTTGACCAAGGTTTAAGAATTCAAATCTACAGGTTGTCTTTCTGAGGTTAGGGAGGCTGTTGGCTCATTTGTTACCTTACCACAATGTTTCCTTAAAAATTAATTTATTTTTGGACTGGGGATATAGCTCAGCGGTAGAGTACTTGCTAGCCTGCATGAGATGCTGGGTTTGCAATCCAAGCACTGCAACCAAAATTAAATTTTGAATTAACAAAGAAAAATGGTATATAATCATCACACACAGTGTGATGGTTTGAAACGTACATAGTCATCTCTTGGATTGCATGGAGGATGGTTCCAGGACTTCCTACAGATGCCAAGTCCCTTATATCAAATGGCATAGCATTTGCAAATACCTCCCATATGCTTTATGCCATATCTAGATTCCATATAACACCCAATACAATGTAAATGGTATGTAAATAGTTGTACTGCGTTGTTAAGGAAAAAAGCCTTGTACATGTCCAGTACAGATGTAATATTTTTTCCTGATGTTTTTAATCCACAGTTGATTGAATCCGTGAATGTAGAACTCACAGATTGGGAGAGCCAATATATCTACATTATGAAATGGCTAACTTGAGCTGATTGGGATTTGTTTTACCACATATACTGATCACTTATGGGGAATGAGAACATTTAAAATCTACTGTTTTCCAGGAATACGATACATTGCTGTTAACTATAGCCAATGTGTTATACATTTGATCTCTTGAACTTATTATTCCTATCTAACTGAATTTTGTATCCTTTGACAAATGTCTGCTCACCCTAGCCCTCACACCAGCTTCTGGTAACCACCAGTCTACTTGGAGATTTTAGATTCTACATATAAGTGAGGTCATGCTGTATTTGTCTTTCTGTCTGGCATATTTCACTTCATTCATGTTGTCTCAAATGGTTTCCTTCTTCTTTAAGGCTGAAGAGTATTCAATTGTGTCTATATAACACTTTTTAAAATCCCCTCATCTACTTATGGGTGTTTTGTCTGGTTCCACATCTTGGCGGTTATGAATACTGCCACAGTGAACACAGGAGTGTGACCTTCTGATTTTATATCCTTTGGATATGTGCCCAAAAGTGAGATTCTGGATCATAGGTAGATCTACGTTTAATGTTTTAGGGAATCTCCACTGTGTCCTACAATGGCTGTAATCATTTACATTTCTTTCAGCAGGTATACGAGGGTTCTCTTTTCTTCATTTTCTTGCCAACATGTATCTTTCTTGCCAATATTTATCTTTTTGTCTTTCTGGAAATGACCATTCTAGCAGGTGTGAGGTGATCAATTGTGGTTTAAATTTGCATTAAATCGATGATTTGTGATGTTGAACATTTTGTCACACATCGCTTGGCCATTTGTATGTCTTTACTTGAGAAATGTCTATTCAAGACCTTTGCCCAGTATTTAGTTGGGTTATTTGATTTCTTGTTATTGAGCATTTATATAATTCCTTATATATTATGGATATTAACCCTTTGTAAGATGCATGGTTTGCAAATATAGTATCCCTGTCTTAGTCCATTCAGGTTGCCATAAACTATGTTAGATTAGGTAATTTTCAAAAAATTTAAATGTGCTGCTCACAATTCTGGAGGCTGGGAAGTCCAAGACACCAGCAGATTTAGTGTCTAGTGAAGTTTCACTCTGCTTTAAAGGTGGCACTTTGTTGCTGTGTCCTCATATGGCATAAGGGCAGAAGAGAAAAGCAGGCTTCTGCAAGCCTTTTTATGGGGGCAGTAATCCTATTTATGACTGTGGAACTGTGGAATCCTCATGATCTAATTATCTCTAAAAGGCCCTACCTCTTAATGGCATTACCATGGAGGTAAGGTTTCAACATATGAATTTTGGAGGGACACAAATACTCACACCTATAGCACTCCCATTTTACAAGCTGTCTTTTCACTCTGATCCCCTGGCTGTGAAGAAGCTCATTAGTTTGATTACTCTTACTTGTCCATTTTTGCTTTAGTTGCCTGTGCTTTCAGGGTCATACCAAAAAACAAAAAAATTATCATCTAGACCAACCTCATAGAACTTTTACCCGGTTTTCTTTAGTAGCTTTATATTGCAGCTGTTTCTTTAAAATTTTTAATCTATTCTGAATATTTTTTACATATGGTGTGACGTAAAGTTCTAATTTCATTCTTCTGCATGTGTATATCTGGTTTCCCAACACCATCTATTAAATAGATGGTCTTCTCCCTGTTGTGCTTCTTTGGCATCTTTGTTGAAAATTAACTGGCCATAAAAGCATATTATTTATTTTGGGATTATTTTGAATTGAAAACCGCTTAACTTTAATCATATCAAAAAACTCAACAGCTTTGCTCCACGTCCCCCTCCACATCTCATGTTCTTGATGTTACAATTTACATATTTTACATTGTGTATCACTTAACAGATTATTGTCATTATTGTAATAGTTTTGTCTTTTAACCTTCATAGTAAAGATGTTACTTACATAGCATTCTGGTGGTATTCCGAATTTGATTATGTACTTATTTTTACCAGTGAGTTTTATACTTTCATAAATATTTGTGTTACTAATTAGTATCCTTTTCTTTCAACATGGAAAACTCTCTTCAACATTTCTTGTAAGACAGGCTTGGTGATGAACTCCTTCAGTTTTTGTTTGTTTAAGAAAGTCTTTATCTCCCTTTGTTTCTGGAGGAAAACTTAGCTGGGTACGTTTTTCCTGTTTGGTAATTCCTTAGCACAATGACTAGATCCTCCCACTTTTCCTTGTCTGTGAGGTTGTTGCTGCAAAATCCACTACTAGCCTTACTGAAATGCCCTTATATGTGACTTGTTTATTCTGCTGCATTCAGGATACTTTGTCATTTTTTGGCATTATGGACATGTCATTTTTAATGACAACAAATAGCTAATTTATACAAATGACAGGCTAGAATATAATGACTACAAAACTCATCCAGATAAAGGTAGGAAAAGCATCACTTACAAAAGTCAATCTGATTCAAGTGGCTAAATAACTCACAGCTTCTACTGCAACAATGACATATGGCTTGAAACCAGACACACTGATGTCCTCCCCTGGAGTCATTGATTTTTGACAGTCCTGTTATATGTCTTGGTAGTCTTATTTGGAATTCCAAGCACTGAATCTTACAGTACTTGGAAATTAATCTCTTTCTTCAGATTAGGAAAAGTGATCTCAGTTCCTTGATTTAGACTTTTTTTGCTCTGGTTCTTTACTTCTTTTTTTTTTAAAGGAGCATATTTATTTATGCTCCTTTGCCTACTTTGGTACAGACATAAACAATTCAATAAAATCACAAAGTGTATTTATTCCTATTTATATTCTGAACTTGTAATGAAGTTCTTCAGTCTAGCCATAATGTTCATCATTCTCCCTGATAATCTAATTTGGGTACATCATGGCCATTTGTAATATTTTTGGAAACAATACCCTGTATGTTTTGAGTGACATATCAGCTTCTAATTGGTTAGTGGTAATAAACTTTTGTCCTATCCTCAGAAATGAGAATATTTTAAACATTGGTTAAATATATGTTCATTAAAATGCATGAATATCACAAGAAAGATAAAATGTAAAGACTTCCACATGTCCATGTACCTGATGACTTTTTTTTTCTTTTTGATACTGAAGATTGAAGCCAGGGGCAATTTACCACTGAGCTACATTCCCAGACCTTGTTAGATTGAGACGAGGTCTTGCTAAGTTGCTTAGGGCCTCACTAAATTGGTGAGGCTGGCCTCAAACTTCTAATCCTCCTGCTTCAGACTCCCAAGTTGCTGGAATTATAGGTGTGCACCACTGCCCCCTGACTTGATGACACTTTAAAAAACAGCCATTATAGGAGAAATGAAGTGTATCCCAGTGTGGTTTTGATTTGCATTTCCTTAATGACTAATGATATAGTTAAGAGATATTTGCATATCTTCTGGAGAAAATCCATTCAAATCCTTTGCCCATCTTTAAACTGGGCCATTTGCTTTTTAGTTCTAAGAGTTCTTTATATTTTCTGGAGATTTGTTATTAAATACATTACTTGCAGATATTTTCTCTCATTCTGTAGGCTGTTTTTCCACTTTCTTCACAGTGTCCTTTTAAGTATACAATTTTAAAAAATATTGACGATTGTCTATTCTTTCTTTTAATTGAGCTTATATTGTCAAAATTAAGAAAATTTTGCCTGGGATAAGGGCATGAATATTTATACCTATTTTCTTAGAAGAGGTTTAGAGTTTAAGCTCTTGAATTAATTGTTGTCAAAAAAATCACTTGATCATAGGTGTATGTTTATTTCTAGGCTTGATTCGACTCCACTGGTCTGTATATTAATCCTTTTGCCAGTACCATACTATTTTGATTACTATAGTTCTATTGTAGGTGTTAAAACTGAGAAATGTGAATTTTCCTACTTTGATCTGTTTTAGAATTGTGGCTATTCTTGGTCCTATGCAATTCCACATAAATTGTATAATCAGCTTCTTGATTATATAATCAGTTTCCTAAAAATGTTCACACCTGAGATTCTTACAGAGCTTGTGCTGAATCTGTAGATCAATTTGGGAAGTTGTCTTAGTTCTTTTTTTTTTTTTTTTTTTGTACCGGGGATTAAATCCAGGGGCACTTAACTACTGAGCTGCATCCCCAGACCTTTTTTATATTTTATTTAGAGACAGGGTCTTGCTGAGTTACTTAGGGCCTTGCTAAATTGCTGAGGCTGGCTTTGAATTCCCAATCCTCCTGCCTCAGCCTCCTAAACTACTGGGATTACAGGTGTTTGCCACCACATTCAGTGTATTAGTTCATTTTTAATTTCTATGATGAAATACTGAAATATATTACTTTAGAAAGAAAAGAGGTTTATTTGGGCTCACAATTCTGGAGGGACATCTAGGGGCTTCATTCGGTGATGACTCTTCTTGCAGGCAGAACCCTGAGGTGGTGCAAAGCATCACATGGCAAGGGACAGGAGCACACCGTATGTGTGGTTTTTCTCTTTCTTCTTATATCACCAGGATACAATCATGGGGTTGCCAACTAATGATTTTACCTAATCCTAATCACCTCCCAAAGGCTCCTCCTCTAAACACTATATAATCTGATTTCCACCACAATTAATATATGTTTTTGGGGATGAAACTCCTACATGACTTAAGGGAGACAAACCATCTTCATACCATAGCAGATGTATTGCTATCTTAAATAATGTTAAGTCTTCTGATCCATGAATATTAAAAGGTTTTCATTTAGTGAGAACTTCTATAATTTCTTGCAGTGACATTTCGTAGATTTTAGAGTGTAAGTTTTGCACTTATTTTATTAAATTTATTCCTAAGTATTTATTCTTTTTGATGTTTTTGTGAAAAATTTTCTCTAAATTCACTTTTGGATTGTTCATTGCAAATGTTGAAAAATACAATTAATTTGTATCTTGTAGCCCATTTAATTCACTTTTTAGTAAGTTCCTTAAATTTTCTATGAAGACGATGTCATCTGTGAATAGTTTTACTTGTTCCTTTTCTATTTTGATGACTTTTATTTCTTTTTCTTGCCAGTTGCCATAACTAAAACCTCTAATACAATGTCAAAGGAGTGGCAAGAGCAAACATGTTCTATTTACAATCTTACGGGGAAAGATTTCAGGCTTTTACATAAGTATGTAAGCAGTGGGCTTTCCATACACCTTTTATTAGCTTGAGGAATTTCTCTTCTAGTCCTAGCTGTTGGTTATTTTTATCAGGTAAAGGTTTTGGATTTAGTCGTTTTTCTTTATCTATTACAATGATCATGTAATTTTCTCCTTTCTTATATTCATGTGGTATACTATATGAATAGATTATTTTAGTCTGTTAAACAACCTTGCATTCACAGGTCATGTTGTATAAACTTTCTTATATGTTGATGGATGCACTTTGCTTGTATTTTGCTGCTGGGATTTTTTGTGTGTGTGTCTATATTCATAAAGGGTATTGGTTTAGTTTTCTTGAGATATGTTTGCCTGATTTATCAGGAATTATCAGGATAATAACAGCCTCTGAATGAGTTAGGATGTGTATTTTTGAATGATTGATTTGAATTTCTTAAACATTTGGTAGAATTCATCAATAAAGTCATCTGATGCTTGGCTTTTTTTTAAAATTTATTTTTAAATGATGTGCTGTTATTTTTTATATCTTTATTTATTTTATGTGGTGCTGAGGATCGAACCCAGTGCCTCACGTATGCGAGGCAAGCGCTCAACCACTGAGCCATAACCCCAGCCCCTGATGCTTGGCTTTTGAGGGAAATGTTTTGACTACTCAGCTAGGTATAGATTTATTAATCTAAAAAAACCTATTTCTTCTTGAGCAAATTTCAAGTAGTTTTTGTGTTTTTAAGGAATTTGTACATTTTGTGTAGGTCACCTAATTTGCCCCTTACAGTATTCTTTAAATTCCTTTTTTTTTTTTTGGTACTGGAGATTGAACTCAGGGGCACTCGACCACTGAGCCACATCCCCAGCCCTATTTTGTGTTTTATGTAGAGACAGGGTCTCACTGAGTTGCTTAGCGCCTCACCGTTGCTGAGGCTGGCTTTGAACTTGCGATTCTCCTGTCTCAGCCTCCTTAAGTGCTGGGATTACAGGCTTGAGCCACTATGCCCGGCTAAATTCCTTTTTTATTTATATAAGGTTAGTAGTAATATCCCTTTATTCCATTCCTAAGTTAGTAACTTGAGTATTTTTTTATCTAATTCAAGATTTTTTGATTTTGTTTATCTTCTAAAGGTCACAATGATTTTTCTCTATTACAATTTTTATGATTTCTATTTTAATTGTCATCTGTATTATCTTCTTTCTCTTGCTTGCTCTTGGTTTGAGTCCCTTTTCTAGTTCAGTAATGTTTCCTAATTTAGGAAAATCAAGCTATGGATCTGAAATCTTTCTTCCTTTTTAACTGTGGGTAATTGTAGATAAAAATTTCCCTCTGAGAACTGTTTTTTTTTTTTTTTTAACATCTTATGTCTGGTTTTAGTATGTTTTGTTTTCATTCACTTTGAAGTATTTTCTGTTTCTCCTTATGATTTTGTCTTTGGTTCACTAGTTACATATAAATGTACTGTTTAATTTCCACACATTTAGAGTTCTCAAATTTCTTCCTGTTATTTCCTAATTCATTTCATTATTGAGCACACACACTGTATTAACTGAATGATCTTAAACTTACTGAGATTTGTTTTGTGGCTCAACATATGGTCTAATCTGGAGTATGTTGCATGGGCACTTGGGGAAAATGTGTGAACTGCTGCTTCTGAGGACATTTGTTCTGTAGATGTTAGAAGTGGTTGGTTTATAATGTTGCTGAAGACTCCTATTTCCTTCCTGGTCTTTTGTCTGGTTGTTCTATTACTGAAAGTGGAGTACTAAGGTTTCCAATTACTATTATTGAATTGTGTATCTCTCACTTCCATTCTGTCAATTTTGCCTCATGCCTTTGATAGTTGTTAGATAATATGTGTTTGTTAACTGCTGTGTCTTCTGTATGAATTTGTCTTGGAATCTGGTTTGTCTGATATTATAGCCAATGCAGTTCTTCTGGTTTGCACAATATTTTTGCTTCTATTGTTTACTGTCAATACATTTGTATCTGTCTTTGCATCTAAAATGTGACTCTTTTAAAAAGATGACACAAATTGGATTATGTCATAGGTTTAAAATATATCAATTCTTGGAACTCAGACTGAAGCTCAGTGGCAGAGCACTTGCCACTGAGGCATGTGTGAGGCACTGGGTTTGATCCTTAGCACCGCATAAAAATAATAAACAAATAGAATAAAAGCATTCTGTTCATCTACAACTAAAAAATTTTTTTTTAGAAATATCAATTCTTCCAATCTCTGGATTTACATGGCAGGTCTAATCCATTGTTTTTTCATGTGACTTCTGATAAGGCAGAAATTCGTGTCTGTAATTTCGTTGTTTAGGTCTGTCTCTTCTACCTCAATTATTCCATAGCTGAGAATTTTTAAAAAAATTTCTTGTGTACATTTTGGTTGTCTTGTTATTTCTTTTGCCATGTATTTTTAAGTTGTTTTCATAGTGGCTGCTCCAGGAGATACCATTAGCATTTTATAACAACCTCTTTTTTGAGTAATACAAGTTTAGCTTTAATAGTCTGTAAAATCGTTTTTGTAAATTACTGTCTCCATCCCATTTATGCTCCTTTTGACATAACCTACATTTTTATACAGTGTACCTATTAATTAATACAGATTTAGAATTATTGCAAAATGTAGTTGTATTTTGAATTAGGAAAAAAAAGGAATAGAAAGTTCAGGCACTTTTATTTACTCATTTAGTTTTTGCTGACATTTATTTCTTTATGGGGATTTGAGTTACTGCGTAGTGTCCTTTCATTTCAGCTTGGCTCATTTTAGTATTTCTTATAGGTCAAGAATGCTAATTTTTGTTTCCTTGGGAATGTCTTAATTTCTTTCATTTTTGGAAGAGATTTAATTCTTGCTTGACAGCTTTTTTTCTTTCCAGCACATTGCATATATAATATCTATTACTCCTTTTTGGCTTCCATAGTTTCTAATGAGAAATCAAATAAATCTTATAGAGATCCTCCTATATATGACAAGTTATTTCTCTTCCTGTTTTCAAGATTTTCCTTGTTCTTAGTTTGACAGTTTATCCTACTCATCATTTGTTGAGCTTCTTGACACACAGCTTCTTATCTGCTGTGCTATAGATCTTGAGTGTCCCCCAGAGGTCCATGTGGTACGGCTTGGTCCTCAGATGGTATTATTGGGAGGTGAGTAGACTTTTAGGAGGTGGGGCTTAGTGGAAGGTCCTTGGGTCATTGGTGGTGGTGGGTGTGCCCTCAAAGGGGACTGTGGGATCTTGGTCCCTTCTGTTTTGCTTTCAGAACATGGGGTGAGAAATTTGTTTCACGATGTGCTCCCCACAACTATGATCCAGCATCCCAGCAGAGGCCAACAAGCAGTGCCAATCATAGACTGTAATCTCTAGAACTGTAAACCAAAATAAACATTTTAAAAATTTTTATGTGTTCCTTTTAGTTACACATGACAGAATGTATTTCTGGCAAACTATACAGACATAGAGTATAAATTCTATTTAGGAGCCCATTCTTGTTGCACATGATGTGGAGTTACCCTGGTGGTGTATTCAAACACAAGGCTAGGAAAGTTATGTCTGATTAATTCTACTGTCCTTCCTATTCCCCTCCCTGCTTCCCTTTGTTTCCCTTTGTCTGATCCAATGGACTTCTATTATTTCCCTTCCCAACTTTCCTTGTTTTAGGTTAGCATCCACAAATCAGAAAGAACATTTGGCCTTTGGTTTTTTGGGTGTACCTTATCTCACTTAGCATGAATTTCTACAGTTCCATCTATTTACTGACAAATGCCATAATTTCATTCTTTTTTATGGCTGAGTAATATTCCATTGTGTATATACCACATTTTCGTTATTCATTCATCCACTGAAGGACATCTAGCTTGGTTATTGTGAATTGAGCTGCTATAAATATTGATGTGGTTGCATCAATGTAGTATGCTGTTTTTAAGTCCTTTGGGTATAGACCAAGAAGTGGGATAACTGGGTCAAATGGTAGTTCCATTCCAAGTTTTCTAAGGAATCTCCATACCACTTTCCGTAATGGTTGTACCAATTTGCAGTCCCACCAGCAATGTATGAGTGTACCTTTTCCCCACATCCTCACCAACATTTGTTACTTGTATTTTTTTTAAAAAATATTTATTTTTTAGTTGTAGGTGGACAGAATATCTTTATTTTTATTTTTATGTGGTGCTGAGGATCGAACCCAGTGCCTTCCGTGTGCTAAGCGAGCATGCTACCACTGCGCCATAACCCCAGCCTGTTACTTGTATTCTTGATGTCATTCTGATTGAAGACAGAGTCTCAGAGTAGTTTTAATTTATATTTCTCTAATTGCTAGAGATGTTGAACATTTTTCACATATTTTTTCTTCTGTGAAGTGTTTGTTCAGTTCCTTTGCCCATTTATTGATTGGGTTATTTTTCTGGTGTTTTTTGAGTTCTTTGTATATCCTGGAAATTAATGCTTTAGCTGAGGTACTGGTGGTATTTTCTCCCATTTTGTAGGATCTCTTTTTACGTTGTTTCCTTTGCTGTGAAGAAGTTTTTTAGTTTGATACCATCCTGTTTGTTGATTGATTTTAAAGTTATTGTGCTTTAGAAATCTTATTGAGGAAGTCAGTTCCTTAGCTGACATGTTGGAGAATTGGGCCTACTTTTCCTTCTAGTAAGTGCAGGCAGGATCTCTGGTCTAATGCCAAGGTCCTTAATCCACTTAGTTGTTTTGTGAAGGGTGAAATATAGGGGTTCAATTTCATTCTATTACATATGGATTGCCAGTTTTCCTAGCACCATTTGTTGAAGAGGCTATCTTTTCTCCAATGTATGTTTATATTGGCTTTGTCTAGTATGAGATAACTATGTTTATGTGGGTTTGCCTGTGTCTTCTGTTCCATTGGTCTTCATGTCTGTTTTGGTGCCAATACCATGCTGTTTTTGTTACTATAGCTCTGTAGTATAATTTAAGGTCTGGTATTGTGATGTCTCCTGCATCATATTTCACATTAAGAATTGCTTTGGCTATTCTGGGTTAGGTCTCTTTATTTTTCCAAATGAATTTCATGATTGCTTTTTCTGTTTCCATGAAGAACATCAATGGGATCTTTATAGGATTTGCATTAAATCTGTATAGCACTTTTGGTGGTATGGTCATCTTTATAATAATTCTGCCTATCTAGAAACATAGGAGATCTTTCCATTTTCTGAGGTCTTTTCAATTGCTTTAGTGTTCTGTAGTTTTCATATATAGAGGTTTTTCACCTTGTTAGGTTGATTCTCAAATATTTTTTGAGGCTTTATTTTTTTTTGTAAAGGGGATAGCTTTTCTGACTTATCCTTCAGCTGATATATCTTTGGTGTATAGAAATACAATTGATTTATTGGTATTGATTTAAAACCCTATTTTGCTGAATTCATTTATGAGTTTTAGAAGCTTTCTAGATGTTTTTAGGTCTTCTAAATATACAATCATGTTGTCACCAAAAAGGGATTGTTTGTGCTCTTTCTTTTTCCTATTTGTATCCCTTTAACTTCTTTAGTCTGATTGCTCTACCGAGGGTTTTGAGGACTATGTTGAAAAGAAGTGGTAAAAGAGGGCATCCCTGTCTTATTCCCTTTTTTAGAGGGAATGCTTTCAGTTTTTCTCTATTTAGAATGTTGGCCTTGGGTTTAGCATATATAGCTTTTACAATGTTGAGGTATGTTCCTACTATCCCTAGTTTTTCTAGTGTTTTGAGCATGAAGTGGTGCTGTATTTGTCAAATGCTTTTCTCTATCTATTGAGATAATCATGATTCTCGTTTTTGTCTATTAATGTGAATTGCTTTTATTGATATCCATATGTTGAGCCAATTTTACATTCCTGGGATGAACCCCACTTGATTGTGATGCACTTTTAAATATTTTTGTATGCGATTTGCCAGTATCTTGTTGAGAATTTATTCATACATATGAGGGATATTGGTCTCAAGTTTTCTTTCCTTGATGTGTCTCTGTCTGGTTTTGGTGTCAGGTGATACTAGCTTCATAGAATGAGTTTAGAAGGGTTTCCTCCTTTCCTATTTCATGGAATAATTTGAGGAATATTGTGTAAATTCTTTGTTGAAGGTTTTGTAGAACTTGGCTGAGAGTCCATCTGGTCCTGGGCTTTTCTTTGTTGGTAGGCTTCTGAGGTCTTCAATTTAATTGCTTGAAATTGATTTGTTTAAATTTTGTGTCCCCTTGATTCAATTTGATTCTCAAATTTTTTTGAGGCTGTTTTTTTTCTTTTTGTAAAGCAGATAGCTTTTCTGATTTCTCCTTCAGCTGATATATTGTTGATGTATAGAAATGCAATTGATTTATTGGTAAATCAAAAAACCCTCAAGTATGTGTGTTTAGCACCAAATTTGGGATTACAGCCATTATATCCTCAAATATACTTTTGGCCCTTTTTCTTCCTGTGACTCTCATACTGTATGTTGGTCAGTCAATTTGGGTAGTTCACATTTCTAGAAATTTGTCAATGTCTTCCGGATTTTCTATTTTATTGGAGTACAGATTTTCAAAGTAGCTTCTGATTATCATGTTTTTCAGTTGTGTCCATGGTGCTACTTCCTTTTTCATCACAAATTTTAGTAATTTGTGTTTTCTATTTTTTGTTAGCTTTGCTAAGGCTTTATCAATTTAATTTTTTCAACGAACCAATTTGTTTCATTGATTTTTTGGTTTCAGTTTCATTAATTTCAGCTTTGATTTTTATTATTTCCTGTCTTTGAGGGCTTTGAGATGTAGTTAGGTTATTTGGTGATTTTCCGTTCTTTTAATGAGTGAACTCAATGCAATAAACTTTCCTCTTGGAACTGCCTTCATAGTATCCCAGAGATTTTGATAATGCTGTTTTGCTATTCTCATTCACCTGAGTTTTTTTCATTTCATTCCTGATTTCTTCAGCTATCCACTGGTCATTCAAGAGTGTAGTATTTAGTCTTCAGGGGTTAAGAGTAGCTTCTATTTTTTATCATTAATTTCTAATTTCATTCTACTATGATCTGATAGAATGCAAAGTTATTATCTCTGTTTTAGGGGGAGTATTTGTTAAGTTACTTTGTGGACAAAATGTAGTCTCCAAAATAAAGCTTTCCTAAATTACCTCAGGTATTTTGCTTCAGTGATGGAAAGATGGCTAACAGCACTGATCATAAACAGAAAATTCTATGAATCTACAAAAAAAACTCTCAAGTGAGAGTGTTTAGCATCAAATTTGGGATTACAGCCATTATATCCTCAAATATACTTTAGGCTCTTTTTTTTTTTTCCCCTGTGACTCTCATACTGTATGTTGGGCCATCAGCTTGATGTCCCACAGGTGACATCCTTAGGCTTTTCTTTCCTTTCTGTGTTCCTCCTATTTGGCTGTAGCTAACTAAACTTTCATCACTGATTTATTCTTTCCTTACTTAACCTCAAGCTCCTTCAGTGAGTTGTTCCACATAATTGTAGAGTAATTCAGCACAGCTTCCCAAAATTTCTTTTATTCCTTTAAAAATCTTTGTAGTACTCATTTTCCTTTCAGTTACTTTAATTCCTTTTTATTTCCACATAAACTTTAAAGCAGCTTATCAGTTTCTTTGGAAAAAAGAAAAAAAAAACCCTTAGAATTTATGATATGTTGAATCTATAGATTGACTTGAGAAGAAATGCTTATGTTTGTTGGTCATGAATATGGTACTCTAATTTAAAAAATATTTTTCCTTTTTTATTGTGACCATAACAATTAGAAAATGTTATACATGTGTTTATATATAAAAATGATTCATGTGTATGTACATGATTCATCGTATGTGTGTGTATATAAACATGTATTCATGGCACAGTTAAGAAACAGAACTCTTCAACCTGTAAGTTTCTCATTTTGTTCCTCAAAATGGAACTCAGGCTGAAGCCTTGGTTATGGTTCTACTATCCTCACCTTGATTTGCTTTCTTCATAGATGTTACCACCTACTTAGGAAGTTTTACATAAACAGAACATATACTGTATATATGTCTATTTTAAGATTAGCAATTACATTATTCCAGCACACTGGTAAATTCAATGCAATCTTACTTATCAATGTGCTGGAATTACAATGTTACTGTCAAGAAATGAATTGTTTCATCTTTTGTCTTAAGCTACTTTAAAGACTTTTCCCCCCTCTCTGGTGTTCTAGTGTTTCAGTATGATTTATATTCTCCACTTATCCTGCTTTGAAAAAAAAGAAAACTTTAAAAATGTTTTTCCCAACACTTTTAGTTGTTCAGTATAAAGATTAGTCTTGCTGTTACTGAAAAGGAGATTTTAAAATGTTTTAATAAAACTAGAATTTTACTTTACATACCACTTTGTAACCTATTCTACAAAATTATCTTATGACATTTTCTTCTTTGTAATTGCATGTTCTTGTTTTTATGGGTATATGTTAGACCACTGTAGGAAGAAGGAATTTACACAATCTATTGTTGCATACTTATGATTTTCTATTATAAGTGTAGCACAAGATGCTTTTTTCCCCCCCCATATGAAATAATTAACACTGCTGGGTGTGGTGGTGCACACCTGTAATCCCAGTGGCTTGGGAGGCAGAGGCAGGAGGATTGCAAGTTCAAAGCCAGCCTCAGCAAAAGCGAGGTGCTAAGCTTGCTTTTATTTAGAGACCCTGTCTCTAAATAAAATACAAAATACAGGTAGGGAAGTGGTTCAGTTGTCCAGTGCCCCTGAGTTCAATCCCCAGTACTCCCCATCCCTCCCCCCAAAAAACCTAAGATTTGTATAAAATTAATGCCCCAAGTTAGATGTGTACTAACTTATAGTGCCAAGAGAACTGGCTATAGTCTCAAGGAACCTTTGATTAAGATTACAAAATTTATTTGAAAATAAAACAAATGGGGTAACTGGTGCTACACCAATGCCAATTTGTTCATCCATCTTCTAGCAAAATGATGGAAGGCCATTGTATCCAGCTAGTCCTCCTACACAGAAGTAGAACCTTCACTGATTATGCTATAATTACTCTTGAGAAGTATATGAAGAATCTGACACAAAATATTTATGTATCAGAATACTCCAATACTAAACTTGTAAATTTAGAATTACTACTCTATTGTTCCTATCATGTTAGAGGAGGTATGGGAATCAGAATTGTGGCTGCGAAAAGTACTCTAAGAATCTTTCTATGAAAGAAAAGGTACTATACCAATTAGTGCTGCTTCTTTCTAAAGCTCAAGGTGGAGAGGCAAGCAGTCCTTGTATCACTATCATCACAGGACACAATGACATTGTACTTATTCCTAAGGATCCACTCTAACTTGAAGGTGATGCCCAGTCTGGTCATTTGGAATGAGTTACTAGTAGATAGGAATAATGTCATTTATACATTTTAAAAAACACATCCTTCTAATAACACAGCATGAAAAGTAGAACTGGGTTTCCAACATGAGGAAAATGGTGATATGTGGTAAATGTAGACCAATGACAAAAAGGTTACCATACTAATAAATTCAACCAGCCAGTGTTATTCTATAACTGTTATTGCTGTTAATCTTTCATTTTAAGAAGCATGCTATTAATCACAGTGATTTTCCAAGGAAGCACTTTGCTAATACCAATTTTTGTCAGACTCAGATAATTCACTTACTAATTGAAATTAAGACTGTCTTTCGTAAGCGAGTTTCCTTCCCTAGGGCATTAGTGCAAAAACACTACTGCAATTTTAAACTTTGTTTCTGGTACTTTAACATGATGCAAAACAAACTCCATATTCTGTTTCTTACTCAAAATATACAATGATAATTGTATTTAAATTTAAAGTACCATCCAGGGTGGAGGCTGTAGCTCACTGGTGGAGCACTTGCCTTGCACTTGTGAGGCTCTGGGTTCAATCCTCAGCACCACATAAAAATAGTAAATAAAATAAAGGTATTGTGTCCATTTACAACTTAAAAATTTTTTTTTAAAGTACAACTCAATAGTCAAGGGACAAAGTAATAAAGTCCTTCCCTACAAAACACTCTTTTGAAATATTTAAAATCTGAGTAAAAACATCCACTAAATACTTTTTAGAGTCTGTCTATGTACTATACAGTGTAATTAACCCTACTACTTCTGGCTCAGCATACAAAACTGAGACTCCGGTAGAAAAACAAAGGATGCAACACTAAATTGAGTGTTAGTTCCCTACTCTGTACCTTCATTTGAAAGGCATGGGAAAAAGCATAATTAGTCATGACAATTAGTCATTGTTAATGCAATTTAAAGACAACTATGCCAACTTCTCTAATTTGTTTCTGATATTTCTTTCATGTCCTAGGCATGGTAACATTTAAAATTCTTTCTACAAATATAAGTAATCAAATCACTGGTTTCACTTAGGTAATAGTTCACACCATCACCTTCTTAACCACCATCATAGCAATTCAACTAGGCAGTAGTGCAGACTAGATCAAAGTTTAAAGCACCAACCACCAGAAGTAAAAATAAAATCAGACCTAACACACATTTTAGGAGACGAAAAGTTTACTTAGAAATTGCAGATATTTAGCAAAGATAAGACAAACACTATTTTCAATATTCTACAGAAATACAATAATTTGTAGCTGGCTTGGTACATGGTCACATGTTAAAAATAAATCTAATGGAAAAAAATGGCTCATTCTACTTCTCTGCCATTTACCATAAATAGTGTACCAGTAAGACACTCGAAGACCACTGTACAGAACGAATCCTAGGGCTGTTTGTTAATATACATCATTATACAATAAGAATACAAAAACAAAATAGGTTCAGATACACAATTAACATGCAATTCAAGGTATTATTTTGAAGAAATAGGACAGATTTTAGTGAACACAACTGAAAAATGTTATTATAATCAGTACAACATTGCATCTTACATGGCACAGAATTTCTTTCTCCTTAAATAATGCCTGGCAAACTGGAATTGACTGATCATATTTTGAGAGCAAATTTAAAGAAGATGAAGGAAAACAAGTGGACAATTCTATTAAGACACTTTTCTAAATTACTTTGAAGTACCATAATTTCATGTCTGCCTCATCATCTCTGAATTTAAAAAGTCATACTTTGTACCATGTACATCTGAACTGTCCAATGTAGTACCCTTTTAGCCACATGTGGATTGAGAACTTGAAACATGGCTAGTCAGAATTGAGGTGTAGTGACTGCAAACTACACTCGAATTCTGAAGACTTAGTATAGAAAAAAAAGTATGATATTTCATTAATAATTTTTACAGTGATTACATATTAAAATGGTAATATTTTTAATAGCTGGGTTAAATAAAATATATTATTAAAGTTTATTTCACCTATTTTTTAACATGTCTATTAGGAAATTAAAAATTACTTTGTGGCTCACATTAATTTTTATTGAAGAGTGCAACTATATATAATCTATGATTATTATACTAGCCTTAAGTCCTCTGTGGTACTAACTCCCACAACACCAATAGCACACTGCACATACTCTACTGCAAAATTTATTCTTATCCCTCTGCAAGGTATACATTTTAAGTGTAAAAAGAACTCACAAAATATTTAAGCCTTTCAAAAAAGTCAATTACTATATGGTAGGAGCAAAAGGAACTTCAATGCAGACTACTCTACTGGGGAAAACAAATTAAGAAACAAAGCAGTGCAATCAGTGAAGATAATTAGTATCTTCAGTAAAGTTAGCCAAACTACTCTTTAATGCCCAGGATCTGACTCTACCACAGATCATATATGTAACTTGTCCATTTGAACATAAACTACAAGAAAAAAACAATATTGATGGCAATTTATGGAAATATTCTTGGAAAATCTATAAGCAACGTAACATTCACATGCATGATATATTCTAATAGCAGAATATAGTATCTAAGATCTTTCCCTTAAATTAAAGCCCTCAATGTTAAACTAAGCAAGTGACTAGTGTATAAGGAACTTGGGTGGGTTAAAAAAAAAATCAGAAGCTATTAAAAAAATTATTGTTTTTAAAAATCTTTTTCCTTCCTCTCCTTTTTTTTAAAGCTTTTGTAGTAGAGTGTATAAATATTTGGCATACTTATAATACCTCACATTTTTTCCAACTTAAAAACATTAAGTTAATCTAGTATACATTCCATTTTTCTCCCAGAACAAGACAAACCAAAATACAATACTGACAGCGGTCACTTCAGTGAGAAGCCAGCATCACAGTCATGCATCAAGAATCTCACCAAAAGGCAATGCCTAACTACACTTGTACTATATACTTGGTTCCTCATAGCTCAGGTAGGAATGCTTGTTTCAAAATTATTTAATTTTTTTACATTAGGTGAACTCTGACAAAAATGCTCTGAAAGCCGCAAGTAAACAGATAGTGAAACTACTGTATTATTTGTAAAAATTTTCTCCTCATGTCAAAGATGTGCAAGTAGAAGTTCTTTAGCATAAATTTGTATATCACCGTTACCACTTTTAAGACATTGGAAACAAACTAAAATTTAGAGAGAAATAAAACTAATCCAGATAGCACTAGATATATCAATATACAAAACAATTGCAGACTACAGTAGTTCTCAGAGTTACCTGCCTATTTTTTAAGACATTTAATCAATTAATGTGCCTCAGACAGATACTACGTAATCTTTTTACATCTCCTATCTTCAGACCATGTTCTACCTAAACAATATTTTTGTTACATGTCACTAGCTCCAGCCTAAATAAGCTTAATAATTCATGTGAAATGATGTCATTTTTCAGTTTCACAAATATATTACTTTAAATATATACTTCTCAATGAAAAGATGACGCTGGTCTCCTTGCTGAAAGCTCATTGTTAGTTGCATCAATAATTAACTAGGTATTTATTGAGCACTTACTATGATTGCACTCAGTCTACGTCCATTCTTTAAGATGAAAAAAATACATGCTCTAAAAGCATGGCATTTAAATGAGGGAGGACAACATATAAGCATTTCTGGTAGAATGCTGCTTGAGTCAACATTTAGTCATGTACAATTGTACGTCCCTAAAACCAACAACCAAAATGACAAATCTCAATGCATTACCACCTTATAAAGATAAATAAGTAATCTAATGTGTGCTGCATAGTACTTTGAGGAAAGTGATTACCAGACATAAAATTAAGGTTGATTCCTTAAAAGTATGACAGAAAAACCAGAATGTCATGATTTGTAGACCATCAAAGACTTAATATAAATAGTTTACACAAACAAATATCTGCTTAATTAGGGCAAATGGGTACTTGTTTTGTTAGATTTCCAGCTTTTCTGAAGGGAGTTGGTCTAATTTTAAAAAGTGCCTGAAATAGTAGCATTTAAGCAAATATAAAAGTAAAAATTCTATGGATAAAATTCTTTGTAAAAGCTATCATATAAATTCAAGCTCCAAATCCCTCATATATATATGTGTGTGTACACATACATAGATATTTCAAAATTGTCTATATTTCACTTGCAATGGTGTACAACTGTTATATTTGCCTTGTCTATCTGAATTTGATTATGTATTGCATGCAAACTGGTATATTTTACTGAAAGCTAAGAATATAAATAGAAAACTGCTATGAGATAGTTTTACCTCTCTAGTCTTTACCAATTCTGACTTGTTGAATTCCCACATCTAAGGTACTAAGCAATGTATTGAACATGTATAGGTTCTCCACATAAAACATTCTCAGAGAAACAGAAGTCTTACAGCGCAATGTAGTCATGGTTTTCAAAGCCAACAGTAATCATTTTCCTCAACAGAATTTCTAAAAATCGAGAATGATGTTGATTAAAACAAAATAGTCTCACCCACTTCCCCAAACATGAAAATATAATACAGAAATTGTTTCTACAGAAGACATATATAAGAGAATGTTCATAACAGCCACAGGAACTAAAGCAGCAAGATGAATGAGGCAGTCACAGAGCATCTACTAGCTATTGCATTGGTAGTGATTTATAAAAAATACTATATATACTAAACTTTTAAGAGCTAGTAATATATTTAGCCTTTTTTTTTTTTTTTGCCAGTGAATATAAAATTTTGTCCTAAATTGAACTAAATCTTCTATGCCCTGAGGAACAACAATAGACTAATACAAGAAAAATCAGTGTTAGCTTTGTGGATATTATTATCCAGAAAGCCCAAACTACATATAGCTAATATTCTTGGAAGCAGTTTTACCAGCAGACTAAGCTACTGCCATATATATATATATATAAATTTTTTTTTTTTAGAAGAGAGTTTGGTTTTACAGTGTTAACGTGGCCTGGTGAGAGTAGAAAAGTCTTAAGTTGGGAGCCTGAGATTTCCTTCCGATCCCAGATCCACAATGGATACACTGGTTTTCTGACTCCACTCTGAACACAGCATACTGCTGCCTGTAGAATATATTATTTAAGAATTCTCTGTAAAGCACTTTGGAAGCTTAATTATATATTTTTCTGAAATTATAAGGCGGAATTATTTGCTATCATGAAATGTGAAATTCCTACCCTCATAAATACATAAAATGACACATTTTTAGATTTCATCTCAGAATTTACTTTCCTTCTGATATGTGACAAAAAAAAAAAAAGTTCTACTTTTCCCCCCTTTCAACTATCCTACATTAGGCCTGAATGTGGGAGGGAAGGAAGGTCCTTAAAATAAGGCAGAGGATTCATTTAGGACAATCATTTATTTTAGTGAGGGGTTCCAGTTTCCCTTTGAACTCAAGTCTGCATAGGTTTCAGGGTGTCTCAAATTGTGCACACATAAACCTCTAAATGCAAGGCCTATAATTCCCAAAATGTTAGTTGCTAGGCAGAAAGAATTTTATAGGGTGCTTAAAAATGAGAACTAATAAAATATAAATAAAGTACTCTATTTTCTTGTATCAGTATCTCATCGAAGGATGAGATAGGATCAGGTCTAGCAAAGGAATAAATAACATCATGAGTCATATTCAGCTGTTTTCTACCTAAACATCAGAGTTTAAAGTAATATAATCCTGCCCCACCCCCAAGTAAGAAAGGCACTCAAACTAACACAGTATGTACAGTTGTTTTTAAGAAGACACTGTGTGACAGAAAGTAAAATTCTTGGGGTTGATTTTTCTTGTTCTCTGACTTTCTGATACTGAATTTGCCTAAACTTTCCAGTGCCTCAACACACTTCTCAAATAAATAGGAGCTCTTAATGGAGCATGGGGAAGCAGCAGCACATAGAATGCTAGAGTTTGCAGTTCTATTTCAGAAATTCATTCAAAAGACAAAAAATTCAGTTATTATAATGTTCAAAATTTTTATCATACTTTAAATATCTGAGTTTTAAAATATAATTTTCTAGTAAAAAAATAACAATAAACTTAAAACAGCTTTTTTCACTTCCCCTTCCCCAATCATGTGCTTTCTTTTGCAACTAAATATTCAGCATCTTCTATAATTCAGAGGAGCTAAGATACAGATTGTTGTATAGCAAGTGGTAATTCCACTCCTAAATTGCATTTAGCCCATGTCATAAACCATCTGGTGCTATATCAGAGAACATTATAAGACTGACAATGTTTGGAGCACTTTACACACACACACACTCTCTTACCAAGTAGGAACTGGTATGAACTGAAGATATCAAAACAACACATACATGATTTCCTACAGACTGCTGCACAAAAATCCAAAAACTTTTGTTTCTACATGTCATCTAAGTCCTTATTTGAAGATCTAAGTGCTTTTTAGTGAGAACCTGTATACATTTAATCCTAATTATTAATGAAGCTGAGTATGATCCATAGCACTGCTAAAAAAAAAAAAAGGAAGAAATTAATGAAGCTCTTAATTTAAATTAGAACTATACTAGAAGAATAAGAAGCATGACTGAAATCTGGGCTTGGAGTTTCTAAAGAAGTAATAGTAGATATTAGTATTTATCAGATCCTTATGCTTAAAAAAACAACTAATACAGGTTTAGGAAATAACTAAAAAGGTTCACAGTTCAAATTAGTGGGGAAAAAGGAGAACCATAAAATAATTATTCATGAAGATACAATAAACAAGTCATTGAAATCAAAGAATTTCTTCAGCTGCCTCCAAATGGTTCAAGCTTTGTATATAAAATGTGTCCTTATATAAGTAAACAGAAAGAAGTATTCTTAATGCAAGTGGATTTCTGTGGATTTTTAATGTAGATTAAAGTACAGCTAACTGATAATTCGATAATTCTAGAGCTGCATTTCTTGGCTTGGATTTAATGACTTTAAACAAAGTGATGGAGATAACAAATTTAGATTAACTTATTCTATATGCAATAGCTCTCCCTATTATTCACAATCTATTAATTTCTCAATCATCACTCTATCCATCACTCATGACCAATTTTTTCCCTTCTTCAATCATTCATTCATTTAATAAATAGTCAATGAGTCCTCACAATGAGCAAGGCACACAGTAGAATCTGGAAATACTACATTACCAAAACAAGTATACATAAAAAAGGCAGGGTGAAGAATGTTATGAAGGTGTTAGTTACCTACTGCTTTTTGTTTATCAGTAGTATTCTTGATCCATAGGATGATGATCTGTTATTCTTCCAGTGAAAGTGTGATGAAATGTGTCCAATCTAAACCATCTTTCCCTTTCAACTACATATTTGCAGAAAAATAAGGCTAAGCCCCTGAAAACGGACATATTCTTTCTACTGCATGAGCTCATTTAGACAAAGGCATATTATCATGCTAGTCAGTTTAAATGTCAATCACTTAGGGAAAAAAAAAATCATATAGGGCAATTTTAAGTTTTCCTGTGAATGAACACTTGAAAAATGCAAATTTTAGAAATAAAGTAGCATACAAAAGTCATACTAACAGTGTCCTTTGGATGTTTATATTCTCATTTTCTATTTAAAACTTTATTAAGAAAATAAAAACAAGGTATATTAAAGGACTGCATAGCTTCAGAAAGAGGTGGGTTGAGCAGTTAACAACAAAGACGATCAAGATCCTGGGTGGAAGGTATTAAAAGGCATGGTGCACTATAAAGTTTTAACTAATGTTTGTAGGATATTATCTTACTCATGTCCTGACATGTACTCAAATCAAAGTAGTTGCCCTCACATCAAAGACACCCTATTATAACTTGGGATACTAAAAATGATGCTTGGGAAAACAGTGATACTGAGTAAGCCAGAATTTAGCTACATGTATTACTGGAGTGTGCGGAACCTCCCATGTCGTCTCTGTGTAGTTTCTACCCAACACCTGGAATTGAAAATCATAAATCTAATGGGTTTTATCCATGGAAATCTACATAGACCTTGAGGTATCTGATTCAAAATAAGCTCTGTGCACCAAAGACCATGGAATTAAGTTCATTATATCAATTATTTTTTCATCTAAATATTATATAAACCATAAAAATGGTAATTCTTGCCCCAAGAGATAAGAACAGTATCTGTCTGCTGAGGCCGGGCTAGATAATTTTCCTGGTGTTCTTATAAGTGTATCATTCAGTTTGACAGTTCACCACTCAACAAAAACCATGATGCCCAAATAAAAGACCTATTCCTCTTCCCTTAAACTAGTACTTCTAACTCAAGTGTGAGCTATTCACAAGATTGAGATAGGAGAGGTTTGCCTTTCCCTATATCCTTCTCCCCACCCTACAGATTACTAAGCAAGTAAAAAGGAGAAGAGGCAAAGCATGATGGTCATATTTATTTCTATAACTAACTATTACTCACATTTGTATACACATAGGACAAGAAACAGCTTCCATCATTAGAGTAACTTTTAGCGGGGCAGTTTCTGTTCGTATTTTGTGTGTGTGTGTGTGTGTGTGTGTGTGTGTGTGTTTATTTACAGATGGGCATGAAGTTCACTGAAATAGAGAAGATAATATCTTCAGTAGGCATTCCTGAAATAATACACAAGTCAAAGTGAAAAAAAATATGGAATGGAGTGGTAAAATAAAGAGAACGGTATACAGTAAGAAGAAATACAGACCATTTACAAAGGGGAAAATAAGAAAGTAGACATTAGCTAACCCCTTCCCCACCCCTACTTCATCAACCTGAAAAATTCAGCCCTTGTTATTGAAAATGTAAAATACAGCATTAATGTAGATACTTTGGTACCTCATCCCTGATAAAATCCAGTAACAAAATGCTCTGTTTTATTTTTAAAATAAAAACTGAAGAATTAATCTCCTAAAACTATTCCTTCCTCCTGGCTTTTGCCAGTGAACTTTTCATAGTCCACAAAATTTTGTAGTTTATCCAGTGTAATCTCAATAACTTAAATTTTTAAAAAGGAGGTTCTATGAATACATTTCTATGTATACTTCTCCCATTTTTAATGAATTATTTTGGAAAGAAAAAAAGTAGTAATAACTAAAAATGGCATTCCAGGTTTTTAAAAAAATTTATTTTATCAGGGCTGATATGACTGTTTTGGCATATACCAAATATGAGGTAAAAAACAATCTATCAAAGCTAGTAATAAAAATAATTTTCCAGTAATATGCTTACATAAACTCTTAAATTAGATTTTGTTTTTAAATTACCATTTAAAAATGGATTACATTGGAAGCATTTCTTTTTCATATAAATTTCAATACTTCTGACTTTGGTTATATTAGTCTATAACTTGAGTAGAACATGCTAGAAAAAGAGAACTGATTTATATTTTCACATACCCAAACATCTAGCCATTTGATTCTGAAAATAAATTATGTTCTTCTGCATCTGTATTAATATTTCTAAGCTGAACTACAACATGAATTTTTAATTTAAAAAATTTGCCTATGCAGCAATCAAAGTGAGGAGGGTGGATGTATATGTGAACTAATTTTAAGAACTGAATGAGAAGCCCCATGTATAGAAATATAAAGGATGAGGAGTTAAAAAGAAAAAACTTAAGACTCACTTTTTAGAAGGAGCTATACAATTATTGTATCCCCAAAGGAATGCCAGTTCTTAATAAAATAAATTAAACAAAAGGTTTCCTATGGACTTTTAACCTAAAGATGAGGAACACATAGTTAGCCAGTAATAGCAAACAGTTCATGCAACTATGTCAATAAGAAAGGAAAGCAATATTGCACTAGAAGGGAAACTTTATAGAATTAATCCACTTTCACTGACTCAAAGTGACCAGCCATTTCCTGTATGCTTTGGCATACCTGGCTTGCTCTATGTTCCGGCAAGTGGACAATACTTGATCAATGAATCTGTGCTCCATTTCTAGGCCCAAAGAATCTGGAGCTGGGGTCCGCTTCAGGCGTTTGGTTTCCTGGGAATAGCCTTGCTTGCTTGAGTCATTCAGTCCATCTACTTCCATTGCCTGAGACAGCCGAGGATCTGCTGAGATGAGGTGCAAGTCACTCAAACTCTCGCCAGGGCTGTCTGCAGGTGACAGCTGGGTCATGCCGTGAGGAAACCTACCATTTAAGTGATGCTGAAGGTAGAAAACATGCCGCCTATGATGGAAGAGGAGGAGGGAGAAAAGAAAGAAAATCTCATGGCAAAGTCAAACTTTTCAGGGGAAAAAATGTTGATTATATCAAAGCATACACAGTACTGAGTTTGCTGCCCACTTCATATCCCAAAGATAACTAGGGGAAGTAGGAAAAACAGTTAACATGAAGTCTGGGTATTTGGACAAATACTGCAGATTACGCATTTGTTTTGATAGAAAAAGAACACTGACAGTTTTTTTCAATAAGCATTTACTGAGATGATGAAAACAACTTGGAGTTATTACTTTCTGGTAACTTTAGCATGAAAGCAGAAATAGGTCTTAGCTTGATCAATATCTGTTTTACATATCAGTATTATATAAAACAAAATAAAAAAGACACGAGATTCTAGAAATGAGGAGAATTAAAGGGTTCATCCAAAGGCTTAGTCCATAGTGTTTATCCAATCCTTTTAATTAAAATAACACATCTGTTGCAGTTAGTCTTATTATCTAGAAATCAACTGACCTATCTTGTAAATCCATCCCTAGCCTCAAACATCCATATGTAGTGGATCTGTGCTGAGCTCTGAGCAACACACTTTAAAAGATAGTTTCTGTTCTTCCTCTAAAGAGCAGTTTTCCTGTCCTTAAAAATCACCTAGAACTGTTTGTTATAGATGAAGTTCCTGTCTCTCATCTCCAAACACAATCTCGGATAGGGAACACATTTCCTGTAGACAATATGATCAACTACATAGCTTCTAAGTTGTTGTATATCATTATCTATATTAGCAACTCTAAGCCCTTAAAAGATAATTCTATTGATTTCTCCTGATATTCTGAAGTCGACAAAGAACATATAATATATCCATTATATAGAGGGTAAAACATAAAGGATAATATAATGAATCAGCAGTAGAAAACTAGCCTATATAATACATAGTTCCTCCAACCTTTTTCCTCCCTTCTCCCCACCACTCCCTATTTTAATCTTGCACATTTTTAAAAAATCCCAAATATTGCCATTAATATGCCTAGATAAATACAAAATAGAACAAAAATCTTCAATATCAGAATCACCTCAAGTCACAATCTATCTTCTCTCTTGAAAATGTGGAGTAAGGGTGTCTTGATTTTAAGAGAAAAAAAGAATTTTCAGGTGGGCTTGATGGTGCATGTCTGTAGTCACAGTGACTCAGGAGGCTGAGGTAAGAGGATCACAAGCTCAAAGCCAGCCTCAACAACTTAGAGAAAACTTGTATTAAAAGAAAAGGGGGCGGGGGCGATGGGGAGGTGGCTCAGAGGCAAAGGGTTCAATTCCTAGTACCAAACACACACAAATAAAAGAGAATTCTCTATTCATGAAGGTGCCAAAAAGGAGAGATTGTCTTCAGTCTTCTGAATATGTTAAGTATAGACTAGCAGTTCTCCAGATTGCCTCAAACAGCCTACACTAGACTGAACAAGGGTAAGGGCAAATCTCAGTAAATTTATTAATATACAAATTTTTAAAATGCCTACTTCTTGACTAACACATGCAAGTCTTATATTTATAAACTCAATGCTACAGACTGAAGTAGAATCTGTTTTTATGAAGATGAAGATACCTACAGAGGAAGATCCAAAATAAGTAAAGCAAGACATTCACATACCTGGGCTTCACTCCAACATGAAATTTACTTGACATCAAATGTACTCAAAATTCAAGTTAATAGGTTGTTAACTCTCTTTTTTGCCTTTCTACTAGTCTTTGTTTCCCAAGAGAAATTCTTTGATTTTTAAAATTTAAATAGACAAAAAGCATCAAGAGATTATACTTAAGTTAAAAAAACAATAAAACTTACTTTTTTTTCTCAGGGTTTAATCAATAGTCTCAACTCTGGCTATGCATGATAAGGATCAGTCAAGAGTTTTGTTTTGTTTTGTTTTTTTAAACAACAAAACAAATGGCAACATTCCACCTGAAATGCTAAATATCAGGGTCTCCAAAGAGGGAGTCCACAAATTTTTATTTGTCTTGTTTTCCTTTTATTTTGGAAGTAACACATGTTATTCTGTCGCAAACTAAAGGCTGACTACCACTGTCCTAAGCCACCGGCAAAGATCTGCATGAGTAACTTCATGTTAATAATGATGATATGGTAACACAAACCCTTTCTTACTCACATAGGCAAAGCTCCAAAATCAGATGCCCATGAACACCCAGACAGAAGTCAGATGTAACACCTACAGTTCTCATCAGAACATGCCAGTTTCATGCAGGAAATAGGTTTTTCTCTTCTCTTACCTATGACACCAAAGGGTTTCATGTCCTGGGTAGGAATCAATAAGATCTGTACTGAATTCCACTTCTTCTTCTAGAAGATGGGGAAGATTTATCCTTGGTTCCTCTGCTGAAGCAGCTGCTTCTTCATCTTTTGGAAGAACTAGGGCTGGTTCATTTCTCAAAGTGTTTTTCTCCAATACAGAACTGTCTATCACAGTTTGACTAATCAAAGATTTTAATAAAAACTGGCGGTAGTGAAATCCACTGTGGTCTGAAACATGCATGGATGCCCAATGTTTAGTAGAAGATAGCTCATCAAGAAGAATCTTGAGGGAAGAAAAAAGGAAAGTGAGAAGAGGAATTGCCAAAGGTTTTTCTTCTCTATTAGCACCTCTGATTTCTCTGATTTTTTTTTAACAATACTATTCTCACCAATATTTTGTACACCTTGTCTAGTACAGTGCTGCCATTTAGAAGTTTAATGCATGGTTTCTCTTTTCTCTTATAAAGTTATAGAAATTTCTTTTAAAACCACAAAATCAAAGGATTTGTAGGATTTGTCATTCTTTCCCTTGACCTTGACTATTTACATTCTGATGGACACACATAGAAAAGCCAAATTTTAAAATAACATCAAACATTAAGACATTCACTTACAAGTAATGTTAATATAGAAGGAAAATATAAATGCAGAGGTTAATTTGATATAAACTTTATTATACTTAATATGCATATCTAACATATATGAATATATACTATATCTGGTCAATAATAGACTAAATGTAATTATCTGTTCTACTATTATCTGTAAGTGCCATGAAGGCAGAAACCACACCTGTTTTGTTCACTACTTAATTCTAAGAGCCAGTACAAAACCATGTGTGAATACAGGATTCTGTAAAGGCTCATGACTATTTTGTCTCAAATTCACCATCAATGATAAATGAGCTTTTAAAGTAGATGAAATAAAATTCAGCAGTAAACTGTTCAAATCTTTGTATTACCAATCCTGTAAATCAAAGAAATTTCAAATGGAAAGACAGAAACAAAAGCAGCGTTTGTTGCGGGGAGGGGGGCGGAGAAAAGGAAAGTACATTTTTGCACTATCTTGGACAGGTAGTCCAAGAACTTTGAGCAATGAACAGAATTATCAAGGACTCACACAATCCATCAGGGGATTTTGAGACCAACTACAGAAAAAAACAGACATATACTTGTCAACAGTAAACAATACAGACAGCACAATGCCAAATGATGCCTTTACCTGTTTGTCATAGGTCCCAGGCAATACCACTATTATCTTTTCTCCACTCCTCACACATTCCCTTCTTCCCTGAGAAATCTTTCCCTCTTCTGAACCTCCACAGTACTTTTATGATCTACCACACACATTAAAGAATTTTTTGCATGTATTCACTCACATTAAATTCTGAAGTTGCTTTTAGTTGTTTTTAAACTCTCCAAGATGCTTATTCATTTCTAATTGATGTGTCCATTACCCCATGCCCATTGTCATCAGAGTGGATAAATATTTTATGAGTGAATGAACGAACAATTTAATGAAAGACATGACAAGTACAAAGGAGTAACATTATTTCCAAGTAGGATATTCAGGGTTTATCAGTGATGTGTTTTAAACATTTTCTGTAAGCTCTAATTTTATTAATCGCCATCTAAATTTATTACAAAGGTGACAGCTGGCAAGTCTCTGAGAAATGGAAAAGATGATGATATTTTTGATTTTAAAAGGCGAGCAAAAATAGCACCAGATGAACTTTTACCTGGAAAAAAATTAATTTTAAAGTCATTACATTTTTTTTTTTTTGAAGAATCAACCTGCAGGACATTAGGGTAAAATACAACAGCTTTTTACTTTTAGCCTGGTATCTTAATCTGGATTGAAAAGAGTACTCATTTGTTTAAAATCAACCTATATACCATGAAAAACCTTCAGATTATTTCTTACAGAATATTCCTGTTAAAAAATGAAATTGTTTAATTTTGAAGCAAAAATAGCATATATAAAAGGTTTTCAACAAAATTAATTTCTTTTTTTAAAAATATGCTTTTAGTTTTCAATGGATCTTTATTATTTTATTTATATGCAGTGCTGAGAATCAAACCCAGTGCCTCCCACAAGCTAATAAGCACTCTACCACTGAGCTACAACCTCAGCTCCAAGATTTTTTTTTTTATGAAATTCATCTTGGGCTGGGATTGTAGTTCAGTGTAGAGCACTTGCCTCACATGCGTGAGGCACTGAGTTCGAGCCACAGCACCACGTAAAAATAAATAAAGATATTGCATCCATCTACAAAAAAAAAAAAAATCTTATACTGTTTAAGAAAAAAAAATCTACATATTCTTCTCCATAAGATATATAAAGATGCATTATTAATCCAAAGAACAAACTTTAGCAAGAATTTTAGGGCATTTTCTTACCAGAAGGAAAGGGTATACAAATAAAGGCAATAACAAACAACCAAAAACAAATCAATTACTTTTAAATAATCTTGAAAACATTATATAAAGATACGGATTCAATCTAAGATACTGACAAAATAAATGTCTTTATAGAATACACCTTAAATGAACTTGTTCTTTTCTAACTTCTAACTTATTTTCTAAAAAATAAGTAAACAGACTAAAAGAAAACTGAAGAAGCAGGGTTATGAGTTAGAGGAGTAACAGTTTTAAAATCAAAGAGTACAGAAAATACACACCCCATCAGTCTTGTAAATTTTTTAATAACATCTTGTTTTCATTCTAACTATAAAAGTGATTATGATTATTATAGAAAATTTAAATAATAAAAAAATTAAAGAAAAACTAAAAAGCAAAATTATTCTATGGGCCACAGATTATTACTCTTAAAACTAACATATAACCAATCTTTCAGGTTTTTTTTTCCTATTCATGCCTTTACAAAGTTATTTTTTTTATTAAAGCTTAATGGTTATACACAGAGGGTTTACCCTGATAAACTCATACATGCATGGAAATCAACTACAGTTCATTATCCCTCAAAGAGTTTATTTTTAACACAAATTCAGTATATTCTTTTGTACTGATTTTATTGTACTTAAATCATACGCATATTCTCATGGCATTAAATATTATTCTATAACAATTTTAACTCCTGCATAATGTTTTATCCTTATATTAGTAACATTCTTATACATAAATCCATGTGCATATCTAATTATTTAGGAGAAATTTCCACAAGTATACTTGCTGGAACAGAAAACAACTGTGTAAGATTTTGATATATAATGTCAAAGTACTCTCTAGAAAGGCTGTATAATTTATATTTCTATTGGAAGTACATTAATGCCTATATCCTAAATTTTTCATCAATACTTTAATCTTCACTAGTTTAGTAAGTAAAAAAAGTTTCACTTTAGTTTACATTTCTTTTTTTATTATAAAGGCTAAGTATTTTTGTATGCTTATTTTTCCTGTTTCTTCTTTATGAAGTACCTATTTTGCCTAATTCTCTTCATTTATGGTTACCTAATTTTGTATTTGCAAGTCATTTTTTATAGTTTTGTTAGTTATATGTTAAAGAGATATCAAGTCTCCATTTGTCACACATATTGTAAATATTTTTTCTCAATATATTATTGCAATTGATTTTTTAATCCTTTTCCACCCCCATGTTTACTAAGATACAACTGACAAATAAAAATCATACATACTTATGGTGTACAATGTAATGTTTTATGTGTGTACTGTGAAATGACTATCACAATCAAGCTAATTAACTTATCTATCACCTCACATATAGTCATGGTTAGAACACTTAAGATCTACTCTTAGCTATTTTCAAATGTTATTAATACAACAGATCTCCAAACTTTATTGATCCCAACTGAAACTTTGTACCTTTTGACTAGCAACTCCCTGTTCTTTGGTCCCAACCCTAACAACTATCATTCTATCTTTTTGTTTCTATGAGCTCAACTATTTTAGAGTCTACATACAAGTGAGGTCATGCAGTATTTGCCTGGCTTATTTCACACAGCCTAATGTCATTCCAGATCTTTTCTTATCATACCACTTACAGTTCAGTTTTTATGTACTATGAGGTAAAAACCCAATTATTTTCTACAAAGTAGGTTTTTATCAACATCACAATTTGAACAAAGACTCTTTTCTCTAATTATGTGAAATGCAATAGTCATACATAAATGAAATCTGTACATAGTATGTAATGAGATTTGCTTCTGGGTTTTGTATTCTTTCCATTACTGAGTTTATTTTTGAAACAGTACCATACTTTTAATTATCCTCTTAATAAACATTTAAATATCTAATGGTATTGTTTTTTCTTAATTAAAAAATGTCTTAACTATTCCTTAAGATTTATTCTTTCTAATGAATTGAAGTCAATTTTTAATGTTAAAAAATAAATCAGTGGTTTTAAATATCCTCAGAGTTGTACAGCTGTCTCTGCCATCTAATGTAAACCATTTTCATTACATCTCAAAAACAAAAACAAAACCCCAAACCAGATCAAATCAAACCAAAAAAACCTATTTTTATTAGGAATAAGTCATTCCCCAATCTCTCCTCCCTAGCGTCTGGCACTCAATATTCTGCTTTGCTGATTCTGGACATATATAAATGGAATTATATATTACACAGCTGCTTTCAATCAGCAAAATGTTTCCAGGTTCATCTGTATTATAGGACGTGCTGG
Source organism: Xerus rutilus (assembly GCA_028644305.1). NCBI lineage: Eukaryota > Metazoa > Chordata > Mammalia > Rodentia > Sciuridae > Xerus > Xerus rutilus. The sequence goes on along the minus strand of CM053399.1, from coordinate 121,355,220 downwards.
TATTCCATTCCTTTATTATAGCCAATATTCCATTCCATGCACATACCATATTTTACTTTCTTTTTCACAGATGATACACATTTTGGGTTGCTACCACTCTTCAGCTACTATGAATAATATGGCTATACATGTTTTCATTCATGTTTTGGTATAAACATGTTTTCAGTTCTCTTGGGTATATATACACACCTATGAGTAAAACTTCAGGCTCCTACATATGTGGGGAAATGCCATAGGAAGTATACCATTTTATATTCCTACCAGACATCCAAAGCCTCTGATTTCTCTGTATCTTCATAAACCCTAGTTATTATCTCTTTTTCTTTCAGCCATTTTAGTTGGTTTGAAAGAGTATCTCACTCATTGTGACTTTGATTTGCATTCTCCTGATGGTTAATGGTGCTGAACGCTTTTCATGTTCTTACTGACCATCTGTAAATCTTTTGGGTTTCTTGGTACTAGGCTTGCTTAACCATTCAGTCACAACCCCAGACCCTTTTTTTATGTTTTATTTTGAAACAGGGTGTACTAAGTCCTTTGAGACAGGGCCTAAGTTACTGAGTTTGGTCTTGAACTTGCAATCTTCCTGCCTCAGCCTCCCAAATCGCTAGGATTACAGGTGTGTGCCACCATGTGTTGCTGTATCTTTTCTGAAGAAACTACCCTATGTGTTTTTTCAGGTGATATACCATATCAACTTTAAAAAATTGGTTAGTAGTTCTGTTTGACATTCAGTCTTCCCTCTTACCCTACCCTCAAAAATAAGATTTTAAAATTTACTAAAATACATGGTTCACTTAAACATAGACATCTTAAACATAAAATAGCACTGTTAACCATTCTTTATTCTCTAATCTTTTTTGATAAAAAATTAATATATCCTTATTATAAAATTAAGAAAAAATATCCATTAAGTACACATGTGCATAAAAATATCTGTGGAACATTTACCAGGCAATGTTCCAATGTTTATTATCTCATTCAATGCTTAATAGATTAAAATCATATGACATGTCCCACATACTTAGCTTATGACCTTAACCTACTGTGAATTATCTATCTTTAAATAATTTTCTAAGTACTATGTTCAGGAGCAAAACAATATTCTAATCTGTGATAAACTGTAATGTGACTAATCTCTCAATATTGGAGGATTAGTCTTTCAAGTTTTTCACCGTTATAAATGCTACTTTTATACATCAAACCTTTATATTTAATATAATGGCCAATGTTTATTGGGCTCTTAGTAAGAGCACTGTGATAGCCACTTTATGTGAATCCTTCTATTCAATGTGCACCAGTGGATGAGGTAAGAAAACTAAGCCAAAAGAGAGGCTAATTTCCTCAAGGTTACCGAGCAAACTGGAGGTAGAGTCAGGATGCAAATTAGGCCTGCATGAACACAGAATGGACCTTTTAATCATAACACCATACTAGATCCTTATTATTTCTTTATGATGAATTCCTGGAAGTAGAACTGTTAAAGATAACATTCCTCCCCATCTTTTAAAGTCTACAAAGTGCTGACATGTTGTCCTTCAGTAAGATAACAATTTTTACACAACGTGTGTTTTCATACTCAAAGCATACTGAATACTAGCATTTTAAAAAGTCATTTTCAATTTTCTTTTTCTTTTTTTTAAATATTTATTTTTTTTAGTTGTAGGTGGACAGAATATCTTTATTTTTATGTGGTGCTGAGGATCGAACTCAGTGCCTCACGCGTGCTAGGCGAGCACGCTACCACTGCGCCACAATCCCAGCCCCTCAATTTTCTAAGTAAAGAAAAAAAATGCCAGTTAATTTTTCATGCATTTTTAAGTTGATCTAGATTACTGATACTTTTGATATTGCTTCCTCTAGTAGACAAAGCATAGCAGAACATATTATCCTAGCTGGGTCCAATGACTTGTAACAACAGAAAGGGGATTTTGAAAATTCAGCACTCTTTCCTGAAAACAATGAGAGCAAAAGATGCTGCAGTGGCAATGGCAGGCTCCCACACCCCCCCAAGGCAGGTCAAGGAAGGCTGATAACATGTGAGCCTATGAGCAGATCCAGGCAGCTCAGCCAAGAGCCCACTAATGAGTTTTAATCTTTAACAACTAACAAAAATTACACCTTGGTCCCTTATGCCTAATTTTATGGAATGCCACTTGAAAAGGTCTACAACACGGCAGGAGTGTTTCCAAAGACCTCTCAACTCACCTGGGGTCTGCCTTCCTTTTAACCCACATCCCTCCCTTTTCTCCCCCACTCCTACTCCCCATTAGCAAATTGTGGAGTTGAGAAGAACAGCTCTAAAGTACTTCATAACACTGACAACTCATCAGATAACTTGTATGCACACTTCCAGACTCAGCTGTTTCCAATGAGGTAGATAAAAAGCCATTTCTCTGTTCTCCCATGTATCCTGAGATTCCCTCAATCTCTTCAAGTATCATGTTGCTTTGTAAGTGTTGGTTTGCTTCCTCAATCACTTTCAATTTATTGATAGCAAGCTCTTGTCTTTACCATAACAACCAGTACACAGGAGAATGGCTCGGAATTATGGGGGTTTGGCACTTTTTCATGAATAAATTACACTGAACTGACAGCCAATTTTACCTAAATTTTTTATTCATGGAAGAGCAGATAAAAGAACTAAAATTCAGCTTCTATGATATGCCTAGTACACCTTAATTTGGGCAGTAATTCTCACAATAACCCAGAGGCAGATAGTAGAGTCCTCATTTCAAAAATGAAAACATTAAAGCCTTACTTTCCATATGTAGCTGGTAAGGGCAGAATCTGAACTCAGGCTGATTAGAGTCTAAGCTCTGATCATTTTTATACTCCATCAAGTGGACTCTCCTCCTGAAACTCATAGCCATGTAAACTGGAAGGGAAAAGGATTCTCTTCCAAAATTGTTAGCTTAAAATCTCCTAGAAGTAAAAAAATGTCTTATTTGTCCTGGAAGAATCTCTGGCTAGGGAACAAAACAGGGAATGAGAACCTGAGAAGGGAGATGTAGGAAGGTGATAAGTTAAAATTTTAGAAAGTGAGGCTGGGCTGTGGCTCAATGGTAGAGTGCTTGCCTAGCAAGCATGTGTGAGGCACTGGGTTCGATCTTCAGCACCACATAAAAATAAATAAAGGTACTGTGTGCATCTACAACTAAAAAAATAATTTAAAAATAACAGAAAGCTTCCCCATGAATTTTAAAACATCACTTGGGGTACTAAAAATCTTCATTTTGACCTCTTTTAAACATACCACGCCTGCAAAACTTCCTAGAAAAGTATCCTAGATTCTTATGGCATTGTAATACCATAAGAAAAAAAGGAAAAAAAAAATTGAGATGCTCTAATATATAAAAAGAAGCACAACAGATACTGGCTTTCAGTAATGAATAATAAATGGTACAACTGTGGCTAAGCCTAAACACTGGAAACCTCAATCTTCTATTTTCAAAATAAATTTAGGTTATGAGAGGTTCCAACCTCACACTATATCCAAATAATTCTCTGATTTGTAGGACTGGAATAGTAAGAAACCCCAAGTCATTTATAGGCATTGTCAAGTGTGGGAACACCTGGATAGTATCTTCTGTATCTCCTCTTCTCCCTCAACTTCCAGGAGAGAAAACTGGGAAAAGACAGCCAGTTGATTCAGCACAGTCACATAACCAGAGACTACCAAAAAATACTTCCAATTCTAAAAGGCTTAATAATCTTCTATTTCAGGACAGAGTGAGTGCTCAACCTTCCCTGAATGGTTTAACTTCCCTTTCATCTACCAATGCACTAGCCTTACTGGTGTCCCAAAACCACACTAGTGGATAATGTAAACACTTCCATAATTGTCTGTAGCCATGATCCGCTCATGCTGCTGAACCATTATTTCCTCTACTCCTTTGGAGCTTTAAAGTTCTTTTCAGGAAAAACTACTACCTGAAGATTTAAAGGGCAGACTGATAGTCTGTGCACTAAGACTGAATAATAGCCCTACCTTGACATCTAGCTTGGCCAAGTGTTGTAAAACCCAGATGCGATGAGACCAGGCATTATAATTGCTTGGGTATCTTCCTGCTGCTTCACCACAGACTTCCATCTCTTCTTGTATTAGTCGCTGTGTCCTCTCTGCAGGAATTGTTCCTGAGTTTCCTTTGGTCACAAAGGAACGCAAGGAAGTTTCCTGAATTAGCTGTTGTAGCACCCATCGCCTATTAAAGAAGCATGTGGGGGAAAAAGGAGGAAAAAAAAAAAGAACATAAACCAGAGAGGAAGAGAGACAGTTTTCTTTGTTCAGGTTCTCTGCATTTATTTATTAATGCAAAATAGTCCTATCTATAAGCCCAATTTTAGGAGACATAAGAAAGGGTTGTTGTTTTGAAGACAATTAAATTTAGGAGCATGAATGAAACAGGACAAACAGGAAAGAAAAATCTTTCTTTTTCTGTGGGGTGGCTACTGGAGATTGAACTCAGGGGCACTCAACCACTGAGCCACATCCTCAGCCTTATTTTATGTTTTATGTAGAGACAGGGTCTGAGTTGCTTAGCATCTCGCCATTGCTGAGGCTGGCTTTGAACTCGCGATTCTCCTGTGTCAGCCTCCTTAAGTGCTAGGATTACAGGCTTGCGCCAACAGCGCCCAGCTAGAAAAATCTTTCTAAAACTTTAAGACCTGTCAAAAAAAAAAATGTGGTCAATTCTGAATGACAACTCCCAAAAATCCATTTGGACAGGAAATATAAAGGGAACTAGTCCTCATATTTGTATGTAGTGGTGATGGTTATAATTAACGTCTGGTAAATATTAACAGCAGAGTCATGGTTCACATCCTCAATTACATGTGCATGCCTCACCCCTATGTATATTTGTTTGCAAACAAGCTGCACTTAGAAAGATTTCATTATGCAAAATCTCTACATTATAGCATAAAATCTAGAAGGAAATAAATACAATATAATTTAAACCATCAGAGGATGTTTTGAAATGTCTTTGTCCATAGATTTTTCCCTTTGTCTATTTAAGATATGGATTAGCATACATTTAAACCAAATGCAGCAAAAAGCATTTCTAACTACTTAATTCTTTTGTTTGCACAAATGTTTTCCTCTTATGAAAGCATTCTTTTAGACTAAAAATTTCCAATCCAGAGGTACAGAAAATTGAGTAAGAAAACTCAATTCATCACGTTTAAATAATGGAAAGTTTTAACAAAATCACTTCATTAAAAAATTAAGGACACCCAATAATTGATGCTGCATTTTTTAATATTTTTCTTGCTCTGCCCCCAGCCCTTTTTAAGCCCCCATATATACAATTCTATGACTCTGAGGTCTATTTCAATTTCTAGTAAAGAAGAAAATCAACTATGGTTTGAGAGGAGTTGCCTTGCAATGCTAGCCAAAGGAACAATTATACCTAAGACACCTTGTACAGACGTAAGATCATAAAAATGCCCAGGATTAAAAGTAAGTGGCTTAATGAGAACAGACTACAGAGTACCCTCTTCATTATCACCAAGCAGCAAGCCCATACCATTCCATTTTAGTCAAACAAAAGCAGTTACAAATAAGATGAATATGCTTCCAGTTAGCCACAATTTTGAGGGTCCTTATTTGCATTCTGGCTACCTCAGGTCTTTAAAGTTACTCTCTGCATTTATAATCTTAGTAATTTTAGCTCAGCCTATGCACCCTTCACCTCAGCTGCCCTTAGGTTTCTTTATAAGTTAATTTTAATAACCATAACCATCACCATCAACATCTCTACCAGAAATGCAACCTAACACATTATAGTGGAGTCTCTAAATGCAGTCTTTGCACTGCTATAGGCAGTTAGTAGTAGCTAACATTTACTAAGTATTTAATGCATGACAGGCACTTTGGTAGTATTCACATGTGGTAGTGTTCCCACGTACATTGAACTATTAACTCTATGAGATAAGTGTAATGATTACTGTCATTTTACCAATGTGAAAACTGAGCACTGGAGAGATTAAATCAAGCACTTAGGTAGCCAGTGATAGCCCCTAGATTTAAAATGTGGGTAACAAGACTTTAGAAATCATGCTTGGAATCAACACACAACCTTGCTTCACAATGTGGTTTCTTCCTCCAGCCATTCTTAATGCTAAACAAGAATACTATGCTGTAAATTAATCACACCTGTGAATCCATGTTTCTGGACTCTTTGGAAACTTAGTTAAGGCCAGTTTTCCTAGATGTAAGTCCTTAATTGGATTTAAAGTGCCAGAGAGGATCAGCTCTTTCCTGTAAAAGAAAAATTTTTAAAAAGATTATTCTTCTATTCAAACATTCTGAATGACTTTCATATAACCTCACTGTGAAGTGCATTTCCAAAAATTAGAAAGAGAATATCAAAACCCCAAACCACTGTGGCATATAAAACTATCATAAATATGTCACACACAGTTGCCAAGAATGTATTCTCATAATCTCAAAACAACTAATAAGCAGAAAGAGAAGCTCTTAAATAAACAACAGAACTTTAGTTAACTATTTAGGAGAGTAAAGAAGTTTTCTAGCCTATCTCAATTCTAAAAGTTACATGACCCGAGAGCAGTATCTAGTAGGGCAAATCCATCATTAGTCAAGAATTGCTCTAGCTTCTTAAATAGGACTTGATATGGTCTAGTTCATTACCAAAAAATAAATGATCCCCCAAACAACAATGAAAGATTATACAGATATATATATATATATATATATATATATATATATATATATAACAACATGACTGAGACATAAGGGAAAAAATAATTTGCTGAATCATTATCCTAACAATTAAAATTATTATTTTTAAACAGTTCCTTCTTTCCCTGCATGCATACATATTGCTCTCATCACATTTTAAGAATTTCCCTATAGTTCCATATAATTTTTGTAATGAACCTGTGAATGATCATAGTTTTCATTCAGTAGCTATGATGTAATTTAATGTCCTTTAGCTGTGATGTAATTTGATGTCCTTTCTCCCACTGGTACACATTTAGGCTGCTTCTAATTTTCTGCTACTCTAAAAGAATTGTGAGGAAAAAAAAATGCTTGTACTCATAACTTCTTTCTTTTGTACTATTATTTGGGATAAGTTTCCAAAAAAGGTATTACCAAGTGAAATGGCTGCATGGCCCCTGGTACATTAGGCCACTCTTTTTTGAAATATAAGCAGAAGTAATAAATATGTAAGGTTTTTGTCATTTCAAAGATGGTCAAGCCCAACTGAAGCTTTAGTGCAGTTATAAAGAATGTCACAAAAGTATTTGGTACCTATTTCTCACTAAATAAAATTTAACATTTAATTTCTTGGATAAGTTTTGGATAATAGGTATTGGTATTTCTGATTATACTTCCAATTAATTCTCAATTGCATTTTATAAATTTTATTTTATAATAAAATCAGATCATTTGCTTTTACTTATTAATCCTAAAATGTCCTTCTTGTGGTAGAGTTGATTATTAATTTATTTTAGAGACATTTATGCTCAAGAAAACCAGAGCCAATCTCATACTTCACTGGATTAGATGGATTTGATTCTTAATTAGCACAAAAAATTATTTTTAGCAGCAATGAACTATTTCTATATTTTTATTTGGTAAGAAAAAATAACTTCCTTTTTAATGAAAATACTAATTAGTGATAATAAATACTTATTTCATAATTGTTTTAAGGTTCGTAACTTTATAATTTGAAGCAACATCCAGAAGGTTTATAGTCATTTTAATGAATGGATTTATGGACTATTTTCTTTTCAATGGACAGGAAACCTATTTATCATTAAAAAAGAAATTTAGGGGCTGGGGCTATAACTCAGTGGTAGAGCACTTGCCTAGCATGCATGAGGCATTGGGTTTGATCCTCAGCATCACATAAATATAAGCAAATAAAAGTATAAAAAAGGGGCTGGGATTGTAGCTCAGCGGTAGATCGCTTGCCTCGCATGCGTGAGGCCCTGGGTTCGATCCTCAGCACCACATACAAAGCAATAAAATAAAGACATTGTGTCCATCTACAGCTAAAAAAAATTAAAAAAAAAAAAAAGTATAAAAAATACAGTAACATTTAAAAAAAGAAAGAAATTTAATGCAAGTCAATTGCTTTTGCAGTCTTAGATGTTTCCTGTTCTGAGATTAGCAATATTTTTTGTATATAATAAGTAGGAATATTTATGAAGTAAAAGGAAGTAAAAGATAATTTTAACTACTTTGTAGAGTAGTGCTTCTCAACGTAGTTCCAATATGAGTCATCATCTGGAATTGAGGATAAATGCAGATTCTCAAGCCTCACCTGAACACACTGAATTAGAAACAGTGGGCAAGTAATCTGTATTTAACAAGGCCTTCAGATGAAGAAAATTAATGTCCAAAATCCACTACTATAGAAAATTTATTGTACTAAGCTTAATTTACATTTATTATATTTAAGATCTGTCCTTATTTGTAGCTGTTTTCCTTTATTCCCATATATAAGAGATAGGATGATTTTTTTTCCTTTAGAAAAAAGGGAGTCACCTAATAACTAAGTCTTTATGATGTTTCTTTAATTATGGGCACTGAATTTATTTGGAACAATGAAGTAGCATTTGGGGAAGACATCTCAGTCTGAAACAACCTCAGTCAATGGTATCTATGAATGCCTGAAAAGATCACTTGACAGAATCATAAAAAAAAAGCAAAATTTAAGTAAACATTCCTGGAGGCAGAATTGAACACCTGTAAGTGTTGGATATTGTTGTAAACAAATTTTTTAAAGATCACCTCAAAAAAATATTAATTGCTCTAATGAATTCACAGATTTAAGTAAGAATATGGCTGGAGATAAAATTTCCAGTTATTCATGGATTTATAAAGTACTCTAACTTGAACAAGTTAGATATAATATGATAAGCTCTGGAAAACTACTAGATAACTTTTTAAAAAGGCTTTTGTGATGAGTCACTGACATATAAGTCATGTGAGGAGTTTCAATAAAACTAGTTAATGTAAGGGGCTGGGACTGTGGCTCAGTGGTAGAGCGCCTGCCTCCCATGTATGAGGCACTGGGTTCGATCCTCAGCACCACATAACAATAAATAGACAAATAAAATAAAGATATAGTGTCCATCTACAACTAAAAAAAAATATTTTAAGAAGGTCTTTACTTATTTCATGGACCACCTCCTTAAGGCTTCCATAGTGACATTAGCCTAAAACAAAGAATATATGAGTGTGTGTATAAAATAAAATTTGTCTCATTAGGAGAATGGGGTCCTGCCTAAAACTTGAGGTGGCTTGACTTGTAGAGTTTTTTATTTTCAGTCATATTGAATACATTTAGCTTCTATTTTCATGCTAAAATTCTTATATGAGACACTGCTTAAAGAAGAAGGAATGAAGCCAGGATCATCAAATAATAATGGAGAAAACTAACTAGAAAGGGAAAAGGCATTGGAATTATTTGAGAATTAGAGAACAGAGTTATTGAGGAAAGTACCATAGTACAGGTACCACCTTTGTGGAAAGAATTACGAGGGCTGCTTTCTAAAAAAAAAGGTGAGAAGGAAAAACAGTGAGGGACTTTTAAAAAACAACAAAAAGAATTATAGGAGAAATGAGGTCTTCCACAAAGCAGATTTTTCAAACAATAACTTACTCTGTTAAAATCTTTGCTGCAAGCACAATTCACAATTGCAAAACTATGGAAGCAACCCAGATGCCCTTCAATAGATGAATGGATAAACAAACTGTGGTACATATATACAATGGAATATTATTCAGCAATAAGAGAGAATAAAATTATGGCATTTGCAGGCAAATGGATGGAATTGGAGAACATTATGCTTAGTGAAGTAAGCCAATCCCAAAAAACCAAATGCCGAATGTTCTCTCTGATCAGTGGATAAGGATACATAAGGGGGGTGGGAACGGGAAACAAAGGAGAAATAT
>CM053399.1:121305343-121345186 GCA_028644305.1 Xerus rutilus | reverse complement strand
GAGGTGGGAGGAAGGAAAGGGGAATGGGCATAGTAATGATGGTTGTTTGAGATGGTCATTACTACCCCTGGTACATCTATGAAGACTCTAATGGTGTGACTTTATCTGGTTTGCAATCAGAGAAATGGAAAAACTGAGCTCTGGTTATGTACTATGACTTGAAATGCATTTAAATAAAATAACTAAATTAAAAAAAAAATCTTTGCTGCAAATTTCATTTAGCAACTGAACAGAGTATATGAAAAAAATCTCATCACTTTCCCTTCAAGTCCTCCTGTTCATCATCATGAAAACCAGCTAGTTCTCTAGCTAAACAGGCCCATAGGAACCCTTAGGGGTAACTAAGTTAAGCAGCATGCTTTCTTTCTCTAGGAGATAATGGCACTTTATATACTTCCACAAAGTTTATTCTACTTTTTAGATTTTTCTATTTTTCATCTCAAACTATTAGTTATGACTTCTTGTTTACGCTCACTCAAAGATTTTAGAAGGGCAGTGGCCATAAATATCTTGATTATGATCTCCACTGGTTAGTTCAGTAATTGGCATATAGTAAATATTGAATAAATAAATGCCAGCTCTTTTCCCTCAATCTCAGTTATTTTGTCTGAAGAAACAAAATAACAGCCATCCTTGTAAAAATTATCATCTACAAGTCGGGCAAGCCTGTAATCCCAGCACTGAGAGAGGCTGAGACAGGAGAATCGCAAGTTCAAAGCCAACGGCAAGGCGCTAAGCAACTCAGTGAGACCCTGTCTCTACATAAAACACAAAATAGGGCTGAGGATGTGGCTCAGTGGTCGAGTGCCACCTAAGTTCAATCTCCAGTACCAGAAAAAAAAAAAAATCATCCACAGAACATTTCCTGAGTCTGTTTTTCCTTTGACTAACGAAAAACATTTGATATTATTATGAAGTCAACCTCTTTCATCGAGTAATCCACAAATATTCAAAGCAGAAAAAAATAGCTTTTTTTATAACCAGCAGAATTTTTAAAATTAATTCATTTATTTATTCTACTGGGAACTGAACTCAGGGGTGTTCTACACCACTGAGCTACATCCCTAGCCCCAGTCTTTTTTATTTTTTTGAGACAGGTTCTTGCCAAGTTGCAAAGGCTGGTTCAGACTTGTGATCTTCCTGTCTTAGCCTCTGGAATAGCTGGGACTACAAGCATGTGCCATAAAATCCAGCATGTGCATCACTCACTATAATCACAGGAGATAGCTCAAAAACTTATTCTTGCCCCTATTCTTTTCCCTTAACTAGAGGAGTATTATCTTTTAGCAGTTTGTAAAATACATTAAAAATGACTCAATGTCTCCCAGGGTTACTGCAGAAGAAATAAACTAACAATTAAAGTGCTGAGTATTTGATTTGCAATAGAGACCTTACATGTTAGATCAGTTTAATTCCAAAGCTGGTTGATTTCTACTCAAAATGTACCCATGATTCTGACTTTAAATGTCAATCAGTTATACTAATAAATAAAATTTACTAGAACACATTATCTGCAACTGACTTTTTCAAAATCAAGATGCCCTTTCTAGTTATCCAGTAGAAAACCTTACTCATCTTAATAGAATAATTTTCAAGGTCAATTGTAATAAACATCATTGAAGTTATATATTTATAGGACAAAGTCCCTTCATAAGACCAAATCACATGTAGTTAAAAAAAAATCAGTTTCAAAAGAACCATAAAAATTTTGAATCTTTTCATTCACAGATAAAGAAACTAAAACTCTTGAGAAATTAAAAAGTTTTGTCCTAAGTTAACTGATAGATAACTGATGAAACAATACTAAATTCTCTAGACCTTAAGAGTAGGTTTTTTCTCCTACACTGAACTGCCTTAAAAACATACAATATATAATGTGTGTATGTGCACACATATATATACAGATATATATGTGTATATACATATATACAGGCCTGTATATACATTATACTAGTTAATTTTTTGCTGAAATTTTCAATTCTTCTCAATGAGGAATATAACATCAATAAAAAAGTAGTACTCCCCTCTCCCTATTATCTTAATCTCTTTTTCACTTAATGTGACTTATTTTCAGTTCCCAGCTTTCAAACTGCATATGCATTCCTAAAAGTCCCCTTTGCTGATTCTTTCTCATCTTAAAATGCTAAAATAGTACTATTCAATAGAAATACAAAAGTGAGCATATATGATTTTAAATTGTCTAAATTAAATTAAAAACAAATACAAATGTTATTTCATTTAATTCAGTACATCCAAAATGTTATAATTTCAACAAGTAATCAATATAAAAATTATTGATATATTTCACTTTGGGGATACTTGGCCAATTGTGCTAACGGCTACTCTTTTGGACTATGCAACTCTTATACTTAAGTGTCCCAGGATCCAGTCCTGGACTGGTTATTTTCGCTATCTGTACCCACTCCTTTAAAGATCTCAACTGTTTCATGGCTTCCAAACCATCTATATGTTATCAATCCACACATTTATATCTGGTCCAGAACACTTCCCTGAACTTTAGATAATACAGAAATACACAGACACAAACCTAACATGGCCTGAATGAAACTCTTAACTTCCAATTCGCACCTCCCTCCATCACACACACACCTAAATATACTCCCCTTCTAAACATCTCCATTTCGGTAAATGGTAACTCTTATCATTTAACTAGCTCAGGGAAAAAACCAGGGTAAGGCTTGACTCTCTTCTTTCTATCACCTAAAGCTTAAAATCTACCCAGAATTTCGCTACTTCTTACCACTTCTTTTTTTTTTTTTTTTTGGTACCAGGGATTGAACTCAGGGATACTCAAGCACTGAGCCACATCCCCAGCCCTATTTTGTGTTTTATGTAGAGACAGGGTCTCACTGAGTTGCTTAGCACCTCGCCGTTGCTGAGGCTGGCTTTGAACTTGCGATTCTCCTGTCTCAGCCTCCCAAAGTGCTGGGATTACAAGCATGAGCTACCGTGCCCAGATTCTCACCACTTCTATGGAGCCAAAGTTCTTGGGTTACAAGCATGAGCCGCCGTGCCTGGCTTCTCACCACTTCTATGGAGCAGTTCTTCAAGTGGCCAACATCTCTCACCTCAATTATTGGAAACACTTCCTAACTTCCCAATCACTCTCCACACTCCTTATAGTCTACTTTCCACACAAGTAACTGTCCCTCCTTAGCTTAAAAACCCTGAATGACTTTTTGTTTTACCTAAAGTCCTTACAACAGCTGGCTCATTTCTTTGAGCACAATTCTTACTCACATTCATTCATTCTCCTCTAGCTACAGTGGCTTCCTTGTTGTCCCAGGACAACCAGGAACACTTCAGGCAATACCGAGGGCTTTTCTACTTGCTGGTTTTTTTCTCCTTGGAAGGCTTTTAACCCCAGAAATCAAGGAATTCCTCAAATGCCGCTTATTTGAAACTGCAATGCCACTCCTCTGGTTCTGTTTCTGGCCTTCCCTATATTCTTTTCCTACTTTTTCTCCATAAGAATTATCACCAAGTGATCTGCTATATATTTCACTTATGAATGTCCTTATTGCTTTTCTTCCCCTATTAAAATAAAAATTCCACAAGAATAGGGATTTTTGTTTGTTTAATTCATGGTTCTATTCCCAGGACCTAAAACCTAGCACATACCAGTTAATAAATATTTGATGAATGAACTAATGTTGTCAAATATTGTTTGAAACATATGAGATAACATACAAAGTCACAGGATAGTCCCTAGCATATAGCAGTCTCTCAATAAACATTAGTCTATTCCTTTACCTCTGCAACAGTCACAAGAGAATCAAATTTCTAAAATCAAATAAAAATGTAAATTTTTATACCTTATTCTATACCTTTTGTATTCTTTAAATACCTAATTATTAATTCTTCAAAAGACACTGTAAAAAGACATAATTGAAGTTATTTAACTTCTTAAAAATCCATTACACATATGAAACTCAGTAGGTATTATAAAACACTAAAATGTGATTATTTAAAATACAGAAAATTAAAGTATGATTTAAGCCATCTTTAAAGACAAAGAATTATAATCTCTGGCTCTTTTTTATGGGAATATTTGAATATATCTTGATCTGAATCAGAATCAAAGAATGTAATATATAAATAAAATGTGACACTGAACTAGTGAGTGTCAGAGATTTTGAATGATTTGTCCCTCAATGTTAGTGGTAAAACTGAGACTAAAAGCTCTAGGCCTTGAATCCCCATCCTACACACTTTCTACTACACTGCAGAGCTTCTCACACACAACCAATGCCTTATAATCCAATCAATTACGCCAGTTGCCTGTAACCCCCAGAAAGGAAGGAAAGTAAAAGCACATATCAAACAATATACTGTAACTCAACATGACCATTTATATTTTAGATAAAAGTTTATAGAAAACAAGACACAGAAATGCAAAAAAGGGGCACAGTTTATGTGTCAGAATTGCTAAGAAGATAATATAAAAGAAGGGGTAGAAGAAATAAATGTAGAATGCCACGGACATATGGTTTACATTTCATTTTTTAAACAGCTAACAACTCACAGGGCTTCTAAGACTTAAGAAATCTGGACAAATTTTATCTCATCACTGATGACAATTACATACCTCACATTCCATGCCGTGGTAAAGTCTGGGTTTAAAAGCAGCAGGGTACACGTGACATCTATCAACTCTAAAATAAAGAGAAGTCATATTAAAAACAAATAGTTTTACCCTTTAAATCTTGGCTTCTTTATTTTAAGGTTCTCTCCTCTTCTGTCACATAATAGCATATATCTCAGGTCATACTAATCTTAAAGACAGACGCCTGGCTCTAAACTGAAGATTATCCTCAAGACTTTCTTCCACTTACTTATAACTTTTCTAAAAGTCAACCTTGAAACAATTTTACAATATGCCAATAAAGAATGATTAATTGCTTCATTCTTTCAGTAGTTTTAGCATAAATTTAATATTTACCAAGGAAAAGAAACCATTTCTATACCACTTTCATTTAATTCCATAAATATCAAATATGTGCAAATTTTCAAAAGGAAAAAAATCACTAATACAACCCATTTAACAATTCATTAAAATCTGCAAAAATGTTCTTTTCTTGTGCATATTTTTATAAGCTAGAGCAATGATAAAATTACTATAAACATTTTTAAACAGACTTTGTATCTTACAGATTCTTTTCTTATGATGTATTTCCTGAAGCAGAACTACCATGTCAAAACAATACAAAAACCAGTATGGCTCCTACTAAGCATTTCCAAAGTGCCCTCCAAATGGACTGTATCTATGTACACTGCTAAGAATAACATAAGTATATTTACGTCTTTCTAATTCTGACCTATATAATTGTGTTTTCAAAAATCAATGTGATAAATTTTTAAAATTGCACTGTTTTTAATTTTATACTTTTACGTTTATTCATACAAACTTTTCATTTGTTTGCTACTTATAGTTCACTTAGAATAGTCACCTCATATTCATAAGCTATTTACCAATCATGGTCTTGACAAAATTTCAATATATTCTAATAAGCTCCATAAGCCAATTTTAAAAATAAAATCAGTAAAATTTAGACGAAAGAGAATTCTAGAATTCAGATTACAATCTAGGGGCAAAATTCTAAATCAGGCAACCCTACCAAGAGTGTGTCTAAGTACAAACTAAATAAAAACAATTCTTACAATTTATTCACCATTACTGTGTACCAGACATATTAAGCATTTTATTCACATTCTTTTACTAAATTCTCATAATCATGGTCCAAGATACAACTTACTCAGCTTTACAGACAGGGGAAATGAGATACTCAAAGTTTAAGCAATATGCCCATAGACATTCAATTAGTACATGACAAGATTTAACAACTGATTGCTACAAATCAATTACACTGCGATTGAAAGGTCTGTCTACATCAAGTGGGATATTTTCAGTGTTTAAAAGATAAATTTTTAAAATCTAAGAACAAACACACATAAGTGCATCCTATCGTCATTTAAATATATTCTAGTTAACAAAATCAATTAATGTATTCTCATATCATCTCAATAAAATAACATTTGAGTTCATGATTTCATCACTATGGAACATACTGTAATGTTTAGTAACTGAGCAATAAACAGTAGGATTAACACAGTTATTTTTGATTTGCATTCTTCTCATTACAAGTTATTACATGCATAAACATAGTATGTCTATAAAGAACATTTAAATTAACTTCTTCATTCTTTTAGTAGTTTTAGGCACTACTTTAATATTTGCAAAGGAAAATACACTTAATTTACTGCTGTATGCCACCAGTCATTTAACTGCACAAACATTACAAGTATTGACAATAGGCAAAGATTAAATTAGGCTCTTATAACTGAAGGAATGAATATAATGGTAAATAAAACCTGATTTTACCCTTGATAAAGTTGCCCTCTAGTTGGAGAGAACATATAAATAATTATAAGGCAAAATGAAATAACTGTGAAGTAAAAGCATACACCACATTTGGGGGCCTACCAAAGAACTGGAACACCTATGGGAGACTGAAAGAATATGGTTGCAAAGATACTGTAGACCATGGGAAAGTATGGCACATGTGAAGAAGCATGAACTTCACAGAGCTCTCAAAGAGACTATAGGTAGCAGAGCATGACTACACCACAGGCTGCTGGAGGTATGTACTAGAAAAATGAACCCTTCTGGAACCTGGTCCCAATTTCTTTTCTGCCTGGCCTTCCATGACTTCCCTTCACATGCCATGTTTCACCTGAAACTAAACCCCATCATTCTGGCAACATCTCTCTAATCAGTCACCCTTCTATTCTCTGGACATAACTCAGATTTACCTGCTTGCTATTCTTTCCACCAGAAATGGCCTCCTATGTTCAAATATTTAGACCAATAATAATAAATCTGTTATATCGCAGGAGCTCTTAAGTGTATCTTTCCCATAAAGGCTTTCCTGACCTACCTAGCTAGAAAAATTCTTTCACCTGTTTTGTATGTATCTTACTTTGTTACTTATATAAACATTATCCTCTTAATCAAACTATAAATCAGGAAGGCTCTGCTCTAACACATCTTCACATTACTCATTCACTCAAAAATTCTGTGAGCATATATAACAAGCTAGGAACTGAGCTGAGTGAAGGTGATTAGGATATAGCCTCTGCCCAAAAGAAATTTCATGTTAGTCCACAGAATAGGAGTGGTAAGAGCATAGCACTTAAAGACACAACAACTGCCAGGCCCGGTGGCACACACCTGTAATCCCAAAGGCCTGGGAGGCTAAGGCAGGAGGATCAACACTACTGCTACTTACCAACCAAGAAATGAATATTTTCAACCTCAATTAATCAAAGAAATTAGATGAGTCAGTTGTTCCTATATTGAACCTGTAAATTTCTAAACTTATAAAATAAGTGACAATAACAACAAAACAAACCAACCCCAAATACTTAGTAATTAAGTAGTTATATGGAAAGATTTATGCACCATGGAAAAGTCTCTAGAATTTCTTTGATGGCTACAATTCTTTAAAAAGCCATTATGCTACTTAGGTAAACTGGCACTTCATCCCTTGGACGCTTTCTTCCTCAAGAAAATGTCTGACTAATGGTAATTGTTTTTACTTCTCACAACTCTCTTCCCTCAATTGCTACAAGTGAAGACAAGTTCCTACTTCATTAGAAAGAGATCTCTGTACAGTACCAAAAGGCAAAAACTAACAAATACATACAGCAACTCAAGTCTCCACTTCTCAATTTGTGGTTGATCAAAGTAACATTTTGTTTACTAGAAGCTTTGCTTCCCCTTAGGAGAGTGACAGCAAGTTATTGAGTTCATACCCCAGCTCTACCACTTACTAGAATTACTGGGCATGTCATTCAGTGCTTTAGTGCCCTCATTTGTAAGCTGAAGCTAATAACAGTACTACCTCAGAGGAGTATTAAATGATTAAAATTATTAAGTGTCAGGATAGTACCTGACACAATAAACACTGAATGAAAAATCCAGTTACAAAGGGCTATCTTCTAGCCCAGTTCCATAGGTCATAATGGGACTGGGATGTCTTCAGAGGAAGGAAAAGAATTTCCTAAGTGGGATGAGTAGTGACCATGGAGTAGAGGAACACTTGTCAACTTCTAATAATCTCAGGACTTCCAACAACCTTGACCAACCATTAGTGGGCCTAGTAACACACAGAACCATGGGCCTTCCTCTTTGACATGCTGCCAACTCTTCCTGACTCATGACTCAAGCTGAATGCAAGAGGTGGGGGTGAAGTAGAATGTCAGAAGCAGGAAAGGGCTAATCATATAAGAGCAACTAGTTTAGAAATATTGGATATCATTAGAGACAGATCCTCACAGAAACCCTCTGAGGTTTGATTAACATTCTCTGCTTTTGGTGTGGAAATAGGAAGAGTTTAAGTAACTTGCCTAAAGTCACTGCTAAGTGACTTCAGGATGCTGATGAGCTGAAATCTTATTTTTTACTTTTATTTGTTCTTTTTAGATGAACATGACAGTAGAGTGTATTTGATGTATTACACACACGGAGTACAACTTAATTCTAATTAGGATCCCATTCTTGCAGTTGTACACGATGTGGAGTTTCACTGGTAATGTATTCATATATGAACATAGGAAAATTATGTCTGATTCATTCTTCTGTCTTCCCATTCCCCCTCCCTTCCCTTCATTCCCCTTTGTCTAATTCAATGAACTTCTATTCCCCCATTCCCCCACCATTGTGTGTTAGCATCTACATATCAGAAAACATTCGGCCTTTAGTTTTGGGGGACTGACTTATTTCACTTAGCATCAGAGTTTCCAGTTCTACCCATAATTTCATTCTTCTTTATAGTTGAGTAACATTTCATTGTGTATATACACCACATTTTCTTTAACCATTCATCTGCTGAAGGGCACCTAAGTTGGTTCCATAGTTTAGCTATAATGAATTGAGCTGCTATAAACATTGATGTGACTGTCATTATAATATGCTGATTTTAAGTCCTTTGGGAATATACCAAGGAGTGGAATAACTGGATTAAACGGTGGTTCCATTTCAAGTTTTCTGAGAAATAACCATACTACTTTCCAGAGCTGTTGAACCAATTTGCAGTCACACCAGTAATGTCTGGGTGTACCTTTTCCCCTACATCCTCACCAACATTTACTGTTAACTTGTATTCTTTTGATAATTGCCATTCTAACTGGAGATGGAGTCTCAGTATAGTTTTAACTTACATTTCTCTAATTGCTAGAGATGCTGAATGTTTTTTCATATACTTGTTGACCATTTATATATATCTTCTGTGAAGTGCCTATTCCTTTGTCCAATTATTGATTGAGTTATTTGTTTTTTGGTGTTAAATTTTTTGAGTTCTTTGTATATCCTGGACATTAATGCTCTGAGTGCAGGTGGCAAAGATTTTCTCCCATTGTAGGCTCTCTCTTCATGTTCTTGTTTCCTTTGCTGTGAAGAAGCTTTTTAGTTTAATACTATCCCATTTATTGATTCTTGATTTTCCTTCCTGAGCTTCAGGAGTCTTATTGAGGAATTTGGTTTCTAAGCCAACATGATGGAGACTTGGGTACACTTTTCCTTCTAGTAGGCACTGGGTCTCTGGTCCAATGCCTAGGTCCTTGATCCAATTTGAAGTGAGTTGTGTGCAGGGTGAGAGATGGGTTTAATTTCACTTTGCTACATATGGACTTCCATTTTTCCCAACACCATTTGTTAAAGAGGCTATCTTTTCTCCAATGTATGTTTATGGTGACTTTGTCTAGCATAAGATAACTATTTACATGGTTTTATCTGTGTCTTCTATTCCATATCATTGGTTTTCATGTGTATTTTGGTGCCAATACTGTGCCATTTGAGTTACTATAGCTCTGTAGCATAATTTAATGTCTGGCATTACAATACCTCCTGCTTCTTTTCTTGCTGAGGATTGTTTTAGCTATTCTGGTCCTCTTATTTTTCCAAATGAATTTCATGACTGTTTTTTCTATTTCTATGAAGACCATCATCGGAACCTTAATAGGAATTGCATTAAATCTTTATAGCACTCTTGGCGGTATGGTCATTTTGACAATATTAATTCTAACTATCCAACAACATGGGAGATCTTTCCATCTTCTAAGGTCTTCTTTAATTTCTTTGTGTTCCAGAGTTTTAATTATAGAGGTCTTTTACTTCTTGTTAGACTGATTCCCACTTTTTTTTAGGCCACTGTCAATGGGATAGTTTTCTTAATTTCTCTTTCAGCTGAATCATTAGTGTATAGAAACACAATTGATTTATGGGTGTTAATTTTATATCCTGCTACTTTGCTGAATTCATTTATGAATTCTAGAAGTTTTCTGGTGGAGTTTTTTGGGGCTTCTAAATATAGACTCATATCCTCAGCAAGTAGGGATAGTTTGATTTCTTCTTTTCCTATTCATGTCCCTTTAATTTCTCTCTTCTGCCTAACTGCTCTGGCTAGAGTTTCAAGAACTATGTTGAAGATAAGTGGTAAATGAGGGCATCCTTATCATCTTCCAGTTTTTAGAGGAAATGCTTTAAATTTTTCTCCAATTAGACTGATGTTGGCCTTGGGTTTATATGTAGCTTCTACAATGTTGAGGTTTGTTCCTACTATCCTTAGTTTTTCTAGGGAATAGATGATGAACGGATAATGTATTTTGTCAAATGCTTCTTCTGTGTCTATTGAGATAATCGTATGATTCTTGTCTTTAAGTCTATTGATGTAATGTATTACATTTATTAATTTCTGCATTTTGAACTAACCTTGCATCCCTGGGATGAACTTGATCATGGTGGACTATTCTAATTTCATTCCATTATGGTCTGACAGAATGCAAGGTGTTATCTCTTTTTTTTTTTTTGTATTTGCTAATAGTTGCTTTATGGCCTACCATATGGTGTATTTTAGAGGATGATTCAGGTGCTGCTAAGAAGAAAGTGTATGCAGTCATTGATGGATGAAATAGTCTGTATTTGTCTGTTAAGTATAAATTATTAATTATATTTTTCAGTTCTATAGCTTCTTTACTTAGTTTTTGTTTGGAGGATCTACTGAGTGGTGAGAGAGGTGTGTTAAAGTCACCCGGTATTACTGTGTTGAGGTCTATTTGATTCTTGAAATTGAGAAGGGTTTGTATGATATAGGTGGATGCTGCACTGTTTGGGGCATAAATATTTACAATTGTTAGGTCCTGTTGGTGTATAATTCCCTTAAGCAGTATGAAATGGCCTTCTTTTGTCCCTTCTGATCAACTTTGGTTTGATAGAGAATATATATCCCTGCTTGTTTATCTGATATGAAGATAGAAGTCCCTGCTTGTTTATGAGATCCATTTGAATGATACATTTTTTTCCCATCCTTTTACCTTCACTCTGTCGATGTCTTTGCCTAAGAGGTGAGTCTTCGGGAGACAGCATATTGTTGGGTCTTGTTTTAAATCCAATCTGCCAGTCTATGCTTTTGGATTGATGAGTTTAGGGCATTTGCATTCAATGTTATTACTGAGAAATGATTCTTATTCCCTGTAATTCTGATATATTTTTAGTTTTCAATTTGAATTAGTTTTTTTTTTAATATTTTTGTAGTTGTAGACGGACACATTATCTTTATTTAGTTTTTATGTGGTGCTGAGGATCGAACTCAGTGCCTCACACATGCAAGGCAAGCACTCTACCACTGAGCTATAATCCCAGCCCCTCAATTTGAATTAGTTTTATGAACTGAATTTTAATCCAGGTCTGTCTTCCTACAAACAGATGATATTTCCATGTTAGCACACTATCAGCAAATGCTTTGCCCTCTATACTTAGGAATGAACCAAAGATATAAAGATAAGCATGTATAATCAACAGCTACTTCACTCTGTCAGTTTCATCATCTGTACACCATTTCCTCTGTAGCCTTATCCAAAGGTAAAAAGTACTGAAAGTCCTATAATCTCTTGAAATTAAAGGCCTCTCTCTAAACACCAGAACATATACCTGCAAATAAATGTTCCTTACACATACTCTAATATATGACCAATCCATCATCATATCATTGGGAAAAAAAATGAGGCATGACACATTATACATAAGAAAGTAGCTAAATTCCAGCTGTCACAGGGAAAAAACATAAGGATACTACAGAAGTCAGGGAAAATTCATAAGCTTTCTTTGTTGCATTGCAATTCTAGAAATGGTACAAGGCCACTGGGTTTGAAAATGATCTCTGATAGAGAAAGATTTTCGTGCATCTAGAAATGAGTCCAAGGTCAACTTGGATTGGTTAATCTCTTCCTCAAGTATATTTGGGTTACTCATGAAGAGAGGCTTAAGGTTAAACTATGCTTACTAGAGTACACAGTCAATGAATTGACAGCCATACTCAGCTTAGAACTCTTGCTTACCAAAATCTTGTTATTCATTTGACAAGTAAAGGTATTGAGTAAACAAAGAAAGAGGAGCCATATTCCCTGTTCCTAACAAATTTACTATCCAGGAGGGTAAAAGAGTGTTCAAAGGATCAACTAGAATACATCGAAGCAAATGTTACTATTATGCAAGTCATCTGAATAAAGGACTCCCATAAGAATGCAAAGAATAACTGCTTCCTGAAACTGTCAAAAAGGCTTTACATGGTTAAGTGTGTGTATATGTGCGCATGTGCTTATCCTGGCAACCACACCAGTGATGAAATTAAAACATGAGGCTGGCCTCAGCAAAGGCAGAAAAGTAAGGTAAAACTACAGGGCCACATCAGAAAACTGAACAATGTAGGTAGCATGTATATCAAATGGATACAAATGCAAATGAATATCAAAAGAGCAGCAAAGAAGTAGTCAGTGCCTGAGGGGTCTTAGAAGGCTGTGCTAAAACAGAAGACTTGCCCAGTTAAGAAAAGCAGAGGTCCTACGACTTGGCCAGTTGTTGCTGTGCAGAAACTTGTACAGCCAAGTCTTCTGATTCTACAAGCGAAGACAGAAATCCCAATTTTCATCCTGATTTTACACATTTATTCAACTAATTAAGAACAATTTTTAAAAGTTTATACAAGCTTATCTGTAGACAAGCTTCAGCCTGAGGTCTGAGAATCTGCAGCCTTTGATGTTGAATATTAAGTGGAGAAAAAGTCTGGTGAGGTACAGACTGTGAAAAGCCTTGAATACTATGCTGAAGAGTTTGAAGTCTATAATGACTCTGAAGGCATCATGAAATAAGATAAGCAGATATATATTTCAATGAAGAATCTCTCAAATGGTTTTTAAAGAAATGTTACTGGAAATGTTGTCTGAAGTGATTAGTTAGTAGCATAAAGGGCATGGACTACTGAAGAGCCTAAAAATGGGTGACCAGTTATGAGGTAGTAACATTTGTCTAGAAATAATGAAGGCCTAGAGTTATAGTATACATTCTTACAAGAACACCTAATGATTCTGGCCTGATCAATCATATAGACACTGACATTCTGAAACTGTTCTGTAAGTTGTCAGTATTATTCACTTGACTCTTTTTTGTACATATAATACTTTCTTCAAAAATGGTTTTAAAGGAATGCCATCTTCATGCAATAACTTTAATATCACATTAAACCACCTCCTCCCCAAAAAAGTAAAATTGAAAACTGCTTCCATAAGGATATAGGATAGGGATAAAGTCAAAACCTGCTTCCATGCATATGCAGTCACAACAGAACTTAAAGCTAAGACACCAGATATTCGAGTGAGTGAGCTTAACCATCTAATCTTCAAGGGTCCTCCTGGGCCTATCAAGACTAAACAAATGTGATAAGGAGATAGAGCAAAGCCTACAATACCAACACCAACAGAAATGGAAAGAAGGATGTAGATGGCCACAGGAAGGAAGTGAGTTGAGCTAGCATACATGAATAGGCAAACCCTAGTGCTGTGAAACCAACACAGCCTTTGCCTTTTTAAAATTCATATTGTTTCTTTTCTATAAGAGAATCCCTCTACTCCATCCCACCAGCACCCCCCATCTGCAAAGTTAGTTATGTATTGGCTCAATTGTATATTTCTGTAAACTAGAATACAAACAATGCAGCTTTGTTTGGCAAAAATAACATGAAGAATTTATATGATGTTACCTTCTACCTCAATATTACTGAAACCTATGATAGGGTGATGAAACAATTACAGAGGGTCTATTGAAAGATAAATATCCTTAACATTTATGTCTAAACTTTTACCTCAAAATGTATGATATATCATCAACTTTATGCCTAAGTTTAGGCACAGCTTTCTAATTAAGAAATATATATCAAAGGACTAATGGTTTAGATATGAAGTGTCCCAGAAAAGCTCATGTGTTAGACAATGCAAGAAAGTTTAGAGGTGAAATGATTGGGTAAAACTGATACCTTTGGATGGCAATTTTAAAATGTCTTTCAAAATTATAAATACACATTCCCTTTGACCCACTAAATCAAAGAAATTTTCCTGTTCCAAAATATACAGATAGGAATTTTCACTGCAACAATGCAACAAAACAGTCAACAATCATGTAAGACTGGTAAACTAAGAAACAGCCCATCCATGTAAGAGAGTTGTTAAAAAAAGGTAGATCTGCATATGCTGATTATGAAAAGTTTGCCAAAGTATACTATATGGAGATTTTTTAAAATGCTGAACACAACGTACAGCACAAAGTCTTTTGTATAATTTCTTTAAAAATATATAGATACATTAAAATTTTTCTTGGAAGGATATCAAGAAATTATTGGAGAAAGAAAGGTATTAAGGAAGGATTTTTATTGTTTAAATTGTCTAGTTACTTATATTTTTTAAAAACTCCTGTTTTTAAAAAATGTAAAAACTGTTTCAGCCTGCCTGCTAATAAATGTATATGGAACAAACACAAATTATCAAAGTTATGAGAGCCTTAACCTAATCAGTATGTTAATCCACAGATAAGGATTAACTGGTGGATTAGCCAGGTAGAGTGTGGCTGGAGGAGGTAGGCCACTGAGGGCTTGCTTTTGGATTTTATATTTTGTCCATGGTGAGGGGAGCTTTCTGACTGTCATGTCCTGAGCTGCTTTCCTCCATGCACACCTTCCAACATGATGTTCTGTCTCACCTTAGGCACACAGCAATGGAGTCTGCCAGAACCTTTGTGCACCAAATAAACTTTTCCTCCTCTAAAATTGTTGTCAATTCTTTTGGTTGCAGCAACAACAACAAAAAAAGGTGACTGAAACATCAAGTAAAACAGAAAATAGAAACTACTTCTTATTAAACCTTCAAAGCAGACTCTTTTTATGATCTAACAGGGAAAAGGGCTGACCTATTATGACAGTATGTTAAGGCCAGTGCTGAGATGAGTTTAGGAAAATCAATATGTGATACCTTTGGCAACACTCTTCTCCATCTCACACCCCCAAAGAGACTGTCACCCAACTATAAACTTCTGAAATCAAGAGACCATGTATTATTCATCTTTTATCCCCCACAGTACTTAGAACAGCTTCTGGTATGAGTAGGCCCTTGGTAATGGCTACCAAACTGGTAATTAAAATTCTCCAGAAAACAAAGTTCTCATTCAAAATCAGCTCACAGGCACACTGAGCACTTACTTTTGAACATACTGCTGTAGGTGGGAATAGAAAGAGGCTTTACAAACAGTTTAGGATATGGTCGTAGGTGACTACTCTGCCCCAAAGTAAGATCTAAGGTGAGTCTAAAAGGATAAACAAAATTTGTGTACACAGTGGCTAATTAGGGGGAATGCTAAGAACAGAAACCAGGTGGGTGATTAGGGATGATCTATTGCAGTAAAGAACTGTTTCAGATGTTGGATGCTCTAACCTCCCTTCCCCCCACGATTTCAGCACAAAAGCAGGACTCAGAAGGCCACAGCTCAATTGGGATTCATAGTGCAACGGCACATTCATAAATCACTAGGCTGGTTTGCAATGTAACTACCACCATCACACCTCTGCTATCTCATTTGCAGTGCTACAAAAACAATTTCTATTGCCCATAAAATGCTAAAGGATCAGAAATCAAAGGTAACAGAAACAGGGTAAGTCCTCTTCACCAATAGTCAAATTTTTATTTAAAAGCTATAAGATGCTATCTTCAAATATAATCTTTAAGATGACCTCAATATATTAAGAGATAAGCCAAAATTACTCTGGTTGCAGCAGGTGGCTTGGAATTCTGCTTGAGGCACTGCCATATAATCACTGTGGTTGCAAAATATGAAAACTAATGATTTAGTCCAAATTCCTCACTTCACAGAGAGGTTACACACCTGCCCAGGCAGTGGAGGGAAGAACTGAAACTGGAATCCAGGAGTATCAACAAACGAGGGCTTTTCCCACTATGTTCCAAGCTGCTTCTAAAAACCAAAGGAAGACATATGATTGAAACTTACCATCTTTGTTCAGCCATTGCTTTCTTGTTCTGTACAAAAGGAGCTTATTGTGGACGTATGGTAAAAGGAACTTGACACACCAGCTCTCCACACCAAGTTTGTTTTCAACCAGGACTATGGGACTCCGGTTATATCTTGCTTCAGGGCATGGGATCAGGCCAATTTCATCTCTTAATATATAAAACATAAAAATGAAATAAAAATGGTTTTGGTTTTTTCCAAAATTTTTCTAACTCTACAGAGTACTTTAAAAATATTTCCCTTTCTTTAAGATATTATTTAGCTTACCTACAGGACTAGTAGAAATTAAAAAAAACAACAACAAAACAATAACAACAAAAAAACCCACCAGCTTGTTGACAATGACAAGAGTATGGAAAAAATCAATATGCTGCACTACTCTGTTGACAGGAGTTAAAACTGATACCTTTGGATGGCAATTTTAAAATGTCTTTCAAAATTATAAATGCACATTCCCTTTGACCCACTAAATCAAAGAAATTATCCTGTTCCAAAATATACAGATAGGAATTTTCACTGCAACAATGCAACAAAACAGTCCACAATCATGTAAGACTGGTAAACTAAGAAACAGCCCATCCATGTAAGAGAGTTGTTAAAAAAAGGTAGATCTGCATATGCTGATATGAAAAGTTTGCCAAAGTATACTAAATGGAGATTTTTTAAAATGCTGAACACAACGTACAGCACAAAGTCTTTTGTATAATTTCTTTAAAAATATATAGATACATTAAAATTTTTCTTGGAAGGATATCAAGAAATTATTGGAGAAAGAAAGGTATTAAGGAAGGATTTTTATTGTTTAAATTGTCTAGTTACTTATATTTTTTAAAAAATGTAAAAACTGTTTCAGCCTGCCTGCTAATAAATGTATATGGAACAAACACAAATTATCAAAGTTATGTTGTCAGTAAGCAATTTGGCCATTTTCCCTCCTCTTTATACTCTTCTGAAAACAAAACACCATAAAAACACCCAGTAAAAGTCAAAACACAAAATACATTTCAGAATTTGATCATTTTGATTTGTGTTAGCATCAATATCCCTCCATTCACCCTAACTTAAGCTGAAAACTTAAGGCAGAGATTTAATAAGCAATATGCAGAGCATTTAACTTAACAACATAGTAAACCAACAAACAAAACATGTTTTGCTAAACCTATTCTTGCCTACATGAAGCATCCTTTCTCAAAAAGAATGTCCATTATTTAATGAATAAGGAGAACTCTTGTAATGAGTAGTTGAAATAAACAATATTGTGAGTGTCTATAGATTTTTTAAAAATATTTAGTTGTGGATGGACGCAATATCTTTCTTTATCTATCTTTATGTGGTGCCGAGGATCAAACCCAGTGCCCCACGCATGCGGGGCAAGCGCTCCACCACTGAGCCACAATCCCAGCCCTGTCTATAGATTTTTAAAATGTGTCTTTAAAAAATAGAATGAAAAGTTGGTTTTCAGAATTTGTGTATGGCATATGTTCCTGGAATTCCTTTGCCAAGAACATTATTTAATAGACTACTACAGGGGGCAAACCCGTTCAAGCATAGGTTTTAAGAAAAACCCTGTTTTGTTAGGTCATCAACACAAACTGGTAAAGGGCTGTGGATCTAAAATAAAATCCCTCCTGGAAACTCTAAACTGGAAAGCTCAGAGGTAACCTACTTTCTTCTGATCACTTCATTAGTGACACAGGAATATATCAATAAACAAGGGGACTTTAGGGGATGCAAGTCACTACAATTTTAACTAATTTTACTCTAGAGAAGTTTGTGGGACCTAAGACTTTTTGTCCTGGCTTACAAATTCAGTAGATTTGAAGGTGTTCTGATATGCCATGTCAATACTATTATACGTTTTCCATGTACTGACAGTGGACTGGGTACTTTGTTAGGTTCTGAAAATGCAAAAATGAATAAAAAAGTGGTCCTAGACTTGGAAGAGATGTTTTATGAAAAGTTGTGTCCCTATCTATAATAAAATGTTATCACTCTGTCATTCCAGTTATATAAATAGTTATGTAGGAAGAATGGAGGCAATGCTGAAAAGTCATCTGAGGTTAATGTCCAGGATTTCAAAATATGTTTTTGCATTTATACTTATTAAACTGAAATGTATCTAATTCGTTTTAGAACAACTAGCCACATTTGGTATACTGGAGTAATATATGACAATTGATGGTATTTCAGATTTATCCCATAAAGCAGAATATTTAAAAATAAGCTAGAATAAAAGAAAAAAAATTTCTCAATCTTAATTATTCAAAAACTTCTGTTCTCTAAGATCTAATAACTACTTAAAACACTTCAAAGAACTGCAGGAGCCAAAAATATATCATACTAACAATAAAAAAAGAATCCTGGCTTCTGGTACAGTCTGTTTGGGGGAGTGGTTTTTGGTTTTTTGGTTTTTAACTTAAATTCACAATGTAAAAACCTGTCTTGCTCATTAGTTGTACCAAAAATAAAATTCCCAACTATCTAAATTATAGGACAAAGCCATCTGCACAAATACACTGCTTTGACTGGCTACCTTTCTTTTAAGAAATACTTTCAAAACACAAAAATGCCTTGGAGATGGCAGGTGCTTAATTGCTTATTGAAAGGCTGACTATCTTTGCACTTCAGTGATAATATTCAAATCAATAACTTAACAAATGTCATCATTTCTTGACCCTCCAAATGATATTACCCCTGATTGTCTTCTAACATAGCGTAATGAAAACAGCATGGGTCAAATGCCACTTTGACCTCTCAGACCTCAGTTTCTTCATTTGTAAAAATGTAGAATTGCATTATATCTCTAGTAAAGGAAATGAGTCAGATTTCATCTGCCATTCAAATTTTATGACAGAGAAACTCAGCAGCTATTTGTATGTAAGACTGAAAACAAAGTTTTAGGGAAAAAACCCATAAATATATGAAAAGAGAGGTAGTAAGTAAGGTGTACAAACAAAAGCACTTGATGCCAAGTCCAGGATTGTAACTGGTCTCCACTCTACTAATGGCAGTCAATGTGAATTTGTTAAGTCACTTGCCATTAGGATCTTCATTTGAAATACAGGGAAAGTAATGCAATGTGAAGAATGTGGTAAACTACAAAGTGCTAGGCAAAAATGAAGTTTATCATCATTAATTCATTTAAGAGCCTGAGGTCAGCCTGTGAAGTTCCTTGGTTAACAGATAATGGGAAGTTGAGGAAAAGAGTATCAAGCCTTTGTCAAGTTATCTGACCCTTAGATACAGTGATTTTGAGGTTTCCTAAAAAAATACACTTACTCTATAGGCAGGTCAGTAAGCTTCCAAATAACAGTCTGATTTCAGACTTCTGTGCCTAGTCCCTTAGGTCATAGTCCACTTTTTTTCAGACAATTTAGAACAGGATTACAGAATCATTTTAAAATTGTAAGGGACCTCATTCCTCTAGTCTCATTTTATCAGATGAGGAAACTGAAGTTCAATGGGATTAAAAGGATTACCTAAAGCTAGCAGCTAAGTTAAGAATCTGGGCCTCCTAATCAAAAGCCCTGGCAGTAGAGTGAAAAGCAGAACAGTATTTAGACCAATAACTTCTAGAGTTCTGGCAGTTTAAATTCTAATTTCATATTCAAGGAAAAAGTGGAAAACTCAAGGGTTTGGGGGGCCCCTAAGAGCAATCTTTCATCTCTCTACCACTATTAATTATTAGTACTCATCCTTTTTTTTTTTGTCCTAAGTATTTTACAAAAAGTGGAATACTGGACATAATTCTTTTAAAATAAAACTTAGTAATTCACATTAAACATTTTCCTACATAATTAAATTACATTTTTAATGGCTGTAATGAATGTGCTATAAATACCAAATATATTTCTGGTTATTTCCTTACAAAATAGTCCTAAGGGATCCGCTGGCTTCCTGATGAAGTTCAAGGTTCACATAACAGGGAAACTGACTTTCTTCCACGCTTAGCTTCTCTTGTCTGTACTTTTCAGAAACATCATCGGTCAACTAGAATAAATTCACATAGTGTTCACTGAAGTATTGACCAGCTTCTCTCTTAGAAAGGATGGATAGTCTCTGAATACTAAAACTGAACTCATATAATATTGCATACTGAACAAAAAACAGCCCAAGTATTCAGGAAATGCTGAATTAGGAAATTAGGAAAGTATACTCTCCCTAAACCAACTATCCTTCATTATATATCCTTTTAATCTAATAATTACTTTGGTTTCAGTTATTATTTTTATTAAAGTGGAGTTCTTTCCAGAATGACCAAATAATAAAATATCTAATGACTCTTGCCAATTGATAACTGAAACTTTACTAGTGATTAAGATACTTCAGAGACCTCACAGGCTTTCTCATTAATTTTAGACCACCAACTTTGTATATCACTGAAATTACATTACCTTAGAAAAAAGCCCTTAGAAAAAAGCTTCACAAATGACTGCTGTGTATTGTTTCATATTAGGTTTTACATATGATTTCACTTATTCTGCACGATAATCTTATATAGCCAAAAATTTATCCCCATTTTACAAATGAGAAAACAGTCTTGTCTAAGTCTATCCAGTCAATAAATGACTCTCAAACTCTAAACCTAAACTTTTACAATGATATTACTGTTTAAACAAATATATAAAATTCAAACACAAGATTTTAGATCCTTTGGTTTCCTATTCTTCAATTGAACTGGCAGACAATTTAAAAGTGCCCGTCATTACTATTTCCTTACTCACAAATTTTCACTGGGACCTGCTTAGGAAGTATACTTTCCCTAAACCAACTATCCTTCATCGCTCACATCTCAATTTAAATACTATTTCCTTAGAAAGAACCATCTTGACCTTCTAATCTATATACGGCCTCCCTGTTGTTCTTTCAAAATACCCTTCATAATTACCCTTTATGCCTCTTTTCATAATCTGTGTACTGATTTGTTTTAAGTTCCATTAACAGGGATCTATGTCTGGTCTGTTGACGGATGTACACCCAACTCTTAGTCTACTACCTCCAGAAACTAGCACTGTGTCAAACAGAGGTGCTCTTCTGCAGAACATATGAATGGAATAAAATAAATTCAGCCAAAGACTTCCATAATCTGTCCCTTCAGTAGTTTCTTAACACACTTTGCTACTGTTGGTTATTTCCCTGCTCCCAGTGGACATCTTAGCCTCTGAGACTCTAAATCCCAACCAGACTTCAATGTTAGCTTAAAATCCACTTCCTCTAAGAGCCCAGACATACCCAGCCACCCTTCTACTTCTAACACAGTATGTGCTCACCATACTGTTAATACATCCTTTACCATTAACTGCTTTGCAGGGTTACTTTATTGATCAAGCATGTAAGTTCTAGGCCTTCATCTAGATCTGTACCATGCAATATAGTTGTCACTGGGCTTATGAGGCTATTATACATAAATCAACTTAAAGTAAAAAAAATTAAAATTTGATTAATCATTCACGTTAGGCACATTTCAAGTGTTTGACAGTTACATATGGCTAGTATGGCACAGATACAGAATATTTTCATCATCAGAAATTTCTGAGTGCCTTCAGTACAAGAACTATATTTTACACATCTTCCTATTCCATATAGTGAAGACGGTACCCACAGCACTTCAAAACAATTAAATTGTCAATTAAGTAAAAATACTATTATTCATAACTTTAATGTGACCCTAATTACACTGTAAATAGTTGTTTTCCACATTAATATAAGGTATATATGTTGGGATAATGCCTGTTCCTGGATCAAGACTTCAGTTATAAAGAATGCACTATGATTCTCTAAGAGTCAACTCATGAATATAAACAAAATTTGCAAGGTATTTTCCAGTTTAAAAAGTGGTTCATATTCATCATTAATTTGGTCAGTATATTTTCAGCAAAGAACACAGGCATTCAGCTTAAGTCTAGTAATTTACCTAATGGCAACCAAAAATGACTGTGTGAGATGATTTTCTTGTGTTCTCATTAGCCTTATAAGATCAAGAGGAAACTGAGGCTGAGAGAGGATAATGAATCCACATCTCACTTACTGTACCTTTGACTATTTCCGGTTAGTTATTTCTACGTAGGCAAAAGTCAATATATTCAATGGAGTAGATGTTCGCAAATAAAATTATAATTTACCTTGTATTTGGAGAAAAAAGAAAAACAAAAAGAATAAAACTAAAGGGAAACAATGTTCTTCCTTTTTAAACTAGATATATAGCCCCTTTATTTTGGGAGTAAATGGCTAAATTACAGAAATAGGAACCTGCAATTTTAAAAAGCCCAAATTATAAGACATTTAAAAAGATGCATCATAATATTACTGAAGTTTTTATAGTAAGAAATATGTACTAAAATATAGCTGCTGATATTAAGTTAATGAAGCTTTTTAAACGTCTCAGACCTGTTACATACCATTATTTCAAATTACAAACACCCAACTTGTCTCTAACTTTAATCTTGAATGACCCCAATGCTTATTAATAATTTTAAGTTATATATGGATACAGGACATTTTAATGACATTTCACAGAAAAATATGAAGGGAAGGTTTGTATTTTTAGGACTTAAAAGGTTTAAGTCCTTTATAAGTTTTGAAATATGGGATCCAAAAGAATTGGGACAGGTTCCAAACTGCATTGTGTTAACCTGCCAAACCCATTAACACTCAATCAGAAACACTCAGTTTCTTCAAATATAAAATGATACATTTAGTCTACCTCAAAGAGAAACTAAGGTGATTACTGTATTTATTAGACTTCTAACCTCTGCTACAATTTCTTCTAGAAAAATAACACTGGTGATGAGAAAACAGGATCTTCATTAGTCCAACTTGTTTTTGAGGATGTCTCTTATTTGTACTGAAGCTCCCAGTTTCAAATAAGGATTGAAAGGCTGACATGCAACAAGGCATCAAAGCATTCTTTAGAAAGCCCAGCAACCACTATGGTTACTGCCAGGAAGTCATTCCAAACACTGATTTTGAAAAAGGCAACAGCCATAGGGAAAGGAAGGGGATCCTGTCAGAGGTGGCAGGTGTGTTCTGAGGCCAGCAGTGTTTTGTTTTTAATGAGGCACAGTTGCAGGTCTCCAATTGTGTGCCACAAGAGAGGAAGACATCTGAGGGCTTCTTAATTCTTTTATAAGCATCACCTCGGAGGAAAAAAAATACTGTTAAAATGTAGGTTTGGTACTTCTTTTAGGCAGAAAAGCTGAAGGGATTGGAACTCTTAAAAAAAGAATTCATGTGCTCCAGTTTAAAGGATAAAATATTTAAAATAAACTCCATGAACAATTAAAGTGAAAATAATGCAAAACTGCACTCCCTGTTTCCCTGGGGATGAGGAGGGATGGGAAAAGAACTACACTCTTGCTTCTCCCTCACTCTTGTATAATGTAGACAACTCTTTTAATAGCTTCCTTTTCACTAGTTAAATAAAGGAAAAGTGTCAGCGTACAATCTTGTGATATCTTCCCAGAGTGCTGGAAGCAAAATGGAAAGGAAGTAGGAAGAGATAACTTGTCAGTCCTGTACTGTACTGTTAAAAGGGCTGTAGTGTGGGGATAAAAATTAGTTGTTACGCTAAAAAGTGTCGATGTTTGATAGCTTTATCCCAGACCACATTATGCGCACAGACCGACTCTTCAGAAAGCTTTGTTAACCTTCAAAACACAATGTTTCATTGGAGTCACTTTACAATCTTGTGACAAGCAAAGTCAAAGTCAAAAGCAGCCTCAAACTACCTTTACTTAGTAAACCGATGGGGTTTTGGCCCGTTAAGAATAAGAGGATCGATAACCTCTCTTAGCAACAGCAGAGATGTAGCTGAAAGAGAGTTGTGTCTACAAAGCACACAGAGACCCACACTGTTGTGTGTACCCATGTACCTTAAACGCATGTAGGCTAAGAACCTGAAGGTGAAGTCATTCGAGTTCCAAGAACTCTTGGGAAAGGATGGAGAGAGTGTCAACCAAAGTCGTTCTTTCCTTATTTTCCGAGGTCACTTCTAAAGACTCGCCCGCCAGCGCGTCCCGACACCAGAAAGCCGGCCCCCCGGGGCAGAGAAGTCCGCCCGAGTCCACCCGACCTCGCCTCCTCCGAAGGGCGCGTGGGCCAGAACCCGCGGTCCGCCCGCCGCCCGAGGTCCGCTCGAGGCGTGGTCCCGCCCCCGCCCGCCGCGACGACCCTCGGCGGCGGCGGAGAGGCGCGACTCACATGTGCGGGTTCCTCCTGAAGGCGTTGGTGATGTCCTTCACCACCCGCTGCACCAGCACCGCCACCTCCTCGCTTGTCTCGGCCATGTTGGCGGCGGCCGCGGCGGCTCGAGCGCGCCTCCAGAAGAGCAGAGCCGCTGGCGGGAGTTCCGTGGGGCGCGCGCGCGCGTGCGCCAGCTTGGGCGCGCCGCCGCCGCCGAGAACTTCCGGGTCAGCCAGCCGGCGGCCGGTATTTGGCACCGGCTGGGGTGGCGGCCCCTAGAGATGGGTAGGTGGGTTTACCTCCGTTTGGGTAACCGAGTTTCTAAACCTTGGAGAAAACGCTGTAGATTGCTTTGCGAAGTTACCTTAAGCCATCGAGGGAGGGTCCTCAAAATACACGCTGAGAGCCAAATGCCTGCGCCCCCCGCCTCCCTCCCAGGGGCCGGAGAGCTCCTGGAGGACAGTCGAACCGAGAGTGCCGGTCCTTTTGATCAGCTAGTCCCGGGGCGTTTCGAAGGCTGGTTGGTTTTCTTGTTCCAACTTGAAGACCCGAGAGGTCGCGATGGTGTGAGTTCGATTGACCATGATGGTGACCTGCTTTTGTACCCATGTGCCAATTTGGGCTTCTAAAATTGAAAACAGCCTTTTAAAAAGTGTTAAAAAATTTAAATTAATACATGAAAAGGAGAAAAAGGGAAGGAAAAAACTTGCCCTGTGGATCTAGGAAGTAAAAGTGAAATTTTTTTAGATTTTTGTACTTCGATTGCGTCTGTATCTATTACTCCACGTTCGGAATGCTGAATCAACGTTGGAGAAGAAAATTCAAGGCCCTGACAGTTGCTTAAAACAGCTATTTTTCTTGCTTCAAATAATTTTTGTAGGAAAAACCGAGCTCTGTAGTCCATTCCGATTTTGAAATGTCATAATTAAGGTTTGAGGTCTTGTGTGTATGCCTTTCTCTGATAGAAAAATCTGGTTGTCTTTAGTTCACTTTTTTTTTCTTTCACCTTTGAAGTCTGTGTCTCTTAAAAACTTTTTTTAAGCAAGCCCATGGTGTGCGACGTGAACATATGTGTGGCACTTGAGATATGGTTTATGATTTATGGAAGTAATAGACATTCATTGGTTGTAAATGAATTGAGAAATAAAAATTAACTACGCCCAGTACTCCATATATCATGTGAGTATGTTTGTAAAAGCATTGGCTTTTTGGTATTTAAAAGAGGAAAACTGAAGTTTGACAAAATTGTAGAAAACAAGATGAGACAGGTTTAAGAAGTAGTAACATCAAACAAACCTTACCCTCTGGCAGGTTCTGGAATGAAAGAATAAAATGAGTGGAATGTGGGTTTAGATTCCAAGGCCAAGACAACTTCAGTATCCTGGCTACTGCAAGAATAACAGCTCTCAAATGGTTTGAGTTAACTGATGAGTCTTTCCTCTTAATCAGAACCTTGCATCTTTTTCTAATGATGGTGGAAAATAAACCCTGACTTCTGGGGCAAAGTTCAAAGCAGCATACCCAGAAATATGAATTTTTTTCTAAAAGGTTTATTTTTAATCTTAAATTAGTGAGATTTTTGTTTTTCATTCCAGTATATATGTGTTTGTGTTTTACAGGAAAACCCCAAACTTGGATCCCAAGTTTTGAAGTAAAGTTCCCTACATACATGCACATACATATACATATGTGTTCTTTGTACTCATTTGAAAGACATAGTTCTTGTTAAGAGTTCAAAGAACTGTTTCACACAATTATTAAGGATCTACTACATATAGAACTCACTTTTCTTTTTTTAAAGAACTGGGAATGTATTGGAATTCTGTTCCACCTCAATATACAGATAAGGACTGAGATTCAAAGAAGTTAAGAATTGAAATTCATGAGCCCTTAAAGATATGTATAAGAATAGAGTATCATGGATTCTGGTTGCCTATAGCTGTAATTCCAACTACTAGGGAGGCTGAGGCAAGAGGATGGCAAGTTGGAGGCCACCCTGGGCAACTTGATGAGACACGTCTGAAAATTAAAAAAAGGGTTGGGGATGTAGCTCAGTGATAGAAGGCCTCTGGGTTCAGTCTACAGTGCCACCAAAAAATATAATTAAAAAGAATAGGATATAATATTTTGGATGATTTTGTTGAAAAACTATTCAGGGTCTACAAAATATTTATTGATAATAAAATATAGTAAATACCTTAAGTACTCAATGATAGGGTGTTGATTAAGTTATGGTAAATTTGTATGATAAAATACTGTTTGACTATTTAAAAATTCCATTATAACTAAGACTGTGCAGTTAGACTTCCATAAGCCTAGGTTCCTGGTTGGTTGAATATAAAATGACAAAGTATACAGGAAAGAAATTGTGTCTGTACCAGAAATGTACAGACTTATTTTTGTCATTATTCCCTAAACAACATAGTAAACATAGTATAACAATTTTTATATCATTTACATTCTATTAGATATATTTATGCACATAAGAATGTGCATAGCTTATATGCAAACACTGCCAGTTAATGTAAGGGACTAGAGCATCCATAGAGCATCCATGTGTCTGTGGTGGTCCTGTAGCCAGTCTCTTGGGCAAACAGGGATGACTGCAATCCAAAGTATTAGGGAGAAATATATTCATAGAGAAGTTTTACTTTCTAATTAAGGCAAAATCATTTAAAGTTTTTAAAAGTTTATATTAATAAAGACACACACATACACAGAGATGGATGGATAAATAGATTAGCCAGCCATCTCTTATGCATTTTAATTTTCTTGGAGCTGTACTGATTTTTTTAAGTGAATGTGCCTATCGTCCACATGGTTGTGAATATATTTTGTAATATATATAAGTGCCCCTCACCCACAAAAGTATACTTTCCATGTTTTAGAAAATTAATTGATATTGGGGAAAATGTAGATATGTAATGAGAAAAACTGGTACCAGAATAGTATACAATACAATCTTAATTTCATATATATAATACAAATTGTAAATAATATAATCATGTATATAAAAAATAGACTAGGATGATATAAACTAAAATATGAACAATGATTGTCTCTGGTAGAATTATTGGAGATAATCAAGACCTATAAATATGTGTTCTCTATACTTCTCTGGATGTTCCAATCTTTTTTATTATTATTTTTTTTAGTTGTATATGGACACATTTTTATGTGGTGCTGAGGTTCAAACCTAGTGCCTCACACATGCTAGGCAAGTGCTCTACCACTGAGCTACAACTTCAACCGTGGATATTCCAATCTTTCTACAATGAAAATTTTAATGTATGTATTAAGGGCCTGAGAGGGAAGAAGGACACGAAGATGGTTTTTATGACTTTTGAGAAGATATGGGAAGTGACCTTGAAATCTGTTTCCATCTCTATTATTCTGCTGACATCACTATGACATGTTTATGTGTGTACTCCATTTGTTTTTATTTGAATTCCACCTTCTGATAACATTATACAAGACAATTCAAATAGTACTAAATGTGTTCTTATTATGCATTCACATTATTACAAAAACAGCAAGCTTTTATCTCTATTAAAAGAATTAAGTGCTCATTTTTAAATACTTTATTATAATGTTGCCATTGTGATTATATATTATGGTATCTCCTATTCACTACCCTAAAATCAAAGAACTTACTAGCAAAGAAATAATAGATGGAAAAATGTATATACTTAAAAGCATACGTTAAATATAAGAACATTTAATATATCCTTGTCTTGGTGTGTTAGTTTATTTCCCTGAATGTAAGATTCCATGTATAAGTACTGTTTTTAAAAAAAAGTCTCAAAACACCCATGAATGCTAATGCCATCTATTGTCATGCCTTGTTGACATCTCTATCACTTAATTTTTCCAGTTGTTTGGATAAAAATAGGAACATTCATGTGATAGTATCTTTAAACTGAGAAGCATACAAATTATTGCTTTTTTATATGATTAAAGAAAGCATTATGACTAGTCAATTTGAAAACAACAGTAAAGTAAGACTAAATATTTTGAAATGAAACTGTTATCTAATATTTCTAAAGACAATTCTTATGCTGCAATTACAATTTAATTTACTAAAGAATGAACTTAAATTAACCTGACAAAGTAGGTATTATCAAAATAATAATGAAGATGACTTTAAATGACCAGTTTTTGCCTCTGTTAGATCCTATGAAGATAGGAGAGTGAAGATATTAGTTACATAAATGGTTTTTATTATTGTTATTTTATTTTCCTTGACATTTAAGAGTTCCAAAAGGTCATCCTTTTCCTTTGCCCAGTTCTTCCTTCCCACCACAGAGGCTCAAGAGTCCCATGATGTAATCTTTAGAAAAGAACAAAAAAAAATGAATAGAGAGAAAAAGAGCCAATCCAGGACCCGCATATGAAGACAGATAGGGAGAGAGTACTTCCCCATGATGTAATGAATGTCTCTCATACTAAAAATGTCAAATTGTCACAGGAATTTCCTTAGTAACATGCCTTTTAATGGATAACTAAATAAAATTTCAGCTTAATTACGACAGATGAAAACCATAGACCACTTCAAAATTCATAATTAAAAATTTAAAAAGGTAGTGGGAGCTTCATTTTGACTGTTGAAGAGATTTAATCTGAGAACTGGTATCTGACTAAAAACAAAGACTATACCTCCTGTTCTCTTTTCTAAAGTCAATTGTTTAATTCAGATATTTTGTGATAAAAGTACACCTTATTTCTCAGCTTATTCTATTTCCATGTTATAAACCACCTTTGAGATGCACTAAAATTAACATCAGGCCAAAATTACCAACAGGAAATGATGGATTTTCTTTGTTAAATGTTGAATTATGCTCTTAATTTGCAGAATAATATTTATAGAGACTAAGAAAGGATGTCAAAAAAGTAATTCCCTGATTATGTCTTTTCACTTTAAGCTTTTAATTTCTATGGGTAAGCCCCCCAAATCATCAGTGTGCAAAAAGAACAGTAAAAATGATGAATGTTGGATTTATGGCAGGGGAAGGTTAAATATTATCCTTGATAGGAGAAGACATGACTGAGCAATTTTACTTATTTACTCTATAAATTTTAATGAGTGTTACTGGGTATTCACTGGTGAGAAAAACAGACCTGGTTCAGGCCCTGCTGTAGGACTTACAGCCTGATGGAAAAGATGGACATATTCAAGTAAACAGACAAATATAAAATGAAAAATTATAATACATTGCACAAAAGGAAAAATCAAGGTACAGATGATAATAGTGTGGGTGTAAAGGAATAGCTTTAGACTCTGTGGTTAGAGGCCTACTCTGGGTGATGATACATATGCTGAGACCTGAAAGAGAAGGAACCAGCCCTGTGAAGGAACCAGTGGTGGAAACTTGTCAAGGCCTAATAAGGAAAGGGTTTACTAAGCCTGTCTCAAGAACTACAAGAAGGCCAAACTAGTAACTTTTACCATTCTTACAGTGTTTGTAAAGTGATTTCAGATTCAGAATGGTTGACACCTGAATGCCAATAATGAGCATAATTGCTTACTTATATTTTTCACCTTTCTGTATTTGCTGTGTTCTTTATTGTACTGAACAGCTCCTTGAGCTGAATGTTAGATACATTTGCAGAGTAAAAAAATTAATCTGTTTCAAGGTTTATCACTTAAGGTCCTCTCAGGAAAATGGAAGCCCATCTCTGTATTCTAAGTAAAAAGTTTGAGACACATCATCTGAGGCTTTGAAAGTGGAGAGGACAGAAGTCAGGGCACATAAAATAGTAAAGCAAGTGACTTATCTTCTCCAGAAGTTACTGCAAATATGGAGAACTTCTGGGAGACTGCACCAACTCTGCATCATGTACTCAAGTGCTTCTCAAGAAACTCACCCTGGGAGTACATGTCAGACCTCTTATTGGCTGTCTGTACATGCTTCTGCCTGCAGCTGTTGCCTGAAGAGAAAGACCTATTCTATTTTGCAAATCTTGTGCTCTTGCTAGTTAACTACCATGTTATCAAGGAGAATAAAAGGAGTAAGGGTGAAGCATGGGTGAACAGAATCCCACATTGGCAACAATCCAGAACAGGTTATCTCTTCTGCTTTGGAAAGAGGAAATAAAAAAAAAAAAGATGAGTTACCATTAGAGGTAGTGGTAAGAGAAGCCACTCCTGCTTGGTCCCTAGATAATTGTATTCTGGTTTTGGAAAACATGGCATCATGCATTGCATGGTGCTTTGAATTACCTGTCTTGTAGTATGTTACTGCAACTCACAGTGTGCTGTCCAATCTAGCACTGTAAATCTGCAAGTATGTCATCCCACTGTTTTATTAAGCAAGCTGGGTATATGTTATGATCAGGAAATCCTATAGGTACAAAACTTAATACTTTGCTCCGTTTGTTGTGAAATGAGTTCCTTGGTCAGAAATTACGTGTACTAGTTATCTTGCTGTGTAATAAATGAACCTCAAGTTTAGTAACTTAAAACAACATTATTTCTCACAGTTCTGTACATTGACTGGGACCAACTGTGTGGGGATATGCATTATAATCAGATAATAACTGGGGTTGTAGTCATCTGAAGCCTTGATTGGCCTGTATATCCAAGATTGTTTATTCTTGTCTGGTGTCTTGGTGCTCTCTTCCTCTCTCTTCATGTAATGTCTCCTACTCCAGGGCTTTTTATAATATGGTAATTACAGGAAGTCATTACAGGAACTAGATTCCTAGAGACAGAAAGTGTGAGCTCAGGCCAGTTGAAGGCATAGCATCAGTTTTTCATTATTAAAATGATCAAAACAGTCCCAGCACTTGCCCAGTTTTAAGAGAGTGGAGA
Organism: Xerus rutilus; assembly: GCA_028644305.1. Classification (NCBI taxonomy): domain Eukaryota; kingdom Metazoa; phylum Chordata; class Mammalia; order Rodentia; family Sciuridae; genus Xerus; species Xerus rutilus. The sequence goes on along the minus strand of CM053399.1, from coordinate 121,313,768 downwards.
AGGTCTCATGGGAGTGTGAAGGTCATCTTGCAGAAGAGAATGTGGGATAAAAGATACTATTTTGCCTATCTTTAGAAAAGAAAATCTATTACCAGTATTAAATAAGGCACATGAAAGTAAATATGGTAACCAGTAATCTATGGACAGTAGAAGAAGAAACTAGGAGGAAAAGGTTAAACTGTTGTTCCCATGTTTGAAGAGTCTATTGTAAACAACCTACCATTCAGTTCATGTTGGTTCTCTTGGTCTTTGCTGCTGAAAGCTTGGGCGCCTAGCAATAACTCTGGCCAGATCAGCTGGGGGTGGGGTGAGTGGACGTTTAAATCTATGTTGTTGAGCATAGGTATGTCTCTATGGCTACTTTCTTCATGTGTTCCTGGAGCAAGCATTGTTATGGCTAGGGAAAGAGACTATTAGCTATAGAATTTGTCCTGATTATCAAGGACTTTATATAGAACACAATACCAGAATACACCTGTTCAGAGAAATCCTATCCCTTCCCCAAAGCTATTATCAATTTCTAAATTTTGCTAATTCTTATGTGATTGATTCACATATAAAAGTACCCATCTTACCAAGCTGTTTGCCACTGTACATAGATCAGTATAGATATACTCCTCTTGCTATGTCTTCTTCTAATGTAAATACACAATTAGATATACATTGATGTTTTGCCTATTTGGAGATTTCCCTTGTCAATCTTTTAGGACCATTCAAAAGGGAGGCTGTAAGATTTCATCTCATGCCAGTCAGAATGGCAGTTCTCAAGAATACAAACAACAGGGGCTGGGATTGTGGCTCAGTGGCTTGCCTCGCATGCGTGAGGCACTGGGTTTGATCCTCAGCACCACATAAAAATAAATAAATAAAATAAAGATATTGTGTCCATTTACAACTAAAATATATATATGTGTGTGTGTGTATATATATATATATATATATATAAAGAATATAAACAATACGTGTTGGCGAGGTTGTGGGGGAAAAGGCACACTCCTACATTGCTGGTGGGACTGCAAATTGTTGCAACCAATCTGGAAAGCAGTATGGAGATTCCTTAGAAAACTTGGAATGGAACCACCATTTGACCCAGGTATCCCACTCCTCGATCTATACCCAAAGGACTTAAAAACAGCATACTGCAGTGATGTAGCCACTTCAATGTTTATAGCAGCTCAATTCACAATAGCTAAACTGTGGAACCAACCTAGATGCCCTTCAATAGATGAATGGATAAAGAAACCGTGGTATATATACATAATGGAATATTACTTGGCATTAAAAGAGAATAAAATTATGGCATTTGCAGGTAAATGGATGGAGTTGAAGAATGGGAAGAATGGAGAAACTTTGATCAAAGGGGGCGGAGGGGAGGAGTGGGGACGAGGGGGGAGGAAAGACGGTGGAATGAGATGGACAACAATGCCCTAGGTACAGGTATAACTGCACATATGGTGTAACTCTATATTGTGTACAACCAGAAAAATGAAAAGTTGTGCTCCATTTGTGTACAATGAACCAAAATGCATTCTGCTGTCATGTATACCTAATTAGGATAAGTTTTAAAAAATGAGTGAGGCTGTAATGCTAAAGCCATCATCTTTTGGGTAATACCAAAACATTGTGAAGAACTATGTGGAAACAAGACAAATTTTCTTTTTCACAGTTCTAGATCTTGGAGAATTCTCCATGAGGCCATAGGCATGGATATAAATCAATTCAGTACAAGTTACCCCATTGGTGTCTGAATGACTTACTCATACAACTTATGTCTTCTAGAATAGCTTGAGCCTGAGTTCTATCCCACTTACAGAGCTGTGGTCCTGTGAGTCAGGGAACACCTTAGCTCACATGATTACTTGATGTCTCATAGTCAGATATTTCCTGAGAAACAAGCAGCAAGCAGAGAACTATTTCTCAAAAGGATAATACTTATCAACAGAAGAAAGTTGGCTTCTTCCCCACAACCCTAAGTGTATTGGCGTGACATTTTTGTTACTATGAGAGCATTCCTATCTGCTATTTCAAGCACCATTTGGTCTCGTCTGCTGAGTCATATAGCCCCAAGATGAGCTTACATGGAAGCTTAAAATCCTCCAATTTTAATGCTTTAATGCTTCAGATCCTCCAATTGCTCTGGAATTCTTTCACAACTATGGGTTACTCAGTAAAAGACACAAAGAACATTCAATTAGAATGTATATCACTTCTGGAATCCCAACTGGTCCACGCATCTCTCAGTGATAGTGTCCAAGATGGAGAACTTGCCCTTCAGCTTGTCTGTAGAAGTACCGTGTCATGCCCTAGCCTACAGAATGCCTAGAAACTTCATTCAGGTGTTCCTGAATGTTTTAAAGGCTTATCTTCCATCCTGTCATACATGTGACTTAGCAAGAAACCTAGAGTGTTTGCTACTTACTGTACATGTAGTCAAATTCCTCAAAGGAATAAAGGACTCATTACACACTCATACGCTCCTGCATATATCCATATAACTAAAGAGTTGTCTGATTCAGTATCTGTATTCCATAGAATGTAAACTTCAGAAGGGCTGGAACCCTATTTGTTCCATGTAGTTCCCTATTCCTTGCCTTGCATAGAGTGGGCTCTCAATAGTTAAATGAATGGTTGGATGTATGTATGAAAGAAAAGAGTGATAAAAATATAGGGATAGGTAGAATAACCATCACATAGTATAAATGTAATAAGGTAGCAGTACAGGAAGTCCCCTAGGAATTTAGTCAGAGGCCTAATCATAAAGAACCTTGAGGCTATAGTTCGGCAGTTGAAATGTTTTTGAAAAGTTGCAGAGAGCCATTGAAAAGGTTTATGCCTTCCTATTGAAACCTCTTTCTTCAAGGACATTCTCATTACTTCATACTATGTTTTAATTGTTCATATGTTACAAATGCACACACATATCTTTACATAAACACAAGTTTTATCAGGCAATAAAATGAGAGAATTCATTGAACTTTAATTTTGTCTTCCTAGTATTATAATACCAAAACATAGTAAGCATTCAACACCTGTCAAATGAACAAATAAAGGACAATTAAAATGCCACCTCCACCTTGAAACCTTCTTTGATCATCTGTGCTGGAAATGCTCTCCTATAATCTTAAACTTAATTGTGTTCTGCATGGCCTTTGTTTGACACTTTTAATATATTGCCTTATAGTAATTTATATAAATCTCTAATATCTTTTACTAAGTTGGAAGCAGTTGTCAAATTCATTTTTGCATCCCAATAAAATAATACATTTCCTTAAATGAGACAGATATTTAGTATGTATTTATTGAATGAAAAAAAGAGAAAATGCATTTCTCTTTTATTTTTAGTGCCAAGGGTAGCAAAGAATTATGCAACAGTTCTTAAAATTATTGCAATAATCATAATTCTTAAAATTTGTCATCAAGTTGTTAATAATTATAGTAGATGTATTTTACTCTAAAATGTTACATTATTCTCACCAATTGAATGAATGTGGAGAGTACAGGAAAACTTGCAGAAAAAAATTATAATTATGTTTTTTAAATGTCATTTTTAATTAAGATATTCACAAATCATAAAATTAACTCTTTTAAAGTGTACCATTTATTGGTGTCTAGTATATTCACATGGTTGTTGTTATCACCATCATTTCTAATTCTCCAATATTTACACTACTCTCCCATTCCCCACCAGATGCTTCCTTTGACTCCTTAGACTCTGTTACTGACTTTCAGTCTGCTTTGTGTTTTAGTCAGCTTTTTCATTGCTGTGACCATAGGACCTGACAAAAACATTTAGAGGAAGAAAAGCTTATTTGGGGGCTCACAGTTTTAAAGGTCTCAGTCCATAAAAAGCCAGCTCCATTCCTTGGGGCTCCAGGTGAGGCAGAACATCATGGTAGAAGGGTGTGGCAGAGGAATGAGGTTCAAGACATCATATTAGGGGAGAGAGAGAGAGAGAGAGAGAGAGAAAGAGAGAGAGAGAGAGGGAGAGAGGGAGGAGAGAGAAAGAATGACTCTCCACTTGCCACAGATAAAATATATATACCCCAAAGACATGTCCCCAATAACCTACCTCCTCCAGCCACACCCTACTTGCCTGCAGTCACCACTCAGTTAACCTCTATCAGGGGATTATACACTGATTGGGTTAAGACTCTTATAACCCAATCATTTTGCCTCTAAACCTTATTCCATTGTCTCACACATGAGCTTTTGGGGGATATCTCACATCAAAACCATAACACTTTGTAATCTTTTCTCTGAAACTGACCATAATGTGTGGGATAATAGAATTTAAGGTAAATAGGTTTTAATGTTAATCTGGCTGGAACTGGACCATATTTGATTTTTGCTGTATCTGTAAGTGCCAAAGGACTGTTTCTTCAGGTGTACTTATATTTTTTCTCACCTATTATCTTTAAGTTTCCCTAAGAATTCCTTCTTAAATAGAATCTGTCTTGTTACTCTTTTCATTGAAATCCTTTGGTGTTATACTGGAGCCTTGTAGGTGTAGTAGTAACATGCTACCTTCTCTGGTTTTAATGGACCATTTTATTTGATTTAATTTTCTCTTCTGTCATAGCATATTGTGTTAGTTTGTTAAGTCTGTCATAGTAAAAATACTACAGACCAGTTGGCTTAAAGAGAAGGCTCTTAAAACTAGCAGTCCACAATCAAGGGGCAGAACTGGTTTCTTCCGAGGCCTGTCTGCTTACTTGCAGATGGTTGCCTTCTTGCTGTGTTCTCATGTTTTTTTCCCTGCTGTGGGTGCACTTTCCCATCATCTGTGTGTCCAAATTTCCTCTTCTTACAAAGATATTAGTCATATTAGATGAAAGCACACCCTAATGCCATCATTTTGCCATAGGTACCTCTTTAAAGGCCCTACCTAACCCATATTTTTAAAAAAAACAACAGGCTGGGATTGTGGCTCAGTGGTAGAGCACTTGCTTCACATGCGTGAGGGACTGGTGTTTGATCCTCAGCACCACATAAAAATAAATAAAATAAAGATATTGTGTCCATCTACAACTAAAAAAAATATTTAAAAAACCCAAAAAACAAAACTGTAGTCAGATTCTGAAGTACTGGGAATTAAAGCTTCAACATAATGAAATTTGGGATGACATAATTCAGACTATACCAGGTATCAATTATAATTTTTAAACTTAAAAAATGTTGTTTTCCTAGCATGTAGAATATCTACTTAGTACTAATGAAAGTCCATTTTCAAGTAACTCTATACTGCTGCAAGAGTGCAAGTACCTCATAATAATGTAGTCATGATTCTTTCTTCCTATATCTTATAATATTGCTGTTATTCATTTCTCTTAGCCATAAATGATAATAACTGAATACAATATAGCTATTATTATTTTAATTAAACATCTTTTACATCATTTTAGTATAATAAAAACAAAAGATTTGACTCTTATTTTTTCCTTCTTGAAGGCTCTTCCTTTCTTTGTATAGATCCATGATTCTGACTTTTATCATTTTACTGCTCTCTGAAAAAACCTCTTTAAGCATGAAAAATCCCCTATATTTAAGTCTCTATTTCTCATCTTGGAAGGATAATTTCACTGGACACAGAATTATAAGTTGGTGAATTTTTTTCTTTCAACACTTTGATTTATTCCACTCTCTTCTCACATGGTGTCTAAAGAAAAATGTGATTTACTTCTGCTTGCACTTCTATAAGTAAGATACTCGTTCTCCTTCACCAATTTTGTATAAGATTTTCTTTTTCTTTGAATTTCTGTGGTTTGAATAGGAAATGCCTAGGTGTAGATTTTTTGGTAATGATCCTGTTTGGTGTTCTCTGAGCTTCCTGGACCAACAGTTTTGTGTCTGCATCAGTATCGGAAAACTCTCAGCCATTTTTACATCAGACTTTTCTGGGTTTTGTTTTTCTTACTTTTTCTGGTGTTCTCATTATGCACGTTATATCTTTTGTAATGATCCCAAAGATCAGCATAATATTTTGAAATGCCCAATAAATATATTTTCTCAAGAATAAAGGAAAACCAAAATTTGCTTCTACTTCATTTTTTAATCTACTTATTCACTCATTCAACATGTGTCTTTGTTGAACATCTATTTTGCATTAGTTCTCTACATCTTTGTTTAATGGGATGGCATTGTATGCCTGTTATGTTCCTTGAGCATTTCTCAGCAGTGATAACTTCATCACATTGGTAATGAATCAGGAATTAATAATTCAATATTTTTGCTCACTTCCAGGGCTTAATAGAAACCAATTGGAAGAAAAACCATACAGAAACCTGCAATGACATTTTCAGCTTTTCTATGGGAAAAAAATAGGTATAGAATTGATAATATTACTTACTACTAATACACTTTGCTTTTGAAGAAGCAGCTTCTCATGAAAATCCATCAAAAAGTAAAAAATATAAGGGTTTTTTGTGATGAAGACATCCAATGAAGGGTAAATATGTTTATGTATTTTGATAACTTACCATTGCAAGGACTGGTTTAAATGAAGGAAATGAACACCACTACAGATGGCTTAGTTTTACCCCCTGAACATGATTCTTTTTGCCATATGGAGTCATGCATGAGCAGCAGCTCATTCTCCTGTCAGTAATAATCCTACCACAAAGGAAGTCTGAACAGGAACAACATGTATTAATAACAAATACAAATACAGAATTGCTAAATATTTTGGCTTATACTCTTGGCTCTAACTTGCTACATGGGGACAGCTTTTAATATCTATGAATATCTATGAATATTCCTCCATTCTGAGGTTAAGTATGCCTAACAATGGCTGTCTCTGTAGCCAGGAAAAAGCAGCTTGATTTTCTAGTGTTGTACTTTGCCTAAGAACAGCCATGCAAATTTGGGGGTATGGGTATCTTGCTTTGTACAACAACATATTTATCAATCTACTTCAATCCTTGGCTCTTTTCCTAATATTTAAAAATGTTTTTTATTTATTTATTTTCATGTCTGAGTTTATTCCTATCTCTTTTACACAAAGTGTACATATAAGAAAAAGTCTGAAAGGATACATAAGCTCCATAATGTAACTAGTATTTATCTCTGAGAGGTAATTGTTAGATGTTAATTATAAAATTGAACATAAGTATATGAAATGTTAAGGATATTGATGAAAATATTTAAAAGATGAAATCCTTGTCTTCTTCCTTAGGCAGAATTCTTAGCCTGTTTCCCCTATTCTGGATAAGGTTGATAATGTAGGTCATTTTTCCAGGTCTAACCCCTGAACAACTTCCATAGTGATTTTTCCCAATACACAAAAATGACTTTGTCAATCTTATGCTTACAAGCTTTCAGTTGCTATTTTATTGCTCACTAAAGAAATATTTGGATTCTTTCTCATGACACAAGAGGCTTTCATATCCTATCCCAAGCTACTGTTTTCAGAGTTCCTTCTTAATGTAAGCTCCTGAAGTAAGATTGCAAAGAAAATGAGGAATGTGTTTTATAACCTTGGGGAATTCACAAATTGTGAACTGGTGCTGCTGCTCAGTAGCTGAAATGCTCTGGTTAGTGCATAGAGCAGGAGTCATCATGGCATTTCAGAATTCTGAGTAATTATGCTCAATGAACAAATAAAGTCTTATCATCTGTTGCCTATTTAAGTCAAAATGAGGAAGACTATAATTGCCCTAGGAAAAGAAATGGGTATCTGGAAAATGAGCCTTGAAAAACAGTAGGAGGAAAAAGAGTCTCTGCTAATAGTAATGGCACCCTTTTGTCTGCAGGTAGAATGATGCATTATCATATCTCGTATTGTTTGGAATTTGGGAGTCTACAGAATTTTTTATGCAAAAGATACCATCCCTAACCCACCTGTTTTATTTAGCCTTCAACACAGCTCTGTGATATCCTCAATTCATGGGTGAGAAAGGAGACTGAAGAAAATAAATGACTGGAGGAGGCGGTTCCAAGATGGTGGCCTAGACAGTCCACTCTGCGCTAGGCTCTCAGGGACCAAGGCTGGAAGTGGTGGAGGCGCCGTTTTCCAGCCAGCTTCCTGGCATCATTCTGCGGCTCAACATCCCACGCAGGAATTTCGCTCGTGTGTGTGTGTGTGTGTGTGTGTGTGTGTGTGTGTGTGTGTGTACAGGATCACCGGGAGGCAGCGGTAGCCGGGAGGCGTGACTTCGGCGCTGGCCGGAGAAACGCAGTTGCAGCCCGGGCCTCAGCCCAGAGCTCCGGCTCTCCGAGACTGAGACTGGAAGTAGCAGGGGGCCATTCTCCAACCAGTTTCTTGGCAGCTCTCTGCGGCTTGCCGCCCCACGCAGGAGTCTCGCTCGTGTGTGTGGGCTCAGGGACACCGGGAGGCAGCGGTAGCCGGGAGGCGTGACTTCGGTGCCGACTGGTGGAGTGCAGTTGTGGTGGGGGATCCGGCCCAGGGCTCCACCCTGGAGTTTACCCC
>CM053399.1:121240532-121304843 GCA_028644305.1 Xerus rutilus | reverse complement strand
GTTTATAGCAGCACAATTCACAATTGCAAAACTGTGGAAGCAACCCAGATGTCCTTCAACAGATGAATGGATAAAGAAACTGTGGTACATATACATAATGGAATATTATTCAGCAATAAAAGAGAATAAAATTATGGCATTTGCAGGCAAATGGATGGAATTGGAAAGCATTATGCTAAGTGAAGTAAGCCAATCCCAAAAAACCAAATGCCGAATGGTCTCTCTGATTAGTGGATGCTGATGAAAGGGAGGTGGGAACATAAGAGAAATAGAGAAACACTGGATGCGACATGGGGGAGGCGGGGGACAGGAAAGGGAAATGGGTATAGTAAAGATGGTTGATAAAAAATATATATAAATATATATATATATATATATACTGTTCATTGAAAGTGCATATAAAGGTGTTTAATATGAAGAATTTAATCTGCTTATAATTTTGTGCAGTTATAAAAATTATGATTGTAACAATTTTTTTCTATTTGCCTCAACAAATGTTTTCAGTGAGCAGTGTGTACAGCTTCTGAAAATTTGTTTTTTTCTGTTATGTTTGATAACATGTATTAAAAGGCAATTTTTGAGAAAAATTAAAAAAAGAAAATAAAAAAATAAAAAAAAGAAATAAAAAAAGAAAATAAATGACTGATTTAAAGTTACAGAGCAAACTAAGTCAGAATTTTCTCTCAATCAAAATTCTGTGATGATCATGGATAAAATATTAGGGTTTATTCTCTGATTTAAGAGCAAGGAAGTGGAAAGAAGTGGGATTACAGTTTCTGGAGCTGGAGGCCATCATGAAGAAGCCTCTTGGAAATATCTGTCTTCCTTAGTGTGACAAAAAACACAGCAAGAAATCATTCTGTTTACCATATGCCCAGTGGTACGCCAAATGCTTTACATATATCATTAAATTTAATCCTTAGTGACTTTATGGTAGCTGCTTTATTTTTCTTCATTGTCTCCAGGACGAAAGCAAAGCTTAGGTAATTGTCTTAGCCCAAAGTTGCATAATAAGTGGCAGTTGTGGGACTTGCATCCATGACTGAGCCAGTGGTCTTGTTGGGCTCCAGAACACAGCACATGCCTTCCTCTAAGAGAATGGTTAGTTGTGTTTTTATCAGGATAGCTGTTTCCAAAATTTTGGGTGTCATGCATCAGTTTTGGGGGGTTTCATTTTTGTGTGGTAGTGGTGGTGGTGTGTGTGTATTTTGCAATGTGTCTTCCTTCTTTGCTCAAAGTCATTCTGATTCAATGCAAGGATATGATGACACTTGTTTCTTCTGTGATTTTCCTCATCTCCCTAACCTTATCTTCTTAGTGCTCTAATATTACAAATCCATTGCAGTTGTTTGTAATCAGCTTATTATTTAGCTACAGTACAAAATCCTAGAAAATGAGAATTTTATAGTAAAAGGGGCAGAAGGCACAACAAAATTAGGATCTGAAAGCCTGAGCTCAAGTCTCAAGTCTACCCATCTCCAGCTGTGTGTCCCTGATCAAGCAGTTTTAATTTTTCTAAGGTTTCTATTTTCTTAACTTTAAATAGCAGATAACAGTTTCCCTTGTGCCTTTTCTCATAGAACATGTAGAAAAGTCTAAACCAGTTATTTTAGTGACTCATTTATTCAAAATGAAACAACTCCAAACACCTGTATCTTTAATGCTATCACTTTTAAATCCACTTCTAAGAAAAACCTCAGAATTCTGTGTAAGAATATTTAAATTTTTTCATTGATTTGTCCCTGAAAAATTGTAGAATACAATTTGATATGGCATATAGATAGGAACTTTAGTTCACTGCTGATAAAGAATCAATTCTTTTAATATTTCTGGAGATAAATTTGATGAAACATAAAATGATTTTAATCTAGCAAACTCACTTTATTAGCTTCAAGTTTATACATGGTAATATTGCTTATAATAATGAAAAACAGTAAAAGCACAATTTCTAATAATCAGGGGGCAAAGATTACAACGACTTTAGAATATTCAAATAATGCTATACTCCTTTTCACAAAATTAAAATGATTTAAAAATCAAACAACCCTGTGGCTATGTTCATAATGATTGTATTGAATGATTGTCTTGTTTTAAAAAAATGCTACCAGAAAAAAATATAGTTTTAGTTGAGCATTAATATACCTTCCACTTTATCCATTCATCAAACATTTTGTGAGGGTAAACAGTGCCAGGCATGCTACTAGATGGTACTGACGATATGGTGGGTCAATGAAAAGTAAGTCACTAGACTCAGACTACATTCTAGAGAGGCAAAGTAACAAAGAACAACAGGAAACGATGCAAACAAAATAAAGCAGTAATGAGGTAAACAAAGAAATAAAAATTGTAGGTTTGTTTTTCTAACAAAATAAAAAATAGAGTTATGTGATAGAGAGTAAATGAGTTGGTGGATGGTGGCAACTTAAGAGAGGGTAGTCAGGGAGGCTCTGGGATGAGACTTCACAGATGGGAAGGGTTGCCCATGTGAAATGTAGGGAGAAGCATGGTTAAGAAGCACAGAACTGCAAAAGCAAACATTCTTTTGTAGAAAAAGAATCCATCATGCCTATTAGACCAGAAGTGATGCCACTATGGTTAGTGTGGAATGACGGAAGGTGGAGGGGCGCAGGTAGTGCCAAATGGAGTTGGAGAAAGAGGCAGGATCTCATTCATATGTAAGGGCTTGTATGCCACAGAAGGAGTTTAGATTTTATTTCAAGATCCATAAGAAGCCATTGAATTATTATATGCTGGGAGATGACATAATGTGATTGTTGCCTTCTGATGACTTTGAGAAGACTGGATTATAGTAGAAATATGGAGACAAATAAGTCTATTGCCAGATGGGAGATAGGAATGATTGCTGTCATTGGAGAAAAATGGGCCAAATATGAATATATTTTGAAGGTAGGATGAATTGATTTACTAAGGGACGGTATGTTGGTGGTGTGGTGGTAAAATACGTAAGTAGAATTATTGAAAATAGAAAGTTATTATGTTATAGTATAACTATAGTTAGCATGTTGTATAATAGATCTCTTGAATGTATTCCTCTTATCTAAATGAAATTTTCTCTATGACCAACATCTCCCCTACCTCACCCCTACTTCAGCCTCTGGTAACCACCATTCTGCTCTCTGTTTCTATGAGTTCAACCTTTTTAGATTCTGCATATAGTAGATGTAAATGTGTAGTTCAGGAATTGTACATTTTTTGTTGCTATAATAAAATACTTTAGACTGTGTACTTTATTTAAAAAGATTTATTTAGTACACAGTTCTGGAGATTCAAGAGCATGGTGCCCATTTCTGCTCAGCTTGGGTGAAGGCCTTCCGGCAACATCACAACATGGTAGATGGTATTAATGTGGGAGTGTGTGCAAGAGAGAGAGAGAGAAATCACATGACAAGGAGAGAAGCCAGAGAAATTCAGGGTCCAGGCTTACTCTTTTTATACAACATATAATTGCAAGAACTAATTTACTCTGTGAGACTAGCATTAATGTCTGCGGGTGGTACCTTCCTCTCATGACCTATTACTTTGTACTAGTCCTTACCTCCTAAAGGTTCCAATACCTGTCAACTTCACCATTCTGGGGACAAAATTAATGGAATACAAACCTTTGGAGAAACACTGAAACCATATTCAAATCCTAGCAGGGAAAATGTTTATGTTGGATATAATATCCAAAGATGACATAAAACATTGGTTTAATTATCCCAATGAATTATCGACCACTCTATTTGGACTCCTTCTCAAATGAACATTTAAGGGTTCATTTTAAATTTTCTCGTTATCCTTGTCCAGATGTTTTCTGTGAGGCTTTTCCCCCAAGGCCTCTGATGTGTCCTGGAGAAGCTGAATCACAACATTCAGATTTTGTGTATCATTGGTTCTTGGGTTGCTTCTTTGTTTATAAAAAAAAAATTATCTTCGCAAAATTCTGGTGTATTGTGTCTATAGTTGGCAAGAAGTAGAATGGAAAGAAGGGCCAAAAGATGGGTGGGGAATGAACATCTTAAATATAATACTCATAACAAAAGGCATATGAGGAATTGGCACACTCAGGCACTGCTGGAAGGAGTATAATTTTTTCAAATTTTCTGGAGGTCTTTTTGATACAGAGATCAAACTCTTAAAGATGTGCTTAGTTTTTAATCCATAAGTTTAATTTCTACATTATTATATGGAATTCATTTTATATGCATGAAAATATTTAGTTATAAGAAAGGTAATGGTAGCATTCATTATAATAAATAATAGGAAATAACTCTACCTAAATGATGAAATATTCTCCTGTCATTAACTGTAACATTAAAGAATGTTTAATGACATGCAAAATGTTAACATTGTTGATCAAAGAAAATTACAAGATGTTATATATATTGTGATTGAATAACAACAACAGATTGGAAGGTTTTATACCAAAATATTAGTGTTATTAGCCAGGCGTGGGGCACATACTTGTAATCCTGTAATCTCAGCAGCTCTGGAGGCTGAGACAGGAGGATCGTGAGTTCGAAGCCAGCCTCAGCAACAGAAAGGTGCTAAGCAACTCAGTGAGACCCTGTCTCTAATAACAAATACAAAATGAAGCTGGGGATATGGCTCAGTGGTTGAGTGCCCTTGAGTTCAATCCCCGGTACCCAACAACAACAATAAAAATATTAGTGTTACTGGTATTGTGATTTTTCTTCCTTCACTCCTCCTCTTTTCCTTCCTCTCTACTTCCCTACCTTCCTTCCCTCCTTCATTTCTTTTTCTTCCTTCCTTCTCCCCTTCCTCCCTCCCTCCTTTTCTTCTTTCCTTCCTTCCTTCCTTCCTTCCTTCCTTCCTTCCTTCCTTCCTTCCTTCCATGATGCACATATATAAGATAAAACATATTAAGGAAAAGAAAGAAAATTGCTGCTATTGAAGGATATATTCCAAATCAACAGAATTGGGACCTCTGATAAAGATGATGACATAAATATTAGCAACTGTGAGAAATACCAAGGAATTGGCAATGTGGGGAGTGTAGACATTCATATTTAGCAAATAATTGTTTATGATGTTCCTTCTAAATATATTTGTTGAGATATTTAGATCCCAAATGATTGAAAGTAGACATCTGGACTGCATCAAGTTTCCACTAGAGTCAAATGTGACTTGGGTCTTTGCACAAGGGAAATGGAGAACAACAAGCAGAGAGGGATGTTTTGGGAGATAATTGAGCCTGTATAGATGTTGTTTGTTCCCTTCAGTACAAGACAACTCAGAAATAAGGATTTAAACAGTCTTCCCTCAGGGTAAAAGTGACTGCTTCAGAGTCTTTCCCTCCAACCATCCCTGTGTCTATAGAAGCTGGAAGTTTGCATTTGAAATTAGATAAAAACCATGAGGCATATTTGGAGACCGGTGGAAGGCACCATTGCCTGTACATTTCTGCCTCCTTGCCTTTCATATGCTGCTGTTTCTTCTAGGAATGCCCTACACAATTCCTGGCCCCAGGTTAAGAACTACTACCATAAATGATTATCTACTTATAAATTCTTGCCATGGACAGAATACAAAATCAAGTCCCGGTCATTTGGAGTTGACTGTTAGAGGAGTCATTGTCCTCCTAGATTGTCACTAGAGTTAGCAGTCTGACTACTTACAAGTCTGACTTACAGAAGGCTGGCTTTCTGGGCTAGTTGATTTCCTGGCCATAGTTCATCATTCACTTGTGTCGTTAATCTTTCAATACACTGTATGGCTACAGGAGGCAATAAATACAGTGTAGTAAACACAGGTATGAACAGTCCCATTTGTCACCTTTGGTCTCCCTGAACTGCTGCATCCTGGTCCAAGTATACTTGTAAACCTGGCATTGCAGAGCAAGAATAGGTTGTCTCCCTGAGGCATCTGAGAGTTGCAGTAACAAAACCTTAGATCTGGCGATTGGAAAAGTAATGTGGGCAGGAGATGGAAAGAAAATAGAAGTAACAACTGTTTTTCTTTCCAAACCACCTTCATGACCATATTTCATCTACAGACCTTAATGCAACCAGTGTGGAAATCTTTGAAACTGTTTTTCACTGCTCTCACATTTAGCGATTTAGGCCTGTGTCATGCGGATAAAGCTATTAGTGCTGCTATAGTGACAAGTCAGGCAACTCACTAAAGGGGCTTGATGATGATCTATCATCACAGTCAAATTACCTTTGGACAGGATGCCACATACAGGGCTCAGAGATTCTTTCTGGGAATTGTGGAGGTACTGCCACATTCCAGGCGTGGGAGTTTAGATGAGAAGGAAGCAAAGACACTTAAGGTAAATGAACCAATCATCCTCTCTTGGGTCTTGTTTGAACAGGAAGAGAGATTGATTGTCAACTATTGAATTGATTTTTATCCATGTATTTATTTATTTATTTATTTTTATTTTTTATTTTTTTAAATATTTTTTTTTTAGTTGTTGATGGATCTTTATTTTATTCATTTATCATTTATATGTGGTGCTGGGGATCGAACCCAGTGCCTCACGCATGCTAAGCAAGCACTCTACCACTGAGCTATAGCCCCAGCCCCTATTTATTTTTTTAAAATATTTTTGTTAGTCGTAAATAGACACAATATCTTTATTTATTTTTATGTGGTGCTGAGGGTCAAACCCAGTTCCTAACGCATATGAGGCAAGCGCTCTACCACTGAGCCACAACCCCAGTCCTTTATCTATGTATTTAAAAACGTAGCACTTTGATGGCTCTCAACTTCTCTCTCCCACTCCTCTTGTATTACCAATAATGAAACTTCAGCCATGTTTTCTTACCATTCATTTAGAAATATTTCTGCTTTCATTATCTGAGGCCACAGTATTTTTTTTCTCTCTAAGCTGTCGGAGATGTGTGAATCCCATTTCTCAAATAATTTAACTAGAGATGAGGAACAAATGAATTCCAACACAGTCTAATCAGATAAGCAGTTGTTGATGCCGTACCTTGTTCTCAGCACTGTCATCTTGAATAATATCAAAGGTAACATTTCATTCCTGATCTTGATAAATAGGGAAGTACAGGTTAAAGAAATGTGGGAAAACTTCATAGGAACTACTAAGAAAAATAAAAATATAATATAATTTTTAATTAATAAAAATATACTAGCAAATATTGCATAGTTTACGAGACAGAAATAAAAAAGAAAGCAAAAAAACATTGTTAGAAAAGAAAGACAATAATGTCATTAAACAAAAATATGAGATATAATAACCAAGAGAAATGGTTTAACTTCACTTGTGAAAGCAAGGTTAACTATCTTCTATCTATAAATGAACTCCATCCTAAATAACTCTAGAAAGCAGAGTATAAAAAGATAACCCAAGGTATACCAGGAAAACACAAATAACCGGAGTATATATTGCAATAGTAATATGAAATAAGTATAATTCAGGTTCAAAAAATTAAAAGGAAACAAAGTATAATTTTATGTTGATGGAAATAATCAAAATATTGGCAACGATACTAAGTGGTAGGCTCATTCACTCTGTTGGGGGTATAATCTAGTAGATTCTTTTCAGCGCCCCTCTTCTAATATTGTTAGTCATAAGGAGGTCTCTTCTCAATGCATTTTCTTCTCATCGGGCATAGTTTTTGCAAGGTTTAACTCATCATTTTCAGGAATTTTTTTTATTTTTAAAAAAGTATCTTCTGAAATATCACATACTTTAGTCTCTTATTCTGCATAACAAATTACCACAAATGTAATGGCTTAAAGCAACATCCATGTAATAATTTATAGTTCCATAGGACAGAAATGTGGGCAAGCTTGCCTGGGTTCCCTGATTAGGGCCTCAACAAGTCAAAATCAAGATGTCAAATGGACGAGGCTTTTATTTGGAAGTTTCAGATCTCACTTTCTCTGTGCCACCAGCCAGAGAAAATTCAACTTTCAAAGAGCTCACATGATTGATTAAAACCATTTGGGGTAACTTGTCTTTTGATTAACTCAGTCAATTGGTTAGTATCCTTAAATTACACTGGAAAAGTTTCCTTCATAGTAGATGGACACAATACCTTTATTTTATTTATTTATTTTTATGTGGTGCTGAGGATCAAGCCCAATGTCTCACACGTGCTCAGTAAGTGCTCTACCATTGAGCCACACCCCAGCCCCACATGACTCTTTAAGGAATTACAATTTCTCAGCATCATTTACAAATATCTTAGTCTCTCTCTTAATTTTACCAAATTAGAATTTTGTTTTTCACATGTCTTGTAGTTTTCCAAAATTTTCCTTGATGAAAGGAGCAAACTGCAAGTTAATGTATCTGTGTTCACACTGAAAGTTTCTCTGACCATTTTTGATGTTGTTTCATTCCTTTATCAGACTGTTTTATTATTCCAATGTTTCTTTCTTTTGAATTTCCTTTTGGAATTGTTTTACATTCTATGCCTAATAATTCATATTTCAGAGTTAGGAAATGAGGGATCAAAATCCATTTCTGTTGTCTTGCTCATCCTAGCTTGTTTCTGTCTACATTGGATAATATTGTCTTGTGAGGTCACATTTGTTGAATTTAATCTAGGAGAATGCTAAGAGCCTAACTTGGGGGGTATTTTGCTTTAGAGAGGATTTGTATTTTCAAAGGCCCCTTCAAACATCCATAGCTTAATGGTATAAGAACTTGAATCTTGCTAGAGGTCAAGTTGGTAGTTACTTTGATCCTAAAATTAGTCTCAAAGTATACATATATTTTGAATTTTTTCTCTCTGATCTATATTCAATTCATCTGTCTTCTCTTTCTCCCATCTTCCTTTCCTCCTCTTGCTCCTGTTCTTTGTCCCATTCTTTCTTTCTTCCTTTCTTCCTGCTTAGTTCATGTTTATAAAAGTACAGAATCAAGTATATGGAAGACAGTATCCCCGCTGATCTCAGTGTTACCAGGGTAAAATCTGTGCCCTTTTGTGAGAGATATTTTTAAGGGAGTCATGACTGAAATGATGCTGCACAGCCTAGAGCATCAAACCATAACAAAGATGCAGAGCAGGTAGGTTTGCTTACTTTGTCTGAAGAGAGAGAGAGGGGGCCGGGGGAGAGAGATCGGAGGTGTGCAATCTCTATTCAAATATTTGGAAGAATCTCATGAGAGAGAGAAATAAGACTTATCTTTTGTCTTGCAGAAGCTGAACCAACAGGTGGATCTAGTAGGAGGGTTCACGTCAGCTCACCAGAACATAGAACTTGTACAAATGGAAACTGTCTGCCTTGGAAATGCAATCTCCCTCTCTGTGATCATGCAAATGCAGAATAAGTATCCTCTGCATTTCAACTTCCGCTAAGTTGCCATAGAAGTGCATAGATTCAAGACTGGCTGGTTCCATGACTCACTGTCTGTCTCTGTCTCTCTTTTTCTCTTTAAATATAAAATAAGAAATTGTAACCACCTGGAACAACTACTTATCCCACATTCTGACTACATGAAAGGAAATTTTGTGTTACAGTATTGAAGAAACCTTTCAAACTGGTGAATCAAAGTAATCATTAACTTATTTTACTTCCAAAATAGTTCTCTTTGTAATAAACCAAGAAAAAAAGGCAATTAATTTTTATGCAAAGTATTCCTCTCATGCATACCTACATTGGGATAACATAAGATGCATTTTCCGTAATAATTAGTAAGGTTCAGTCAGAAATAGGGATTTAGTTTTTCTTAAGGTAGAACAAGCCCTGTGCAGTGGCACACGCCTATAATCCCAGTTGCTTGGCAGGAGCATTGCAAGTTCAAAGCCAGCCTCAGCAAAAGCAAGGTGTTAAGCAACTCATTGAGACCTTGACTCTAAATAAAATACAAAATAGGGCAGAGGATGTTTGAGTGCCCCTGAATTCAATCCCCGGTACAAAAAAAAAAAAAAAAGAAGGTAGAACAGACACTGATAAATGAGAAGAGATAAAACAGCATAACCCATATAATGAAATCTAAAAATCTAAAATATATTTCAAGGTTCAGTATATTTAATATATATGTATATATATACATATTCTTGATAGAACTGGATACATGCTTTTGAATATTTTTGTATAAGATATTCAGATATTGTTAATTTTATCCTTAGAATTTTATTTGAAAGTAAAACATACTTGTTCTAAAATCATAGCTTGTGGGGAAACAAAGCATTTGATTTTTCACTATGGAATAAAAGTTTATGTTGAAATGTTTTAGAAATCTAGATATTCCTTTTCATCTCTGGATTCTACAGTGACAATAGAACTCTAAGAAAGAAAGACTTGATTTCTCTAGTCCTTCCAGGGACACACTACAGGATATAGGGGTGCCCAGAGAAAGATAGTAAGCCAGACATAGAGAGGATGGAAGCAAAGAAAGACACATTGTAGGACAAAAGGGAAATTTGGTATTATGTGTCAAAGCAAAGGGACAAGAGACCTAAACTATTTGGATTTTCTTTCTTTCCCTCTCTTCTCTCTTCTCTTTTCTTTCTTTCTTTCTTTCATGCAAGCCTTGGAAAATCAAACTGCATAATTTCAGAGGAAGTTAACAAGGGAGGAACTTTGGAAACAGTGCTAATTGGCCAAGCTCCTAATGCCTTAGATGGGAAGTCATAACTCACCCAAAGTATAGAAAAATTACAGGAACAATGGCTAAGCTGAGGAAATAAGTCTGCAGTTCTAGAGGTCAGATTCCTGCAAACAAAGATTATATATACCTACACACACACACACACATTTATATATATATATATATATACACACATACATATTTGTGTTTGGTTTTTGTAATAGAATGAAAACATTGCTTGCAGTCAGAAAATATGAATGTGTATAATACTAGCTTTGCCTCTTAAGTAGATATGACTCAATTTACTTATCTTAGAAATTGAAATGACAATATATGCTGTGATGGTTAATTTTATGTGTCAGCTTGACTGGGCTAAGGGATACCTGGCTATCCCTTATTTATGAATAAGTCTGAGAGGGTGTTTCTAGGAGAAGGTAGCATTTGAGTAAATGGACTGAGTAAAGAAGAACACTTCTCATCAATGTGGGGAGCATTATCCAGTTCTTTGACAGCTCAAGTAGAACAAAAAGGTGGAGGAAGGGCAAATTCTCTTTCTGAGCTGAGACACACATAGTCTTCTGCCCTCAGACATCATAGCTCCTGGTTCTTCAGCTTTCAGATTCTGAGACTTATACCAGAGGCTGTCCCTGGATCTCAGGCCTTTCATCTGAAACTGAATTACTGGGTTAGCTTTCCTGGTTCTCCAGCTTCTGATGGTAGGTAGTAAGATTCTTGGCTTCCATAGTTGCATAAGCAATTCCCACAATAAATCTCCTCTTATACACTTATATGGTTATGGAGAACCCTGATGGATATGATAACTCCACATGTATTTTGTGAGGGCCAAGGAAGAGTAAAAGTGTTCTATATAAAAGTGTTCTATACAGTGAGGGATGAGATGTCTTATTGTTGTTATTAACAGAGGGAATCTCTTGTTTTTGCCTACTAGGCCTGCTTTCCCCTTATTCTGGAAGTAGCAACCTCATTTTCCCTTTAGTCCAATGTCATGCTTTCAGTATATATTGCCATTCCTAGAGAGAACCTGTGACCCATACCTATCTAGCAGAAGTACTGTATCACTCCTGGCCCTGGCCCTAGTGACTTTTTTTAGAATAGATCATAAGAGTCAAGTCAGGCCAATTAGGACTTTTTGTTGGTTCTAGAGGAAAGGGAAACACCACATGCTATGGGGGAGAGAGGGGACAGTGCATGTCTGTGGCTATCCTGGGGAGGGCTTGGCTGAGAAAAAGCTAACCCAAGGAAGAAAGCAGAACCAGGAAATAGTAATAGCATTCTGAAGGCATCCTCAAGCCCTGGGATTCATATGTGCTTAAACCTGATGTATCCCTGGAATTCCCAGTTGCATAAATCCAAAAATCCCTCTACTGGTTTGATTTAGTTCTGTCCTTGGACATCAAGAGTGTATTAGCTGAGTCACTGGGAAGCTTTAACTAGAAATCATTAGTGTTACTTGGAAAATTCCTAAATCCATTTTGCATTCAGGCAATTAGGTGACTACTTGAAATTCTACCATGAAAAGCAAACTTTCAGTTCCTTCCATAGTTTTTTCCTTCTCAGATAAGGTTAGGAGGTTTTCTAGCTTACCCAACTCTTTTCATAACAACTGCCAAATCATGGTAGCTGAATCATCTCATTCCTGCTGCTAATAAACAAGGAAGGTAACAAAGAGCAAAGCAGTGCTGAGGAGAAGAGGAAGAAACCAAGGGCTCAGACTATTTCTAAAAAAGCAGATATTTAGTCTTTGAATAATTCAGGATATCCAATTCAAAGGATATTAAAGTAGTCCCTAATCTATTTATGTGAGAACATGTCACTACTAATCTAGGACATTAAAATTTTATCATAATAGTTATGGACAATTCTGTGAAAGAGTTTCACTTATTGGCTGGATTAAATATTGAAATAAGGGGAATGTTGAATTATGGAATACTGTATTGAATATTTAATGTTTATCTCCCATGAGTTCCAGAAAGAATGCCTGTTACATGTTGACACTTAATCAATACTAGTTAATGGTAGTGGTTTGAGAGCAAGTGGATGCATAATTGGTTCACAGTCCAAATTAAAAGCACAGAAGAGGGGCTGGGGTTGTGGCTCAGTGGTAGAGTGCTTGCCTAGCATGCGTGAGGCACTGGGTTCGATCCTCAGCACCACATATAAATAATAAATGAATAAAATAAAGATCCACTAGCAACTAAAAAAAAAAATTAAAAAAAAAAAGCACAGAAGAATTACGCTCAAGGTTTTAGAAAAGACTCTCAGTAATTATGGATAGTTAAAGGAAAGAATATTAAAGCTCTTACTGGAGTTGACTCTGAAAGTTCCTGAGTTCCTGAGTTTTAGTGCTGAAATTTCCTGAGTTCTTAAGCTTAAACTTATTTATATAAATTTTGGCCCTTGGTTTCTAGGTCTGATTATTTTTTTTATTTTTTTTCATACAACTTTGAATTGTATCAGATTTTATTGGGTGTCCAGCAGAAGATTCTGCCTCCAAAATCCATACTGCTTCTCAAAGCAGTGGGGAAGAAAACAGCGAGAGACAGAAGCAGGAGAGAGAATAAAGGGAAAGGTGAAGAAAAGGAGGAGGTCATGGGAGAGACAGGAAGAGTGGGGAAAGGAAAAGAAGAAAGGAGGAGAAAAAGAATAGGCATCCGGTGAGATGGTGAAGGATCAGAATGAACAAGAACTTCTTATTTTGATATAACAGGTGGATCCAACTTTTTAAAATCTAACGTTCAAAAAGTACACATGGATGGGCATATGGTTGGTGACAGGAGGTCCTTATTCCTGGAGAACTAAAAATAATCCTTTATTATGATATAAATGCTTGGTTTTTAGCTTCCAAGTACTATACAATATAAATACAAATTTTTTAATGTATTTAAACAAGATTTGACATAGAGATAATAGAAATTAATTTTAAGTCATTTAAGATTTTTTCTCTTAGCTTAATTGAAAGACATTTGGCAGAGAGAAATAATTTTAATAATGGTGGTTGGGGGAGAACATGCTGCTGGTGACCTTAGAAGATCTCCGGCAGTTTTTTTTTTTTTTACCCCTGGGAATTGAGCAAATGATTGTTAGGACAGGAAGGGAAAGAAGATGGTGAAGAGGTTTGCCCCTGTGACCATTTACATATAGTTTTTTGTTTTTGTTTTTTTCTTTTTAGGTTGCTGTCCTGCCAAGTTCTTGGAGGCCTTTTCAGGGATCCGATAAAGCTAACAGGGAAATTTAGTGCTGGAAGCATAGTTCCATGGTAGAGTGCTTGCCTAGCAGGAACAAGGCCCTGGGTTCAATTTCCAGCTACACACACATACACACACACACACACACACACACACACACACACACACAGGATAAGCTCACATGGCATATTCCCATTTATTGTACAGAAAAAAAACTTTCATTCACCTGAGCTCTATTACAGTGAAAAGGGATTAGTAAATGGAAGTCATTGCTTTAACCCTACACTTCAATGGTTTGATGAAGTTTGAGGAAAACAAGAATAACTTGTGTGTTGAGGATCAATGATTTCACATTTATAAAGCACAAAGCTTATTTATAGTTTTGAAAAGAGTCTATTGAATATAAAACCACCTCATTATCACTGGTAACATATCCAAATATCTTGCCAACATTTTTTCTGATTCAGATTTACAGTTTATATTAAAAATGTGGTAAAAATCTTCCCTTGGATCTCCTTTCTGTCAATTGTGGCAGCACAGAACTAGCATTATTTTATCATTTCTGTTTTCACAAGGGTGTATCTGGCTGTTTTGTGAGACATTCTGGGGAAAAAAGGGGGAAAAGAAAGAAATGATAAAAGTGATATTCATTTAAATAAACCTCATAAAGAGATACACCTTGAAAAAAAGTAAGTATGGCTGCAGAACTGTACACAATTAGAACCACATTGTAGAGTAGTTTTCCAAATGATAAAGGGTAAGTCAGGATATAATAACAATAGCAGCAGGAGTTGACATTTAATTGAGGGCTGAGCATTTATCAGGTATTATTGTGCGTGCTTTTGCTGTATTTATTATCTTATGTAATTTTCACAAAGACTCTGTGATAACTGCTGTTCCATTCTTATTTTATTTATAAGGAATCAATAAAACAAAGATTGTACAGAATGTATTAGGGTATGCAGAAAGAATGGAATGCATCTGAATTCGAGGATATCAGAGTTAATCTCCTGTATCCTAGCACAAGGATGCTAAAAAGTATTTGGTAGACACAGAGGGCAATAAAGCTTAATACACTGATATAGAAAAGAAATAAAATAATAAAAAGGCATATTCACAGACTCAAATGGGCTGTCAGCTTGGTTTAAGAAACTCTAAAATAAATGCTATGCTTGTTTTCTTAATTTATGGCTCCTTTATGTGCTGAAAACCTTCTAATCTCTGTAGCACCCCCTCCCCCCCGCCACCTTTACAAAGAGTATGGCACTGGGCAACTTCCATCTTTCAGTCAAATTATCTGCAAAGACCTAGCATCTTGTTTGCACATACATTATTACCACTTTAAGAATAAGTAAAATAAATACGCAAAATACTAGTAATGGTGGTAATATTTTTGGAGCAAGAGTAAATATGCTCTGCTTTGAACAGAGCTGAACTTGACGTAGGTCTTATTGACTTTTAAAAAATTAACTTCTATTTTTCTTTTCATTCCTTCAAAAAGAAAAGGGCTAAAATAGCAGTCAGCACTCTGCAAGCACTTAGCTTGTCAGTGAACTATTTATTTGGTTTTAAATAACGTGGTTTAACTGTGGCTGTTAGTGAAGTAGGGACCTTATGCCACAGGCGCCCGCACTATGCACCACAGGCCACAGAAGAGCACTTAGTAGTTGTGTGTAATCAAGTTTGTGAAGTCTCATCCCGAAGAGTGCTTAAGTATTTATAGGAACACTACAATAAATCTTCTGTAAATGATAAAATCTATTGTAATATCAATTATCTCTTAGTTCTTAAGTTTGAATTTTTGTGCATGTGTGATCTTAAGGTCAGACACTTCTGGAATGTGTGGAAGCTGAGGTAAATCCAAGGTAGTCAAACACAACATTCATTCGTTCACTGAATGCTCTGAAAAAAATGCCAAGTTCTAATTACTATGCTGGATGGGAATAAATAAGTTTGATGATGCCCTTAAAGTGCTCAGTTAAGTTTGGGGAGGAGAATTTGAATGTGTTAAATATTATTTTCTTGGGAAGTAAACAATGAAATAAGCACCTTTCAACACAGCTACAACCTTTCAACATACCTTTGAACACAGTTACAACACAGCTATCCAACGATTTCTTGAAGACAAGACCATAATCCTTTTTGGAATCTCCTTCCCACATATGGCACGTAACAATGATGTGATGAATTTGTGTTCTCACAAAATGTCAAAAGTTGCAACGAGGAGAACTTGGCAAGTCTTGGGGAGCTGAATGCCAAGTCCTAAGTTGTGCCCAGAGGTGGAATCTTCCCACCTCACGTTCTGAAGGAACCTCAGATGCTTGTGTCCACCCTACTCCACGGTTACATCCTCTCCTCTATTTTTTTCAGAGGACTAGTGCTTAGAAAAGTTTAGAGAGCAACTGAAACTGAACCAAGCTTTTTGATCCTCAAAATATTCAGCTGATTTGCATGACTCGGTGTCTCTTTCACAGGTAGGCAAACTGTAGAAAAGACAATTTAGGATCGGAGGAGGTATTCTCTTGCTCCCTTTTAGTCAGACTTTAACTTTGTAAGCAGGAGTGTGATGGCTACAGTTAATTGAAGTCTGAGAAGAACTCCGCAAGGATAGTGGAAACAACCACAGGCTCAGGGACTTTGCCTGCCGCGCCCCTTCCCTCCTCCCACCACTCCTAGGATTAGACAGATCACTGCAACTGCAGATTAGCACGCAGTCCGCCTCCCATTCCTAACAACCACGTCTAGGAAACCAGAGCTTTTAGGTTGGAGGGATCCGCCCCCTATTGACTCCGCCCTTCCATTGACCCCGCCCCAGGTTGCTTAGGAGATGAAAGACGCCGAATCTTGGTTCTGGTAGCACTTTGCAGGACCGTGTAGAGGGAAATCCTCCGAGGTCTGTACTCACAGCGGCCATGCGGGGCGGTGACAGCCCCTGCCGGGAGTGGTGCAACAATAATCAATACTGGTTTGAGATCGGACCCACGGACCTGTTCGAACGCAAGGGCTCCCTGACCCTCCGGTCCTTTCACAAGAAATATTCGAAGCCTGTGTTGGTGCATTCCTGGTGAGCAAGCTAGCCCCAGTTCCGGGATGCTGGGGAAAGGGAGGAGTGGAATAAAGATAGAACAGGAGAGAGGAAAAGGAGGAACAGAGAGGGAGCAGTAGAGGAAAGGAGAGAGGAAACAGAAGAAAGCCACAAAAGAAAGGGAGAAGAGTAAAGGAAGAAGGAAAAAGAAAATAAAGTGAGGAATTAAAAAGCGCACAAGAGAAAGAAATGGAGCAGCGTAGAAGAGACAGAAGGCAAAGGGAATCAGATACCTTTCAAGGAGCTATGAACAGGGTGAAAGTGAATTGGGCAGTTGGAGAGGCGAGTCTCTCCAGGAATACGCTTGCGCCAGGATACGCCAGGACCTGCTGTGCTGCTGCCGTGCTCCCTGGCCATCTGAGGTTTCACACCATCAGTGCAGAGAAAGCCCCTGGTGGTTTCAGAGGCTTGGAAATCACCTACAAGTACTTATAAAAGGCAGATCCTATTAGAAAGCCAGAAGTACGGCCTGGAGGGTTCGAGGGAGATGTGCACTAGAGGACTAGCCTTCATGGCTGTCTTAATGGTTTTGAGGTGTAGCACTTGAAAGAGGTCCTTAAATATCTCTCAGGCTATTTACTAAGATTGTTCTAACCAGAGGTAGCACGCTGGAGTCTCCCACTGGGTAAGACCAATAGACACAGTTTGTTCAATAGACACAGTTTGTTTGGCATGTATTCTGCCACATTTTTTCTTTTTAAAGAAAAAGAAAAATAACCACATTTAAAGCTAGGAAATTCGTATAAAAATCCAGGGTTGTGTTTTCTCTTGAAAAGTTGAAAGGCCAGGCAAGAGAAGATTTTATCCTCCTGGGAACTATGAATACACAGGAGCTAAGCAGTTTGCCCTTTAAGATGGGTATCGTTCTCTCTCTAGGAACCTTTACTTAGATTGTTTCTGCCTGATCCCAGAAGGCATTTGTATTACTTCCTGTTCTTTAGAGTTTGTGCTTAGAATTCATTAGAGCTTCTCTTTATAAAATATTATAGCAACACCAAGATGTATAACTGGTAGAGAAGTGAAGACTGTCTTTTTCTGTGGTCAATTTTCCTGGCTATACAGTTGACAATCATTGTTTTTAAATATTTGGAATATTTTGGGAACCAGACAGAGAGAAATGAAAAGAAGACATAAATCATGTTGACTTTATGCTTTTGCCTTTGAAAGGAGATGAATGATTTTTGACTCTAGCCCTACTTGCTTCTATTCATTCATGTGATTTATATGATACCTGCAGTTTCTGTCTTGCAATCTTTCTAAAGCCTACTCCTTGCTTTCCCACAAGTTTCCTCCCCCACTTTTATTTCTTATCCCTAAAACTGACTCTTTTTACTTTGAACTCAGTGTGAGAGGTTAGATAGATTTGGATCCAAAGCTACACTGGAAACAGACAATCCTTTTTTAGTTTCATATAGGGCTTACCCTATATACCCATAGCTCTCTTGGCTTTTCTGTGGTTCTGTTACTCCATGAGGATTTGGACATAATATAAATCACCACTAGAAGTTATTGTTAAAGAGCAAGAACTATTGCAAAGGGACAGTACTTTTGCTTTCTTCTGCACTATGATTGTTTTGAAAAGCTGCCTTGTGAACATCATAGACATCAGTAGCAAAGCCACAGAAGAACATTAATGTGAAAGAGGAGAGGAACCTGGTGAGGGGAGAAGGGTAGTGGAAGACTCAAAGTAATTCCAGTGCTGCTGAAAATGTTATGCTGTTGACTTTGAAGGAAGATTTGGGAGCAAGAAGATTTAAATTCAACTCAGCAAACACTTATGTGGGGACATACACACATGTTGGGGACATAGAGATAGAAACACACTTTTATCAATGAGATAATTTATATAAAACATTTATCATCATGCCTGTAACATAGTAAGTGGTAAATATTATATGAGAACTAGTATTATTTATTTAGTATAACATAATGGTTATAAGCTTGGGCTCTAAGTTTGAATACCAATTTTGCTGCTATGTGATGTGGCAAGTGACATGACCACTCTGGGCCTTTCTGTTTCTGCTTCTGTAAAATTATGGTGATAAAATATGGTATAGTATGTGAAGCACCCATTAACATATAGTCTGGCACATAGTAAGTGCAGTGAAAGTTGTATACGTGTTCAGTTTCACCTACTTGCTAAAATCTGTAGCTCAAAATCAAGGCACTTTCATGGTCACTTACAATCATGTGCAGAGCAACAAAAAAGGCCAAAAAAATTTTTTCCCCAACATGTGTTCCTAGCTGACATTAAACAAAGCCATATTTTGCTTTCTTATTTCTGCTCTCATACTGTAAACATAAACTATTTAATGATAATTTTTTTGCATTTCTTGTGTGTGTATGTAGTTTTGCTTTTGTTTTTGTTTTTTGTGTGTAATATTGTTGTTAAAACAGCCTCTAAGCATTGTACCAGAGTTCTAGTTGGAGTGCCTGAGTGCAAGAGGGCTGTGATAAACTTTGCAGAAAAATCACTTGTGGTAAATAAGCCTTGTTCAGGTATGGGGTATATTGCTGTTGGCAGTAAGTTCATAAAGCAACAATATGTATTAATTAAATTGTCTTTAAAAAGAAATGCACATAAAGCAAGTTTATGTATTGATCAGTCCATGAAAATATTGTGTCTAAAGGTTCACAGAAATCTTATACTGTCTCTTTTAGGAGAAATGATTCAGAATTCACTAATGGAGTGTTGATGTCAACTTTATAAAACATGTGAACAATGAGATTTGACTGTAAAATGTGAGAAATACTAACATTTTCTGCAGCTGGGCTATACTTCTAACATACATCCTTGTTTTTCTTCTATATCCAACCAGTCACCAAAATCTGTGCTAAAAAAGCTGCATAAGCTGGGTGCGGTGGTGCAAGCCTGTAATCCCAGCACTTAGGGAGGTTGAGACAGGAGAATCC
Source organism: Xerus rutilus (assembly GCA_028644305.1). NCBI lineage: Eukaryota > Metazoa > Chordata > Mammalia > Rodentia > Sciuridae > Xerus > Xerus rutilus. The sequence goes on along the minus strand of CM053399.1, from coordinate 121,285,105 downwards.
CGAGTTCAAAGCCAGCCTCAGCAACGGCGAGGCTCTAAGCAACTCAGTGAGACCCTGTCTCTAAATAAAACACAAAATAGGGCTGGGGATGTGGCTCAGTGGTCGAGTGCCCCTGAGTTCAATCCCCAGTACCAAAAAAAAAAAAAAAAAAACCTGCATAAAATTCAGGGTATGGGGGCTGGGGTTGTAGCTCAGTGGTAGAGCGCTTGCCTAGCACACGTGAGGCACTGGGTTCCATCCTTAGCACCACATAAAAAATAAACAAATAAATAAAATAAAGGTTTAAAAAAATGTTAAAAAAATTCAGAGTATGTAAACTTCTGAAAGAACAATGTCATTGACTATTTTGTTTTTATGCATTTGGGTCATAATTGCTAACTTTCTATTAACTTACTTTATGATATATTAAGATGTTTATTAAATTTTAATGCCTTTTATTAGTGGTCTTTTGTTTAATTGATGAACACTTGATACCTATAATACACCATTTGGGTGACTTCTCAACTGAACATTTTATCAATTAAGTTACTGAACCTATATATACACAATACAGTCTGTAACTGGTTTATAATCAGTAAATTCTGATTTACTTCTGATTACACAGATTAAACATTTGGATATTTTTCTGTTTCTTTTTATCTGGTATGTAATAGAAATCTGATTGACCTCTCTGCACATTTTAAAACATTCGTGTATGATGGACATCATAAAGTAATACAACCAGGATGGTTGTTTAGGGACATATCAGATCCATAACTGGACAGAAGACATTGCTCAGGAGCCCTCTTTTTTAACCACAGTGGAGAACAGATAAAGCCATTGTCACCCTTGATGCTTCTGAATGATAGATGCATTTTCTAGAAATTATTCTTCCCTACACCTTCTGTAGCATTTATGGAACCTTATCCTCAGATGTTTCCATTAGAAATTCTAACTTGAGAGGAAATTTTTTCCTGAGGTAATTTCCCACTCATTGGAATAATGGAAAAATAAGAACCAGAACAATTTAGACTTTCCCTTAATGAATTCTCTTGTGTGATGCTATTCATTCATTCATTCTCAGCTTTTCCTTGGCCAAACTGACATCCAGTAGTAAGTGATAATAATTTAAAGTAAAAAAAAAAAAAATCATTCAGATCTCCATGGAGACAGTTCCTGCTCCGGTCGCCATGGTGACACTTAGTTTTAAGGACTCAGGTTAATTTTATGTATTTGTAATTTCAATTACTTTTCTTTCTTGCTAAACCTCAAATTAAAGAACCGGGGTGTTTTAATTCCGACATCCCTCCATCCTACCTTATAATAGGAAAAAAAACAAGGAGAAAGGAAAAAAAGGAAGAAAAAACGTGATAATTGTGGGAGGAAACTCATAGTTCTAAAGATTTTTCACAAAAACTCACTTGGGCATGGATAATAAATTAGAATTGAAGGTGAAAACTAATCTTCTCTGTGAGGCTTCTCAGACTTCTATCCTACTGTGCTCTTTAGACAGGGAGTTCACAAGTGTTTAAGGTACTTCACATTCAGTGGAGAACCCAATTCCAATCATTAGCATACTTAAATAGAAAATGGAGTGGATTTTCTAATTTGCTGTGTCATTCTTCCAGTATTTGATGAATGATTTCATTCAGTACTGACCTTTAAGTATTTGGAATTGCTCACATCACTAAAGGCCAAAGCCAGAGACATGTAGATCTTGGCTAGCCTGCAATGCTATCTCCTTATGCCTCCAGCACCCACACAAAAACTAGGATAAAAGCAAAGAAAAAATAAAGCCCCCTACTAACCACATGCCGCAGCTGCACCCTTTGCTGAAATCCACAAGGGCTTCCCCTCCTATTAAGCCTCCTATATTTAACATAGACTTGGGCCTCCATGGAAAGTTTAGTTACTCTTATTTTTGTGTACATCTGAGGCAAGTTTGGTTATCGGATTTTCTTGCACACAGCATATAATTTAAATTGAAGGGAGAAGGTTCTAAGGGGCTTTTTCATCAACAGTGAGAAGTGAAAAGAGTAAGCCTCTGGATAAGAGATAAGAACACAGTGAGTGCTCAATTGGTGTTTATCCAATAAATGAATATATCAACAGATAGAAAGTAGACAGAAACCCAAAAGACACCACATGCTAGAGCAAAAACATCTATATCTATATGTTTATACACACACATATATTTATTTTATTTTTAGATGAGGTCTAGCTATGTTGTCTAGGCTGGCTTCAAACTCACAAACCTCCTGCCTCAGCCTCCTGATTATCTGTGACTACAAGTGTGTTCCACTATGGCTAACTCCTTTTAGAAGACCCTGAGGCAAAAGGCTATAATATAACAGAATTCCATAATAAAACCAGCCCGTTTCCATAGCCATGATCGTGATGCAATGGGGTGCATATTGGCCACCTCAGTATTAGTCACTTTAGAATGGAGAATTTGAAAACGGGAGTTAGGATTGCACTGTTCCTCATTGCCGGGCATGACATCCCACCAGGGACTGATAGTAATAAGCAGATTTTGAGTTAATGGAGGGAGAAATGATATTTATCCTTTATAAGGTTATTTTTATTTCTTAACTTATAAAAGTTCCAAATTACAATATCCTGTGGGCATTTAGTATGATGAAATAGTAGAATAAGGACATGAAAATATATTCACTATCTAGGGGATAGCAGAATAAAAAATTTGCATACAACTCAGATGCATGTATAAAATTTATTTTCTGAAGCTAATCTTTATAACTTTTCAATTGTTGGTTACTACAGAAAAATTTAAACATACCAATTAAAACTTATTTCTACCTCTTCAAGTTTAAGCAGCCTGCTTTAGGTTAAAATTGTCCCTTTCAGAACAGTGCCCACTCTTTCTGAGTCCTTCCTCCTCCACATTCTCCTTCCTCCGATGCCATCTCTGTGTGTGTGAGAGGGACCGAGGTTATGTGCTATGGGGGTGGGGGTTGGGGGACTCAGGCCTCCAGATCTATGTGTGTGGGTCCTTGTTTGTGCTCACCTCAAGCTGAGCCTACTGCTTTGCCTGCTACTGGTGGATTTGTGGCTGAGACTTGTTTTATTGAGGACCTGGTGTCCCTGCCTAAAGACTCAGTCCATCTTGGCTTTTGCTGATACTGAAGATCCTTATACCAAGCTCATCCTCTGACTTAAGACTAGTCACCCTAAAGGCACTGTGGTAGGGCCACCACATCCTTCAACATGGTAGTCTGTGGCCACCCATAGATGCTCAACTCAGCTTCCACTGAAGTGTCCCATAGAGAGGGTAAGTGTAGGCTTTGGTGTGCCTGGGATAGTCAATTCTATTGGCCTAAGACAAAGGGCACTTTCTATAGTGCCCTTCTTCAGAAGGTAAACTCTAAGATCATTCTAGCTCTGGTTAATAGAAGCTTAAGAAATTTGGAAGCCCCTTTATTTCTCAAAATGTGTGACTTTCAAGAAAAATATCTCACTCAGGACTCAAAAATTTAATTTATTTCAGTCAGAAATTAATTATCAATGCTTAATTTTTCTTCATATTTCTGGTGAAGCAGTCCTAATTCTTCCCAAGGCAAACATGGATGCCTCTGATTTATTATTTTAAAGGGAGTTCATTCAGCAAAGTGCAAAGATTAATATTGGAAAACATAATTTCATTCTAAGTAAGTCTTGAAACAAGCATATACTAGAGCCTTTGCTAAAAAAAAAAAGCACATGTCTATCTGCATTAAAGAGACTGGAAGCATATTCACCACATAATAGAAAATATTTATTACTGGGTGGTGGATCACTGGGCTATTTGTCCTTTCTCTCTCTCTCTCTCTCTGCTACTTCTACATTTTTCTATAAATAACTTGTATTATTTTCATAGTAAGAATAAAGTAAAACTACTTTAAAAATTTGATGTCATTTTCTACATCTTTCCCCATGAAGCAAATGTTCTCTAAATGATCAGAACATAGACAAAATACTTCATCTCTTTCAGAGTCTGACTCACTCTCAGTGGCTTATTATGAGTCTTTTTAAAATATCTTTTTAATTGCTAGTTTATGCTGGGTAAAAAGGATGCTGCCGTGCACATTCATTTGGTTTAGCCACGCTTTATTCTTGTCTGTGTTCTATAATGGTAGATTCTATGCCATAGTTATTTTTAATCTAGTCCTACGTTTTTATTCCTCAATATACGCATGTTACCCATAAGCACTTTTGAATGGAGTAGTTTTTTGGGAGAAGTACTTTATTTTCTATTTTTTGAGATAAAATTCAGGAGACCTTGCCTTCATTTGCCCAGAATCCACCTTTTACTTTCAGTTTTCTCTTTTTTGAAATTCTAATTCCAATCAAATGCTTTCTTTCTTTCTTTCTTTTTTTTTTGGTACCAGGGATTGAACCACTTAACCATTGAGTCGTTTTTGTGTTTTATTTTGAGATAGGATCTCACTCAGTTGCTTAGGGCCTCCCTAAATTGTTGAGGCTGATTTTGAACTTACAATCCTCTTGCCTCAGCCTCTGGAGGCATTGGGATTACAGATATGTGCCACCACGCCTGACTCAAATGCCTTTTTAGAAAACCAGTGGTGCTACTATCTTTGTGTGAAGGTTTGCTGAACTTAGTTGACATTTACAAAAGTAAGACAGTTTTGCATGCAAGGTGAACCCTTGGAAGGCAGAGAATCAGAACAGGAATTTCCCTATATGGGCACACTGGGATTAGGAAAGATCACTGCTCTGCCTAAGGGACTCTGCCTCAAGCTAGTACCCTACCCTATGACTATCCAATAGTCAGGGCTTTGGGAGCCACCAGAACACTTTCCACATTGTAATGCTGCCACAGTCATCTCTCTCAGATGGTCTCAAGGACTTTTTCACCAAGCTTCCCTTATTTTACCTCACTGATGATCTCTTTCTAGATAAGGATGTGGGAGTTAAGGGAGAAGGTTAGAAGAATGTAGGGCTTGGTGGGACTTTTGACAAGGAGAGGGTCAGGCTATAGACATCCAGATACCCAGGCTCAAGGCTCGGGATTTTTTGTTTTTTTGTTTTATAGCACCAGAAATATTATTAAGTGTTTCTGAGTTTGGCTCATCACCTACCGCCCTTGGTACCTTCTTCTTTTGGTAACAAACTCTTTTGATTGCTAGTGACAGATACTCAATTAGCACTAGCTTAAGTAAACAGAGTGAAATTAACCCAAGATATTCATGGATGGTTGGTTATCAGATAAGAAAGACAGAAGTACAGCTGGACCTTAGAAACAACCAGACAAAGGAATGCAGATGCTAACAGGTTTTGCTGTATTTCTTTTCTTTCTTCCTCTTTGTGTGTTGTTTCATCTTATCATGGAAGACTATAGGAAACATGGCTGCTGCAGCTGAGGTTTTTATCTTACATCTTCAATCCCACAAAGAAATTTGGGCTTTAAGGTATTTTCAGTTTCATATCAAAAAACTTCTGGTCCGATGCCTGTTCCTGCACCAAGTATCTGTTTGGAGTCTTCTGACTGAACATGATCAAATGGAAACATGGCACCTCTCCAGCAGTCATGGAGCAAGGTGTATGTAACCCAGGGCAAGAAGAATTCGGTTGGTGATCCTAGACTCCCAGACCAGAGAGCAAATTCCAAACTCCAAATACCCAGTTTCATAGTAAAAATTTCATAATATAGTACTATGATGGAAATTTCCTACTCTTGAAATTGTTTTAACTTTAAACTCCTACTCAGTGCAGGTGTAAAAAACTGACCTTAAGTGTAATGGGCAGAAAAAAGAAATCTTGTGTAGAGATCAAGTAAGCATATTTTTTTTGTGGTGCTTTGAAAGTTAGTTATGAATAAATCTGAATATTGTGTTGTTTTTGATAGACACCAATCATTTATTGCTGTTTCCTTCATTTCATTTTGAAATACAATTAAATTTTAATTGTTATTAGTCATGCTGTGTGTTTTCTTTATTTTGATTTAACCAAGTTTTGATGCATTAATAAGGATAATTAATTGGCATAAATATGATATGTTTCTTTGGTAAGATATTAGTTTCCCTAATCAGATTGCTCTAGGTTCAATTAAATGGAAGAATTAATATAATATCATTAATGTATTGCAAGACAAATTTTGGTGCAAATAATCTAGCCTCCTTTTGTAGAAAGTGATAGGAAGAATATTTTAATATTACAACATAAGAATGAATAACTTGTTACAATTTTTAAAACAGAAAAATTGAATCACTAAGCCAGGAGCCAGAAGCATTAAATAAGCTTTAAAAAAAATCACTAAGTTTTTTCCTCCATTATTTTTTTTTTAAGATAAAAGGCTCTTCTTGGAAAAGTATTTATTAAAATATATTTATTGCCGGCCGCAGTGGTGCATGCCTGTAATCCCAGCAGCTCGGGAGGCTGAGACAGGAGGATTGTGAGTTCAAAGCCAGCCTCAGCAGAGACGAGGCGCTAAGCAACTGAGTGAGACCCTGTCTCTAAGTAAAATACAAAATAGAGCTAGGGATGTGGCTCAGTGGTCGTGTGCCCCTGAGTTCAATCTCCAATACCAAATATATATATGTTTTATTGGGGGATGAAGGTATAGCTCAGTGGTATAGTGCTTATTTAGTATGTGTGAAGACTTCGGTTGTATCCTCAGGAACACACGTGCATGCACACACACATAACACACACACATGGGTTGAAAACACATTTATTGATCCACTGCTATGTCAAAGGCATTCTGCAGGGTCAGAAATTTTACAATGACCATTCTCCTTATCTTTAAGACATTAGAGATTGCTGTGGGACAAGAGTGGGGAGGGCTGAGCGGGGACAATGCACGAAGATACATGCTATGATTAGGGGAAAGAATCGTATTCTGGGAGCATCTGGAGGAGCATTAAACTTGGGCCTGTAGGACCAGATCAAGTCTTCTAGAGGAGGTTCATCTAAACTGTAGGATCCACAAGGAGAACCAAAGTGTGGTAGGTTAGTTTTCAACAGAGGGCAGTGTAATATGTGTAAGCATTTTTTGTTGCATTATGACTGATATGCTGTCGTGTAGTGTATAATTACATGAACTGTGACCCTTAGTCATGAGAGTGACCACAGCATCTTAACAAAATTTATCCATCTATATGAGGCCTAATTTATGTATCTATAAACCTATAACCAATGAGTGGAAACAGCAGAGATATTGTGCATTTACAATTGATAAATTAAGGTTAACTGGTTTTCTTTTCTTTTAATATTTTTTATTATAGATGGACACAGTGCCTTTACTTTATTTTTTTATGTGGTGCTGAGGCTCAAACCCAGTGCCTTGTATGTGCTAAGCAAGTGCTGTACCACCAAGCTACAAACCCAGCCCAGTGAACTAGTTTTCATATATCCATTCATAGTAAGGATGAGAACAGCAACATCCCTAATAAATCTCTAATCATTTATTCAGTCACAGAAAGGGATTTCCCTAATCACTTTTACATAAGATCCTGAGCATTTGGAGCTGAGTGGCACTTGCTCTCCTTGCAGGGATGCATGCCAATACAGTAACCACTGGGTTATTGCAGACGATCTCCTAGAGGTTAAGATATTGTGACCTCCCACCCAGACCTCAAAAAATGTGTTGCGTGAATTGTTAAAAAAAGTATAGTCTGGCTACATTATATGGTTTTTCTTGCATGTTAAACAGTTCTATAATTAATATAAGTTATTTGTAGGTGCTATCTCTGGCTGGTTTACACTTAGGCCAAAATTAATGTAGTGAATGTCACATGATAGGTCTTCCGGATCATTGTCCCAGCTCCTGTCCTTGCAACTGTGACAAATAAACTTATCAAATGTCCTACTAGATATTCAGGCACAAGTTGGAATTTTTCTTCCACTATAAACCACATGGGCTGAATATCATCTTGGGGAACAATTCTTTACTCTTTGATAACTTCCTCTATTTCTTCCTCATAAATCATCTATTTTTAGACCTTTTGTCTCTACTGGGGAAAGTTTTAGTAATTATTTTTTCTTACAAAGTTATGTATGTCATCTAACTTTCCAACTATATTTGCATAGAGTTATGGAAATAAGCATTCAATATGTTAAAATTTTCTTCTTTGGTTTCTTCAGTAGTCATATTTGTCTATTTTTGCAACGACTTTATTAAGATATAATTCATATAGCATACAAAACTCCTCTTTCAAGTGAAAAATCCAATGGCTTCTAGTATATTCATAGAATTGTGGAACCCACTACCACAGTCAATTTTAGAATATTTTCATTACCCCCATGTAAATTCTGTTTCCCTTAGCTTTTACTTCTAAACCTCTTAAAACACTTAATCCTCAAGCCCTAGGTAGCTGCTAATCTATTTCCTGTTTCTATATATTTATCTGTTTTGGACATTTCATATAAATGCAATTTTATAGAAATTATGGTGTTTTGTGACTTACCATAATGTTTCCAAGGTTTATTCATGTTGTAGCATTTATCAGTATTTTATTTCTTTTTATTGTTTGATAATATTGTATTATATGACTATTGTATTCCTCTCTTTTGTCTTTGCTCTTTTTTTTTGACTTATTAGATACAAGTTTATACCATTTACTTACTCATTTATTTTTCCATTTTACTTTTTATGTTTTCTAACTCATTTAATTGTTTTTAAGTTATTGATTTGCTTGTTCTTTTTCTATGTTTGCTAATTTGATGTTTCATTTATCTATTTTTCTTTGTTCACTTTTAGTGATATAAGTACTTACAGCTTTGAATTTTTCTGTGGGTACTGCTTTAGCTATATTCTATGGATTCTTATAAGTGGTATTTTCATTTGTCTGTATTTTTGAGAAGTTCATCAAGTTGAGTCACATCTTTGACTCAAGCTGTTTGATAACGTGTTTAAATGTTTCCAGATTGAAAAAAGATCTTTCAAAATGTTACTAATTTTTAGTTTTATTGCATGGTGGTCAGGAAATGTAATATATTTTTCAAATATATTGAAATATATTTTCTTAATTTTTATGAAAGTTTCATGTACTTTGGAGTTGAATTCTTTAGGCAGAGCATCAAGTATTTGGTTTTGCTCTTCTTCCCATATGAATTCTAAGCTCACCCACTTGTCCTAGGAAAATGACCCAAGTTCCATCTAGACTGAGGTCAAAAGTCTCAGATCTGCTGCTCATGCCATAATTTCTTTACCAAGTCTAGCTGTGGTTCTTCTTAGTTCAAAAACCTATGAGGAAAATATTTCATGGCCCCAATTTATGTAATCTCTCATTTCCCTTTACTTTCTTATTCATTTATTTATTTTTATTTAAAAAAATTTGTAGATATATATAAACAGAATGCCTTTATTTTGTTTTGTTTTTATGCAGTGCTGAGAATAGAACCCAGTGGCTCACACATGCTAAGCAAATGCTCTGCCACTGAGCTACAGCCCCAGCCCCTCATTTCCCTTTACTTTGTTTGTGCAAATCAGCCAACTATTTTCTGAATTCATCTCATTCTCTTTCTTTATTTGTTCTAATTAGTTATATATGACAGTAGAATGCATTTTGACATATGATACATAAATGGAGTATAACTTCTCATTCTTCAGGTTGTACCTGATGTAGAGTTACACAGGTCATGTAATCATATATGCACATAGGGTAATAATGTCCAATTCATTCTGTCATTCCTACTTCCATCCCTTCTCCCCTTCTTTCACTCCCCTCTGCCTAATCCAAAGTTCCTCTGTTCTTCCCTAGTGCCTCAGCTCCTTATTGTGAATTAGCACTTGCATATCAGAGAAAACATTCAGCCTTTGGTTCTTTGAGATTGGCTTATTTTTATTAGTATGATATTCTCTAATTCCATTAATTTACTGGCAAGTGCCATAATTTCATTCTTCTTGATGGTTGATCAATATTCCATTGTGTATATACACCACATTTTCTTTACCTATTCATCTGTTGGAGGGCACTTAGGTTGGTTCCATAGTTTAGCTATTGTGAATTGAGCTTCTATAAACATTGAGGTGGCTACATCACTGTAGTATGCTGATTTTAAGTCCTCTGGGTATAAACCTAGGAGTGGGATAGCTGGTTCAAATAGTGGTTCCATTCCAAGTTTTCTGAGGAATCTCCATACTGCTTTCCAGACTGGTTGCACCAATTTGCTGTCCCACTAGCAATGTACATCTCATTCTTTTTAAAAAATGCTTTATTAAAAACAGCCAGTAGAAATTCACAGAGAACTAACAGTTTTCTAGAAGTCTCTTTTCAGTCTCACTAGGTACATGGGTTGACTTCTGACTTATTGTGACTACCAAATGTTTGACTTTTCTAGTTTATTTCTTCTATCCAGCATTTGGCCAATGCCATATATTTTACATTTTTGTTACAGCAGTACCTGTTCTGCTTTTGATATAAATTTCTTCGGTAGCCTAGGCTAGGCTTAATCTTTGATAAAAAAAATAACCCCCCAGACTCAGTTACTTATCACATAAAGGTTCATTTTCTGCTCATATAATGTTCACTGTAGTTTTTGGTGGGGGGCAGGCACTCCTCTGGGACTCAGGCTGATTGAAATCCTATCATTGCTGTGGTTTAAATGTCCCCTCCAAAACTCATGCTGAAATATGACTGCCACTGAAATCGTATTAGGAGGTGGGATCTCTTAAGAATGGTCATTATCTTGGGAGCAGGTTAATTATGTCATGAGGGGCTTTTGTTATAAAGCAAGCTTGCACTCTTTTTCTCTCTTTCATGTGATGCTGTCTTCTACATACTGACACAGCAAAGAGGCCCTCACCAAACACCAGCACCTTGATATTAGATGTCACAATCTTTGTAGCCTTTTCTCTGTACTTACTGTGACAAATACATTTCTTTATAAATTATTCAATCTGTGGTATTCTGTTATAGCAGCAAAAAGCAGGCTATAATAATCATCTAGAAATTCCTCTCTTACTCTAGCCGAAGAAAGAGCTGAGCACTGCATAAGAGTTTTCACAGTCTGAACCCAGAAATGAGGCATACAGTTTCTACTCATTTTTTTTTTTAATTGGCCAGGACTAGTTGAATAGTCCTACTACGTATAAGGCCTGAGAATTTAGCCTTCTGTATTCCCAGAAGAAATTGTATTGGTGATCCCTACATTTGTCACATGCGGAAGACTTGTAAAACTCCCCTCCTAGGATGGACGCAGGAGGATTTTATCCCTCTAACGCTCAAATCAAGAACATCTAGTTCCTCAGCCATTGTCCATGAACAACATTGGTAAACACCCTGCAAATGAGCAGGTTGGGTGCTTTGAAGTTCTGCTTATCCTTCTGGTTATTGAACTTCATTCAAAAATTGGCCAGGCAATTCTCCACTGGATTTTCAGATCTTAAATTCTTTTAATGTGTTGGAATTTTTTTTTTTTTTTTTTGGTGGTTCTGGGAATTGAACCTAGGGCCTTGTGTATGAGGCAAGCACTCTACTAACTGAGCTATATCTCTAGCCCTAATGTGTTGGAACTTTTAATAAATATATTTTGTCCAGCATTTTTCCTTGTTTTTGGTGAAAGAGTTTACCTGCATCATAACCACAGGTGATTTGTTGGCACTCCTAGGATCGAGCCTTTGGACAATCTTATCACCATAGCCACTTTGACTGGACCCTGGCTGCATTTGATAGCCCTTGTATGTGTTATATAATCTGGGGTTTTAACTTCTGGTTTTGTCAACAATTTAGTTTACTTTTAATTTCCCCCCCCCTTTTTTTTTTTACTGCTTTTGCATGATTTCTTAGAAGAAAAGGGAAAATATGCATTCATGTAGCTATGTTCATAATGAGTGTTGTAAGTGTAAATTCTGTTTATGAAGAAAAGTTCATTTCTAACATAAATGAAATTCATTGCTCTGAGACCAAATAACCTTATATTATTTGCTCAATATGCATGGCTAATGGACTCACAGAAATGTGCATTTAAATGGGCATTAAGCTCACATAACATGATCTTTTAATGTTATTTTGGGAATGATAGTAAAACTGTAGGGATAGGAGCTTACACAGGTAATCAGGTGTTTGTTCACTTTTGGTTTGCGGCAGGGAGGGGCACTTGATTTCCATGTCTCTCCAAGCCACCTCTTTGACTATAGTGATGGTTAAAGTACAATACACTTTAAAAAAATCTGCCATCTTTAGTTCCATTCTCCCACCATCCAGAGTGTTTTTAACTAGGTAATGTAAACTGTTTTTGGAGGGTAGATCTAGTGTCCTAGAAGTTGAAGGTAATTGAGATGCTACGTGTCCCTTCAGCTGCTTTCAAATCATGTGTTGGGCAGTTAATCAGACTGACAATTACTTAGCTGTTAAGGTTGACAATGTCTCCAACTGATGTGTTCCTTTAGTTTCTTCCCAATATTCCATAGGGGCTACCATTTTTGAAGATTTTCCATAAAGAAAATTCATAATAGTGATAGGTTTTATTTACATGCTACTCAATATATGTTGAGTGAAGAAAATAATTTCTCTTTGTAAAATATTTTTCTTTTGACTGCAATTTAACCTTTAAATTCTGTGGCTTCGTGGTATAGATGCACAAATTGCATGCAGCATGAGACACATTGAAAAACAAAAGTCCTTTTCATAAGTTAAATATGACACTATTTCTCCCAAGAATGTAAGATTTTCTTTATGACTCTGCAAATATATCTAAAAGTCTTCATTTGTCAATTTGATGGATATGCCATCAAGTAACAACTACTTTGGCATGTAAATCTTTTGCCTAGGAAATCTTTAAAGAGGATTGTTAAACATTTCTTTGCAGTCTTTGCTTCTATTGGTTTTATTCTTCTAATGTGTCAAGGAACCTAGCTGACTCTCAAGGGTAATTTTCTTTTACAGTCTCAGATAGAAGATGATTATAAAATCTAATGGAGAAGTTATCTTTCTCTTCTCATTTGTGCTACATTTACATCAGAAAATACAATAGCTGACAGCCTGGTTGTGCACCACATTAATAATTCTAAAATTTAAGCTTAATATATTCTGCCATCTGGAGTCTTAACTAAACATTTTTAACATCTTTGAAATTCTGCAGAAAAAAATTTGTCTCTTGTTAAGTAATCAGAAACTAGAATCTGGCTCAGATTTTCATTGTTCTCTTGTCAGATATTGCTCAGATTCAAATTCCTTGTAACCAGTGTCATGCATATGTATATTGAAAGTTTTCCCAATCAGCTAGTTGATTTATGATTTCTCTGGAGACAGGTTGGTATTGCAGAAAACCAGCTTCTCTATTTGTACAACCAATCCCTCTTTCTGTGAGCTTTTGCAGACTTGTCCAGGACACTCTTTATTTTTATGACATATTTAAAAGCCGTTGCTTTCAGCATTTATACTAAGGTGACAGCAACAAAATGTAGCAATATTCAGTCAATCAAGAACGATTTAATGAACATTTACAATGTGTTAGACTATGCTAGTCACTGAGATCACAAAGATGAATAAAAAATAATTTTTGGGTCTAAAAAGCTATTAGTCTAGTGAGGAGGAGGATGTGTTAATGGATAATTATAATACAGTGTGAACGAGGGGGTAGTGATAAAGGTGCTCATCTCCAGCATACTCCAACTTCACTTCTTCCCCAGAGAAATAGGACCACAAAAACCCTAGGTGTGTCCCCTTTGCATGGAGGAGAATCCATCTAGCCTGTCTAGCCTGTCTTAGCCCGAGGGGAAGTATAGGTGCTGATTGGCACACAGCTCTGGAACTGAGTTTGTTCCATGCTGCAATTCACTTGGGGAATTGTGTTTACTTGAGGGGAATGTACAGAAGCCACCTCTCATGAAAGAAAATCCAAGCTTCCAAAAGTCCCCAGAGACCAGTTCCATAGATTCCCTTGACAAGTCACAGCTCGGACTATACTATGTTCGGCCCCAAGTGAAGACAGGAAAATGGAGGTCTGGAGGGTTCAGAAGAATGTCGGGTTGAGGGCTGGAAGTGATTTACTACTGGTTAGGTTGGGCGATTGTCCAGAAGGAGACTGGCTTGTGCTGGTTTTCGCCCTATTGGTGTGTATTGTACTGGACTGTCTTTAAATTATTCCAAGTAGCATTTCAACCATAGGGTCAGGATTTCAGACTCCATTTTATGCAGTTTGCAGCTTGGATTCTCTTCCATCAGCTTGTTCTGCATTCCTAATTCTATGCATAGTGTTAAAACACAAAATTACATTGAATTCAGTTTAAAGATCAAATTGGCTTTTATTTGTAATTCCAGAATCAGGCAATATCTTTCTAGGAAATAGAATAACTGTTCCATTGAGCTGAGCAGAGGATTGGTTTTCTAGGCAGAAAAGAATTGAAGAAAGCAAAAACAAAGAATAAAATGCAGATGGATCATTTCAAAAGTTACTTTCCTTATGGGGTTAAGACAAAGGGGACTCCCATATAATGCTGACTCAGGTGGACCTGGAGTCTCCTGTGTTTTTGGAAATCTGACCATTTCAAAGTTCAGTTGCATTATGTAGTGTTAAGCACAAGTGAGTGCATTCTGGTTTGGCCTGGTCTGCTGGGACTTGGTACAGAGAGCTAATTCTAAACAATGGACTCCCATAAACTCTAACAGTTGTCATACTCTTTTTCTCATAGAAGGTTAGGGAAAACAAGTTTCATCTGCTGGTCTTTCAGGATGTCTCAGGATTGAGCATAAAGAAAAAGCCATAGAATTCTCCTCTGGGCTTCGGTAGAGCAAGGTTGTCAACAAGAGCAAGCCTGTTTCTCAAGGAAAATTCTGGTGCTGTAGACAAGAAGCCCCGAAGGCCTTCCTCCTAGCCAGAATGAGAGCCTGTACCCACCACCAGGCCTCAAAGATGCCATGCTTCCTTCAGTGAGCAGCACAGAATACCTATATCCAAGCATCTTTGGCCTCAAGCAAATTCTGACCAGCTCCTGTCAAGTTCACATCAGTATGAAGTAACATCTGCAAAACACTGTGGACTTGACCAGCAGTAGTCAATGGGGATCTTTTGACTAATTCAAGGTGATAAACAAGCTGTGATGACAACATAGCACATTTTTCATATTGCTAGATTTATTCAGTTTGGAGAACTGTAGGACTTTTTTACGGATATTTTGGCATTAGAGATCTTTTTATTAAACGATAGAGATGATTATTTTATTTTGAATGTTCTTGTCAAAACAAAAAGTTGGCAACCTTATATTGGTCCCATCCATTTTAGGGGGAAGTTTGGCTGCTCGGTGAAGCACTTAGGTTTGGGAACCAGCGATTCAAATTTCTGGGGTGCAGCTATTCTCCAGTGCTTTCTCACTTCAGCACCATTGGCATTCGGAGTTGGCTATGTGTGTGTTGTGGGTGGTCGCCTGGGCATTGCGGGATGCTTAGCAGTGTCACTGGCAGCTACTTGCTAGATGCTAGTAGAAATCCACCCAACCCAGATGCCACAACTAAAAATGTCTACAAATGTTAACAAATGTCTTTATTGCCTGTGGTGTGTGGAGGAGAAGGGTACAAATACATCCCCTCCCCCAAACTCAACTGAGAACTACTGGTCTAGAGCAGAATTTTTCAATCTATGGTTTCAACATATTAATGGATTGTGAACTTCAATTTAGAGGATTACTAGAAGCATTGAAAATGAGAAAGGAGATGAGAAAGAACAGTCTTTTCAGTAAGGGAAAACTGGATATCCACATGCAGAAGAATGATACTAGACCCCTATCTTTCACCCGTGACAAAAATCAACTCAAAATGGATTTAACATCTAAATGTAACACATGAAACTTCTAGAAGAAAACAGGAGAAACATTTTAGGACATTGAAATGGGCAAGGATTTTTTATTTTTGGACAAGACTCCAAAAACAGGAAACAAAAGCAAAACTTCTAGAAGAAAACATTTCAGGACATTGAAATGGGCAAGGATTTTTTACTTATTTATTTATTTTTTGGACAAGACTCCAAAAGCAGGAAACAGAAGCAAAAGTAGACAAATGGGATTACATCAAACTAAAAAGCTTCTGCATAGCAATGAAAACAATCAACAGAGTGACGAGACAACCCACAAAATGAGAGAACATACTTGCCAACTAAACCTCTGATAAAGGGTTACTATCCAGAATATAAATGCAACTTTGAAAACTCAGTAACAAGGAATCAAATAGTCCAATTTAGAAAATGAGTAGTAGACCTAACGAGAATTTCTCAAAAGAAGACATATAAATGGCCAACAGATACATGACAAAATGTTCAATCTCATGGATGAATCCACAGTGGGAGACCAGAAAAGCAGAGATGTTTTCTGAGATGTAGGTAAGGAGAATCAGTAATGACGAAGATGGGTTTTGGTGTCATAGCACCACACAGAGATGAAAGAAATCCTGAATTGACCAAGAGTAAGGTTTGCCCACACCTGGCCAAATAAGAGCTTGGAAGAGAAATTAAGTTCAATGATGGAAAAATAAAGTTGTAAATGTTGTATACTGGATTTTGAACCCTGTATTCACTACACATAGATGTTCATGATGCTTCATAGCATATAAGGACTTTTTCCTTTATTTTAAAATTTGAATTCTTATAAAAAAATGAAAAGTTATTGTTGTTATTTCTTTAATCATTTTATAAATGTGAAAATGAAAACATGGAAAGGTTAAGTGACTTGCCCAAGGTCACACAGCTAGGACCTGCAGAGCAATGACTCAGATCCACAACTCGTCGTTCTACCACTTCTGGTTCTTGAGGATGTTCAAAACTCCTTGCTAAGGACTTACGTGAAAGCTTCCTGTTAGGCTCCCATAAAATGCTGTTAAGTATTAAATAACCCTTTTATTGTTTGCAATCTGATGTTCAAATATGAGGATAGACGAAGGCTCACATGCTGGCACTCTGCCTGCTGTGCCACCTTGGGCCTCCTGGCTGTGGGTTCTACTGTAGCACCCTGCTCTGTTACAGGAATGAAGTGAGGGCTCAGGACCCAGCATAGCATGGGATGAGAGTCTCATGACTTGGGTGCTGGGTGCTTCATCCAGGTTAGGGGATGCTGTTCTGCTTCCACACTGACTACATTGTAGACTTTTCCTATTCCATTGTCTCTGCCTCTGACTAGACTGTAAAAAACTGAAGGTAGGGACTATATCAGGCTTGCTCCCCATTACATCCCCAGCACTGAGCAAAATGCCTGGCAGGTTGTAGTATCTTAGTTCGTCTTCTGTTGCTGTAACAGAATATCCATGACTGGGTAATTTATAAAGGAAAGAAGTTTGTTTAGCTCATGGTTCTTGAGGCTGGAGTCCAAGATCAGGGGAACGCATTAGCAATGGCTTCATGCTGCATCATAACGTAGTGGAAAAGCAGAAGGGAAGTGAGATAAAGCTGAAGAGGCAGCCTTGCCTTACAGCAGTTTGCTCTCTAGGTAAATTAATCCAGTCTTTCAAGATTGAGAACTCATTGCTGGGAGAGAAGCATTAATCTCTCTTCATGAGCTATTTACCTCCCAATGTCACCACAGTGACTATCAAATTCCAATCAGAATTTTGGAGGAGACAGACAAACCACAGCAAGTAGATCCTTAAAAATATTTGCTGAATGAACAAATTGATGGATGGATGAATTCTTGGGTACTTGGGTGTCTTTTATACAACTCTAATCATGTATGCCTTAATAGAAGCCCCTCTGCCTTTTAAGTACTGGCGATTGAACCGAGGGGTGCGCTCCTCAGCTATATCCCCAACCTTTATGTTTTTCCCCCTTTATTTTAGACAGGATCTCACTAAATTGCTGAGGCTCACCTTGAACTTGCTAGCCTCCTGCCTCAGCCTCCCCAGTAGCTGGAATTACGGGTGCGCACCACTCCACCCAGCCATAGAGGCCCCTTCAGAGGGATGCTTGGTCTCAGCCTTCTTTATTTCACCAAAAAAAGTTATATGAAAATAGCAGGTTCTATTGACAACCAGGACACACCTCCTTTTCATGCATTATCCTAAGTTCCTCCTTTTTTATTATTCTTAGCCACTATTTTGGTCAAGATGTTTAGAATACTTTTTCCTCTCTTCCATGTACCTTTTAAATGTTTTTTTCCTTTTTTGCTTATATTTAGTTGTCATTTTTCTCTAGATGCTCTTTAGAAGCAATATGAGCAAATACTTTGCTATCTCATTTTGAAAAAAATATAAATTAAAATTCATGGTAGAAGGAATTTCTAAAGTGGCAAGTTGCCTCTCCAAGATATTGCCATGTCTTATTTTAGAATTTACTGTTGGTAACTAATCTACATTATTAAGTAAGATTCAGTTCATTGGAGTTGCTGAATAATGACTGTTGGATAAGTAGTGCTTTTGCAGTATTATTAGTTTTATCACATATGCTAAGTTGCTTTTTGGAAGTAGCCTTTGCATTACTTGAAAAGAGATGGAAAATACTTTGTCACAAATTGAATAAATTTGCAATTAAAATCATGCCACAAACATGGTAAATTTTCACTGGATAACTTACAAAAATTTAGTGCAATGCATGATAAATAAGATTTATTCTTTAATGGACTCATACTTTTTTTTCCTTAGGCACCATGACAGAGAAGCTTTTCCCAAAGATTATGATATAGAGGGTCCTGATAAACTAAAAAAGCTGTGTAATTCCACATATTGTCGATTTGGAACTGAGGAACCTCCAGTAAGTAGTTGCTGCTAATTTCTTTAAGTCTTGGATCTTTCTCATAGTGAAACTTGAAAATGTAAGGGAAGGAATATTTTTTCAGCACTAACTCTAATCACCAAGATTAGCTGCTTAGCCGGGCGTGGTGGCACAAGCCTGTAATCCCAGCACTTTGGGAGGCTGAGACAGGAGAATCGCGAGTTCAAAGCCAGCCTGAGCAATGGCAAGGCTCTAAGCAACTCAATGAGACCCTGTCTCTACATAAAACACAAAATAGGGCTGAGGATGTGGCTCAATGGTCGAGTACCCCTGAGTTCAACTTCTGGTACCAAAAAAAAAAAAAGATTAGCTGCTTAGCTTGATGACTTAACCACTGTGTTTCCGCAAACTTACCTATACAAATACACCTAATTCATAAGGTTTAGGGTGAAGAGTAAAGTACTTAAAAGAGTGACTGACTATATTAGTTACCATTCTGTCACTATGATGAAGTACCTGACACAGGCTATGTATGAAGTAAAAGAGGTTTATTTTGGCTTATGGTTCTGGAGGTTTAAGTATAATATCAAGTGAATCCATTGATTTGGGACTCTGGTGAGGTTGGGAGTACATGTTAGGCAAAGCAGTCACATTTTGAGTCAGGAAGCTAAAAGAAACTGTTACAGGATGGATCTTAAAGGTCCCCCAGAAAGTTCATGTGTTTGGTCCCCAGCTGGTGGTACTAGTGGGAGGTGGTAGAAACTTCAGGAGAGGGAACCTACTTGGAGGAAGCAGATCCCCAGGGGCCTGGCTCGAGAGGTACATTGGGACCCTGACCTCTTCTCTCTTCTTTTGCTACCCTGCTGGGCTGCTATGAGGAGAACTGCTTTTTTCTGCCACACTCTTCCCGCCATGATATTTGGCCTTACCTTGGGCCCAAAGTAACAGGATTGAGTGACCAGGGACTGAAACCTCTGAAACTGTGAACCAAAACAAAATCTCCCTCATTTTAAGTTTTTTCTCAAGTATTTGTCACAGAGAGAGAAAGCTGACTGACACAGAGACTGAAAGACTGGGGTTCCCCAATCCCTTTTTCTTTCTATTTATTTATTTATTTATTTATTTTTGGTACTAGGAATTGAACCTAGGGGCTCTTAATCACTGAGTCACATTCCCACCCCTTTTTATTTTTTATTTTGAGACAAGGTCTTGCTACATTACTTAGGGCCTTATTAAGTTGCTGAGGGCCTTGCTAAGTTGCTGAGGCTGGCTTTGAACACCCCAATCCCTTCTGATGGCATGCCCCCAGTGACTTCCACTAGGTCTTCCCCTTAAAGATCCTCAGTGCTTCCCAATACTGCCATCCTGGGGACTGAGTATTTAACACATGGGTCTTTGAGAGGGATATTCAGTATTCAAGCTACAGCACTGGCATGTAGCAAGTGCTCAATAAATTGTTACAATTATTACCATGCTGATGTTACTGCAGAAGCATCTTACTGGCTGCCTTCTTTGGTCTCCACAATAACCCAGTGAAGTAGGCACTGTTATGTCTTATTTTATAGAAATAGAACAGAGGAAGGAGACTCCTAGATGTTAAGCAACTTAAAGCCAACACAGCTAGGGACTGGAAGAACAGAAGTTTGAACACAAGTGATGATTTCAAATCATTTGTACTCATCTCAAGGTAGTGAAATTGCAAGAAATTAAAACAAAGCTATTAATATTCTGATAACATTTTTATGACCAAGTTACAAAAAGAACATGTATTGCTAAGTAATTCCTGTTTGAATTTCTGTGAGTGAGTTACTGCTTGGTTACTTGCATGAGGCAGGAGCTCATGCTCAGGAGTTTCTAAAAGACTCCCAAATTGCCTTCTATAATGCCAGCAGCTTTGGAGCTAGATGAAGACCAAATTCAGCCTTAGACTGTGGCCTCTGGCCCTGAAGAGAAGGTTATTTGACCAAGATGGATGTGAATGTGCTAAGAAGACTGGGTTTGTATCATTGTCTGTCCCTGAAGGCTGAGCTACTCTCAAGACCAGTTTTTGAAATAGGGCTGGCCTAAGAATATCCATACTTCACCATGGAAATTGTTCTAGAAGATGCTTTGTTTTCCGGGGTGATAGGAATGAATTTGCTTATTGTGGCAGTGGTGTTTCCTCCTTTTTATTATAGTTGCAGTGGACAGAGAATGGTAAGAACAGCCTGAAAAATAGGGATTTATTGTAAAGTTGTAGCTGCCCAGATATAGAAGAAGGAAATTTATTGAAAACAAGACAGTTCTAAAGCAAGACGGTTTCCTCCACACCACACTCTTTCTGACAAGTACATAAACACATGATCTTTGTTGGAAAGGCAGCCTAAATCTCAGGAGCAATCTGAGATTTGTCAGTTCCATCAAACTTTCTTTTCTTTTGCACCAGGCTGCCTTGCTGGTCATGAGCTAGCATGTGAAGTGTGATGCCCAACTCAGTCAGTAGCCACCCTGCTCCACTCCCACCCCTCCAAACCCATGCTTTCTTGAGTGTGGGGGCTGTCAGCAAAACAAGAGAAAGCTGGGAAAGACAGGCATTATCTGGCATGCAATTAGGGTCTTTGGCCTTTAAAAACATTTATTTTTGCCAGGTGTGGTGGAGCATGCCTGTTACCCCAGTGTCTCAGGAGGCCAAGGCAGGAGGATATTAAATTCAAAGCCAGCCTCAGCAATTTAGCAAGCCTCTAAGCAACTTAGGAAACCCCGTCTCAGAATAAAATACAAAATGGGCTGGGGATGTTGCTGGGTGATAAAGCACCCCTGAGTTCTATGTTCTGCACCAAAAAACAAACAGCCACCCCCCCCCCAAAAAAAAACCCCACCAAAACCCATTTATTTTTGATTCCCACCTAGCCTCTGGGTTGTGGGAGAAAGTGAGATGAAGTGAAGTGTAGGAACCTCAAATATTTCTTCCCCTAGATTCTATGCATTATAGTAGTCAAACACCAGGTTTATATGAAGATGCATAAATAGAGTAATGTTTACTTTTTCCACGTCTTTTTGTTGATGGCCATGAAAATCATGTTCTTCTTCTATCAGGTTTAGAATATGTATTAGAGAAAAAGGAAATAGATCAGAGTCATTGTTTCAGATAAAACTGCTATTCTTGTATCTTAACAATGTTACATTTTTCTCTAGTAGACTTTTTGTGCCATTAAGTACTGTTCCATCCATCTTCGTTCTTAGTCTTTGCATCCAGGCTCTAAAATTGGCAAGAAAGATATTCTTTCAGTGCTAAACCTAGACTTCCAGATCTTTTCCAAGGTCCCAAGGGTACAGAGAAGGAGGGGGACACAGCTCTGGGGCCTCTTCATATGCTGGATGTATGAGTCCTTTTCCCCGATGTCACCGAGAGCTGATAGAGGCCTACAGAATTGAACATTCTTGATAGGGGACAGGAACTACACATCTGTAAGCAAGATGCTGGACTGTTTCAGCAGAATCTCCTAAGAGACTATCAGCTGGGTTAAATCAGTACTAGTGGTTATGTTCTTGAAGGCTGGGGCCTGAAGAATTGAAAACAGGATTTGCTTAGTTTTGGTTTTCTTTTCCCTTCTTTCCCATCCGAGAGAAGTTATCAAGGGAACCACTCAGAGAGATTAACGTGTGTCCTAGAACTTAAAGGGCATAGAAAGAGAGGTCAAGAGAGTAGGGTCACTTAACCCTATGCCTTTTCAACCAATCCCTGTTCACCCAGTTAGGAGACAGAGCAGCAGAGGGAAGCACAGCTGGGCAAAGCTCCACCCACTGCAGGCTCTCAAGCCAAGCTGGGAACACGGTTAGAAGCTCTGATCATTTCACTGGAAATTTCCTAAATAGAATGAGATCCTTTGGCCCAGAAAAGCTATGAGACCAGCCTAAGATTGCCATCAAGCCAAAGAAAAGAACTAGCTGTGCATGTGAGATGAAAGGAGCAGCTTGTTTAAAATAAGGTTGCTTCAGGATTACATCCCATTGATGCAATTGGATCAATTCAGTAAGGCACTTACATTAAAAGTGCTCATCTCATCTTTTGGACAACTCTTCAAGCAGGTACCATATGTGACCTGTGTTGTAAAGATGAAGAAAATGAGACCAATTGAAGCTTAATTACTATTCAAGGTCAAACAACTCAAAAGCATATTAAAAGCTAAAAATTTTTTCTCTAACACTTAAATACTTTCCCAAACTGCCTTTTCACAACTAGTCTAATGGCTTCTTTACCCTCCACACTGTATCCTGATCATTTTTTGATCAGGATTGAGTATAGTATACATCTCACTGTGGGTGTGTTGAGGCTTTGATTTCTCCTGCCTTAGCTATAACTTTTGTCCTGTTTCCTTGAGTTACAGCCACATGCGTACTGGCTAGTGCTTTCCCATCTGTTTCCCCTCCTAGTTGCCTTTTTAGCATTTTTGGTTTTTGCAAGATTACTGCTGAGTGGTGAGAAGTGGGGAAGAATTCCAAGAGGGACAATTAAGAAGCCAGCTATGCTCCCCTGTTCCCATTATAGTAGGCCAGGCTAGAACGAGCCTGAGGTAGAGGAATGAGAATCTTCAACTTTAATGCAGTTTGAAGTTTTGAATATTATGAGACTGGATGTTCTATTTACCTTGATAAGACTCTTCTTGGGACCAAAGCAGCCAAGATTTTTTTTCCACATTATCTGAAGGTAACCAGAAAATTCCTGGGGAATTTCTGATATTTTATCAAAGATAAATGAGCAAGAATTAGCCCCTAGGAATGACTATGGAAGAGCAGTTATGGAGGAAGAGCAGGTTATACTAAATGTTAGGGTAAGAAACAATTTGAAACATGATCCTTGTACATAAGAAACTCATAGTTCATAGGGGAAATGGGAACATAAAACCACAATGGCAAGGGATATGATGGGTGCTATGATAAAAAGATCAGGGTGCTATGACAGGCACCTGAACTGAAATGGGTTGGTGGAAGTTCAGGGATGGCTTCCTTTGAGACTCTTGAACTGAATCTTAAAGGAACACTCTCTTGACAGAATCTGGGAACATGCTGCTTAGGTTTTGATGGTGAGATAATCGGTTTCCTACTCCATGATTCTAGAGGTTTTGAGAGGCCAAGTGGGATTGAGGAGAATCTAAGTTCACAGGGGCAGAAATAGTAGTTCAAGGCACTGAGGTTTCTCTGATTGTGTACTAGTCTAAGTGATTATGAGCAATAGCATTTTAAATTATATTATTTTGTTTTGGTATTAATTTGGACTTTATTCAAATGACATAACTCTAACAGAATGAATTCAGTGCAGACTAAAATTATCAGGAGCACATACATTATTGTTTTTTCAATTCATTAAGCCCCTCACCCAAGCACTTCCAATACCATCAAGGGCTGGTGCCACAGTCACTGGTCAACCCCTCCTAGCTTGAGAGACGGATGTTGAGGTGAGGACCACGAGAGGTTGAAGAGAGACCACATCTGAGGAAGTGGTGAATCCCTAAAATTTATGATCTCACTTATGAATAGAATCTAAAAAAGTCAAACTCCTTGGAGAAGAGAGTATAATGGTGGTTACTAGATGCTGAGAGGCAGGGGAGTGGAAGGGATGGGGAGAAGTTGGTCAACTGGCATAGAGTTCAGTTAGATAGGAGGAGTAAGTTCTGATATTCTATTGCACAACTTCATGACTATAGCTAATAATAATGTGAATTTTAAAGAGCTTCAAGAGGGGATTTTAAGTGTCCTCACTACAAAAATAAAACAAAACAAACAATAAATATCTGAGGTGTTGGATATGCTAATAGCCCGGTTAGATCATTGTACATTGTATACATGAATTGAAACATCACATTATGCCCCACAAGTATATGCAATTAATATTTTTCAATTAAAAATAAAATAAAACTTTAAAAAGAATAGCTACGTATAGGCCTAAATATGAGCTGAAATTAATGACCCTAAAAGGGATTTAAAAGGATATAATTATACTAGATCTGAGACATTAGGTTATAATTTACTTACTTAGTTCAGATATTTTTCTTTGACATAGTAGAATAGTGATTTGTCTGGTATAATATTAACATATGCTTTTTGTATTTATGTCTAAGTACCTGAGTGGAGCATATGGGTCAAATTTTTACGGATGGAATAATTTTAAATGCCATTTTAACAGTAAGCTATTTGGAGACAGTGGGTTGCTGAGCCAGGGCTCCCTTTTCTTCCTGTCTCCATAGTCTCTGAAGTTAACTGTTACATTGAAGAAATGGGATTTAAATGGCCCAATCATGGCAGTGTGCACACATATACACACATACATGCCTATATTCTTTGCTTCCTCTGCCTATTTACACTGCTCCATGGAGTTAGTTCTTCCTTTTTCCTTGGAAGTCACAAGTTTCCTTGGATAAAATCCTATACAAATACCATAGTTTTTTAATTTAAACTTTTTTAATTTGAAAAAATAATTAAATATTGGTAAATGAAACTGTACAATAAACTAAAAATGCAGACAATAATAACCAAAACCTGGAATTGACAATATTTATTTAAATTATTCACTCCAATTTTGTTTGTATATAAGCATTATAAAGTTACATTTTTTCCTGTGTTCTACAGCCAGTTGTCTTTTTATTCTTTCTCTTAAGTGACTACCAAAATAGATATCATATATATCTGCCCAGTCCCTTTAAAAATATTTTGGCACACATTTATTTTCCCATAAGTTTTTGATTTCCATATATGTCTGAATGTACCTATTTGGTATATACTCTTTAGAGTTTACATTCTCCCACTCAATATTATTTTTTGAAACCTAAAGTTATGTCTAGATTTGTTTCTTATAAGTATAGCATTTCATTGAATTAACATATTTAATTTCATTTATCTATTTCGTCATAGCCATTTCAATTGTTTTGAAAGTTTTTTTAAAATTTCATTTATTTATTTATTCTACTTAGGTATACATGATAGCAGCGTGCATTTTGATTCATTGTACACAGAAGGAGCACTTTTCATTTCTCTGGTTATATGTGATGTAGAATCACAACATACATGCAGTCATACATAAAGCTAGGGCTATGATGTCCATAATATTCCACCATCTTTACTGTCCCCCTGCTCCCTCTGCCCTCCCACCCCTGTGACCAAAGTTCCTTTATTCTTCCCGTGTCCTCCCCAAATTATGGATCAGCATCCACTTATCAGAGAGAACATTCAGCATTTGGTTTTTTGAGATTGGCTTACTTCACTTAGCATGATGTTCTCCAACTCCATCCATTTACTTGCAAATGCCATAATTTTTTTCTTTTTTATTGCTGAGTAATTCCATTGTGTATACATACCACAGATTCTTTATTCATTCATCTATTGAAGGGCGTCTAGGTTGGTTCCACAGTTTAGCTATTGTGAATTGAGCTGCTATAAACATTGAAGTGGCTGCATCACTGTAGTATGCTGTTTTTAAGTCTTCTGAGTATAGACCAAGGAGTGGGATAGCTGAGTCAAATGGTGGTTCCATTCCAAGTTTTCTAAGGAATCTCCATACTGCTTTCCAGATTCGTTATACCAATTTTCAGTCCCACCAGCAATGTATGAGTGTGCCTTTCCCCCCACAACTTCGCCAACACTTACTGTTGTTTGTATTCTTGATAATTGCCATTCTGACTGGCGTGAGATGAAATTGTAGGGTAGTTTTGATTTGTATTTCTCTAATTGCTAGAGATGTTGAACATTTTTTCATATGTCTGTTGATCGATTGTATACCTTCTTCTCTGAAGTTTGTGTTCAGCTCTTTGGCCCATTTATTGATTGGGTTGTTGGTTTTTTTGGTGTTAAGTTTTTTGAGTTCTTTATATATCCTGGAGATTAGTGCTCTATCAGATGTGTGTGTGGCAAATATTTGTTCCCAGAGTGTCAGCTCTCTGTTCACTTCATTGATTATTTCTTTTGCTGAGAAGAAGCTTTTTAGTTTGAATCCATCCCATTTATTGACTCATGATTTTACTTCTTGTGATATAGGAGTCTTGTTAAGAAAGTAATGTCCTAATCTGACATGATGAAGATTTTGGCCTATTTTTTCTTCTATTAGGTGTTGGGTCTCTGGACTAATTCCCAGATCCTTGATCCACTTTGAGTTGAATTTTGTGCATGGTGAGAGATAGGAGTTTAGTTTCATTTTACTGCATATGGATTTCCAGTATTCCCAGCACCATTTGTTGAAGAGGCTATCTTTTCTCCAGTGTACGTATTTGGCTCCTTTGTCTAGTATAAGATAACTGTATTTAAGTGGGTTCATCTGTGTATCTTCTATTCTGTACCATTGGTCTACATGTCTATTTTGGTGCCAGCATCATGCTGTTTTTGTTACTATAGCTTTGTAGAATAATCTGAGGTCTGGTATTGTGATGCTTCCTGCTTCACTCTTCTTGCTAAGATTGCTTTGGCTCTTCTGGGTTTCTTATTCTTCCAAATGAATTTCAGGATTGCCTTTTCTATTTCTATAAGGAATGATGTTGGGATTTTAATTGGAATCACATTAAATATATATAGCACTTTGAGTAGCATGGCCATTTTGACAATATTGATTCTGCCTATCCAGGAGCATGGGAGATTATTCCATCTTCTAAGGTCTTCTTCAATTTCTTTCTTCATTGTCTTGTAGTTTGCATTGTAGAGGTCTTTCACCTCTTTTGTTAAATTGATTCCCAAGTATTTTATTTTTTTGAGGCTATTGTGAATGAGATAGTTTTCCTAATTTCTCTTTCAGAGGGTTTATCACTGATGTATAGAAAGGCAATTGATTTATGGGTGTTGATTTTATATCCTGCTACTTTGCTGAATTCATTTATTAGTTCTAAAAGTTTTCTGGTAGAATTTTTTGGATCCTCTAAGTATAGAATCATGTATTCTGCAAATAATGATAGTTTGAGTTCTTCTTTTCCTGTTCATATCCCTTTAATTTCTTTCATCTAATTGGTCTGGCTGGTGTTTCAAGGACTATGTTGAATAGCAATGGTGAGAGAGGGCATCCCTGTCTTGTTTCCATTTTTAGAGAGAATGCTTCCAATTTTTCTCCATTTAGGATGATGTTGGCCTTGGGTTTAGCATAGATAGCTTTTACAATATTGAGGTATGTTCCTACTATCCCTAGTTCTTCTAGTGTTTTGAACATAAAAGGGTGCTGTATTTTGTCAGATGCTTTCTCTTCATCGATTGATAAAATCATATGACTCTTATCTTTAAGTCTATTGATATGATGGATTTTGTTAATTGATTTCCATATGTTGAACCAACCTTGCATCCCTGGAATGAACTCCACTTGATCATGGTGCACTATTTTTTTGATATGTTTTTGTATACAACTTGCCAAAAGTTAGATACCGTAATTTTTATAGTCACTCTCAGATAATGAAAAGCTTATTGCTCATATTTCAATAATTCAAATATCTCATCAAAATAATGATATTTCATGATTTCATTTAAGTTAAAACTTCTCTTCTACCAGCTAAAGCCTACTTCAGGCCAGTGAAGTCTGCAGAGGGAAGTGGGTGGTGAAGGGCAGGTTGAGGTTTGTTGATTTTTTATTTCTCCACCTACTCTACTCTTTCTTCTCCCAGACAACTGGACAGCAAGAAGGCCCTATTGTGGTTATTTGACTACTATTAATTGTGTAACCAAGACTGTTTTGTGATAAGAAATGGTTTTGTTACCTTAGAGTGATCAGAAAAAAAAATGAAACTTGCTCAAGATTTATTTCTTCTAGGGGTGGGAATATAACCATCCTATAAAAGCTTACTTGAACAGGTGTGTGTGTGGGGCGGGGGGCGGTTAGTTTTTTATTACACCCAGCAAGTCCCATTTGTTCAGAATAACGATGGTTATATTTGCGGGGAACTCTCTGAGATCCTATAGACTCTGTGTGGCACTACTGATTTAACCTAGATGTGAAAAGAGAACCAGCATTTTCAAGGACAAAACTACTGCTAAGAAATAAGAATGGTCTTTTTGATGACTTTTAAAGATAAAGATTTCTAACAAACTCTCGCTGTTACCTGTTCTTGCTGCTGCTGATTTTTGGGCAGTTGTACAAAAATGCTACCCTAGGGGGAGCGTGAGCTGTTTGACAGCTAAAGACTCTTCCTTATTTTGGACCAAAGATCTAAGATCTACCATCTTCAACTTTATTCCAAAGTGAGAAGACAAACTAGTTAGGTAGCACATACAAAGCATTTGGGCAGAAACTGAATTTCTTGGTCTCTCATTCACTTGAAGATGTAAAGACAAACAAACAAACAAAATGGTTGTTAAATTGAGAAAACCTGTACAAAAGTGATAAGAATGTGGAAGAATCATCTGGAGGGAGAGTGCAGGTTGTGATCTCACTCTCAGAGGGTAGGAGTGGGAAAGGTGTCCCTTCACCCTAAACCTGATGAGTTAGGCCCTTACAGGTACCACCCAGGGACTTGATAAGAGTTCCTTGGAGGTTGGGGGATTTGACAGACTGGGATCGCTCTCATTCATGCTTGCCAGAGGTTTCAGAAACAGCCTGTGGCATGAGAGGGAAAACTTGACTTGTAAGTACCTATACTTCCTTCAGTATGTGTCAAAGGAGTATGCTTTTCTGGGGCCCAAGAAAGAATTGTCAATTGAAAGTCATCTAAAATGAATCTTTCCATGATTCTGCCAGGAGGTAAGTCATCCTGGGGACAAAGATGCTCACTACCTTAAATGTATAACTTGAGTGGAAGTCACAAGCTGTTCCTCATTCTCTGTGCCAATTACCCAGGTTACGTGTCTACTGGTTTTTCTTAAATGCAACACATATAGGGGAGTTCATTCTGGAAGTTTAGAAACTGAGACTTTAAAAAAAACCTGGTAGTCAAGAAAACAGGGAATACGTGATATTATAAAATACGTTGCCTATACACATTTGATATTTTTATATTACCGTTTGACTCAAGCTAGATTTTATTATGCAAATTGAATGGAAATTTTAGTGATTATTTTATGAATGTGTGCTGTGTTAACTTAGCTATCTCATGTACCAAATTGCCAATCTCCAGTTTGTGATATGTATATATATATATAAACCCCAAAAGACTTTTAAACATATGGAAGTGCTTTTATGGATCACCCACGCTTACATCAGGTTATGAACATTTCTACACCAAAGTGATTTTTCACATTAAGCTGGTGTAGGATTAGGTTTGCCTACATATACCAGAAACCAGAAATCAACAGAGGCTGTTCACATTAGGTTTTATTCTTTCATGTAAAAGGCATGGAGGATAGCAGGCCAGCATGGTATGAAAGTCCTGCAGATTATCACAAGAGACCTCCTCCTTCAGCATTCTGCTTTGTCATCCTTGGGGTAGGACTCAAATGGCTGCTGCAAACCAGTCATTATGCTCACATTTTATGTGACAAAGGAAAAGTGAAAGAACTTTCCCAAGATTTGTGTAAGCTTCTTCCATTTATGCTCTGTTGTCTAGTCACTGGTCCTGTCTACGTATAAGGGAGGCTGGAAAATGTGATCTGCAATTCCACCGTCCAGTTGACATGGGGATTCTACTACTGAAGAAGAAGGAAGGCCTGATTTGGGGCATAATATCTACCTCTGATACAGGAACACAGAGGATATAAGTAGACTCTAGAGTCAGCTTTTCTTTGATTGTTGGCTCCATTCCTTGCTAGGTTGCAATTTTGGTCAAGAATTTTAAAACTTTCCTTATCTTTATTTCCTCACCTGTAAAGTGAGAATAGTAGAGTTTTCATGAGCACTTGAAGCATTGAGAATGGCTGGGCTCAGCGGTGCATGCCTATAATCTCAGCAGCTTGGGAGGTGAAGGCAGGAGGATCACAATTTCAAGGCCAGCCTCAGCAACTTAGTGAGGCCCTAAGCAACTTAGTGAGACCCTGTCTTAAAATAAAAACATAAAAACCGCTGGGGATGTGGCTCAGTGGTTAAGCACCTCTGGGTTCAATCACTGGTTCAAAAAAAAAAAAAAAGAAAAGAAAA
The DNA here is from genome assembly GCA_028644305.1 of Xerus rutilus. Lineage (NCBI taxonomy): Eukaryota > Metazoa > Chordata > Mammalia > Rodentia > Sciuridae > Xerus > Xerus rutilus. The sequence continues at coordinate 121,254,531 of CM053399.1, read as the reverse complement.
AGACATTTAGAATGGCATCTGGACATGTGCTTTTGTTATAACCATTATTCCATGATTTATTATAACTCACTAAGCTACAGCCAGTGTAGCCTCTGGGGTTTATTTACAACTCTAGCCCTATACTATTCAGCTTCTTGTCATTACCACAAAATACCTGAGGCATATAATTTTTTTAAAAAAGAGCTTTGTTTAGCCACAGTTTTGGAGCTTGAAAGTCCAAATAGCATAGTGCAGGCTCTGGTGAAGGACCCATGGCAGATGGTGCCAGCGTGCATGGGAGGGGAGGCTTACATGTTGCGGCAGGAAGCAAGGAGAGCTGTGTGGGGCCAGGCTTGCTGTGTTTATATCATTCCTCTCTCAAGAACCACCATGATATCACAAGGAAACTGCCTCATACCCTAATGACCCAAGAACCTAACTAGACTCTACCTCTTAAAGGTTCACAGCACCCTCCAGTGACACTACCTTGGAAACCAATTCTTCAATCATAGGAGCTGGTAGGGTGGGGGGATACAGTTAAGCCACATCCAAGCCATAGCATCTTAAACCTAATATGAAAACTGGCACTGCATGAATATAGATGGACAGGGGAATGAAGGAATCAGATTGGATGAAACTTGTACTTTCTAGCTGCACATTGCTTAATTCCTTTCAGCCTCAGTTTTCCCACCTCTAAAATGGAAACAAATTATGCCAAGTATTCTTTCTTTGCCCTCCAGATCTATTTTATAGCTTTCTCAACCAAGTTCCAAGCAGGATGACCTTTGTAGAGTACACCAATGAGCTCCCTTGCCCTGTGGCATTTGGATTGTCCTACCGGAAGCTCTAGCAGATGATAAGAGGTGGGAGGAGAGTGAGTATGGCTACTTATTCCTGTGGGTTCTTGCTTGCAGGACCATGATTTGGTGATCATTGTGTGCCTGCTCTGAAACCACAACTAGTAGATGGTACTATCTTCATAGCTGTAGGGTTTTTTTTTTTTTTTTTTGGCTTCAGTAGCTGCTCTACCATATGGCTCTTCTCTATGACTATTCTCAGAGTACTTCAACATTGTTGAGATCTTGACGTTCACCATACTTTTATAAATAGATCCTTTTTATATTCTCCTCAATTCCCCCATTTGATTGGTCTTTTCCTTCTGAGGCCATGATTGGTAAACAGAAGTCACAGAGTTGCTCTTTGTGGTCAGTGAAATAATGCCCATGAAGTGTCTGGCATAGCATAAGTACTCAATAAGCTTAAATCCTACTAATGCTATTATTATCTGTTTCCTTTTATCCTGCATTATTTCATGTTTGGCAATATCTTTGCTTCACATAATTTCTGAAGAGTTGATGGATTTATTGAAATATTTTACTGTTGAAAATGATCAGAGCATAGCTAATGTCAAGTTTTCAATCTTATACCTTCAAAAGGAGATGGACACTAATTGTTTCCCCAAAGATATTTTTTCTTTCTTTGTTGTTAAAATGAATGACATGAGGCCCCATCAAGGCTCCTCTAGCATTGACTTGTGAGTGGTGAAATCTTAGAGGAAGAACAGTTGAACAGATATTGTAATATGAATCATAGCTGGGAAATTGAGCTAGGAGGCTAGTGATTTAGGAGTTTGAACTTGTAGAGAGCAGTGGTCAGAGAAGCCAAGAATCTAGGGATCTGTGGTATAGACCAGGGAACCAGGCTCAGAGACTATAGTTAAAACTATTTTGAGTGGGGTAAGATCCTAGTTATAGCAGAACCTTATTGCTAACCTGAAGTAGACCATAGCTCTTTGACTACAGCTTTGATACTCTTGCAGTTAGAGGCTCCAGGTTTCTAAACAGTGGTCAGTCCTTTGTGAAAAAAAAATCTAGTGGGATTATTGTGTTCTGAGGTTTCACTGGATGTTTGGGAGAACCGAGCTCAGGGAAAATAGTGGGTTCTTTTGGTGATGAGTTCTGGTTCTCTGCTCTGAACCTCCAGATTCAGGACCTAAAGGTTCATAAGGGAGAAATAACTGACTCTTTAACACCCATTTTTCTTCCCAAGATTCCTTAGATGCTACCCATGATGCTTCTGCAATTGGTCTGAATATATCACACAGTTTTCAAATTATCCCCCATAGCAATAATTGCTTGATAATTATTGAATTATCCTCTCTGATCAGGAATGGATAATGATGATGATGACAACGATGATGATATCTGAACTCCTTTTTGATTGAAAAAGTGATGGCTACTAATGTTTTCTTACTTAGCAAAGTTAAATATACAAACTCTGAGAAGAATAATAGGAAATAGAAAGTAGGTAAAAGTTAGTATTTAGTTAAACGAAACACTTTCTATTTCATAGGAACAACTAATTTGATTTTTATTTTGCAACAACGCACAGTAAAAATTGCCATTTTTAGATATTCATGATAAAATAGTTGATGGCTATGAGATATTACTTTTTAATGTGAAGGAGTCAATAATTGAAATCAGAATACACTTCAGTGGGAAAATATTTTAAGAACTGGACATTTTTGGTGGTTAATTTATTTTTCTTATATGTGGCTTCTTTTTTTCCAGATCTGGATATCAGAAACACACGAACAGATGTCACAAGGTTTTTCAAACAAAAGCTTGGTTGAAATAAAGAGCAAGGCCTTATTAAATGAGGAAACAATGTGCTCTGGGATTATTGAAAGGTATTCTAAATAACTTCTTTTGCTTAAAGGACCTGAACATGCAAGAAAGGATTTCTATTAACAGTAATGTATAAGGCTCCTCCTACACAGTAAATACTTTTGCCTCAAATTTCAATGCTTTCTTCTCATGCTATTCCCCTTCTTTGGAACTCTTTTTCCCCTAATTGTTTACCAGTCAACACTTTACCTATTCTGGGTCCAGCTAAAAATCTCATTTCCTCTTTATTCATTTTTCTGACTATTTAGGTTTGAACCCCACTTCCACAATTATGAAAGTTATTTGGTGTACGCAATCTTGTTTGTACACCTATAAAATGGGAATTACTTAAGTGTTCACTTCAAAAGATTTTCAGAAGTTTAGATGAGATGCAATATGAAATGTACCTAGAAGTATTGCCAGAAATGCTCTAAGGATTAGGTAAGCTGTCATTAACCAGAATTAATTGCTCTGGTATTCCTGCCATTGGAGTATTTTATGTCCTACACAACAGCTGGATTTGGATTCTAGTTGTTTATATGAGTGCAAGTCCTTAAGAGTAGGAATGTTTCTTAGTTATACCTACAGCCCTGCAACTGACACAGTGCTGCTTCATGGAAGAGTCTTTTATTGTTATTATTAGAAAATGCAGTCAAAGTGATGACAAAATGTTAAAATGTTCTTTTGCTTAGACATTTATTTTGCAAAGTGCATAAACTTTGCAAACATAAAACCCTTTAAAAATAATCATAAACATTCAACCCCAAATTCATTTTATATAGCTTTGATAATTTATTTATGGCTAAGTCTGACATGTTTTATTAAAAATTGCTATCTTGTTTACAGGGATACAGGGTTGCCTGCAACAGGCTTCGGGGCTGTTTTTACCAGACATCCACCAGATTGGGACAAAATGTAAGTAGCCCCTAAACTGCTGCAGGTTGTATGGAATATTTATTGATCAAGAGGATGTGCCAAGGTCAACAAAATAAACTTTACGTGACATTTCAGACTTTCTTTAACAAAAATTTTTTGTCAATCAAGAGATATAACATTAGGGGCTGGGGTTGTGGCGCAGTGGTAGCGTGCTCGCCTAGCATGCGTGAGGCACTGGGTTCGATCCTCAGCACCACGTAAAAATAAAATAAAGATATTCTGTCTACCTACAACTAAAAAATAAATATTAAAAAAAAGAGATATAACATTAATAATGATAACAATAATAACAACAGGAATGATACAAACCAATCCTTATTATTTGCACATTCTGTATTTGCAAATTATCGTAAGTCTCTAAAATTTATTTGTAACCTTCAAATCAATACTTGTGGCACTATGTGGTTGCAGACATGGACAAAATTTGGAGTCACCTGATATTCACACTTTCTGCTGAAGTAAAATAAAGAGGTGATCTGCCTTCTTGTTTTAGTTCTCATGCAGTAAACGACTGTCCCTTTCACAGTCTATTTAGTGCCATGCTTTTCTAACTTTTATGCTTTTTGTTGATCTAATTGTTAAAATGTTCCCCAAGCATAGTGCTGAGGTGCCCTCATGTCCCTAAATACAATAAAGCTGTGATGTGCCTTTTGGAGAAAATCCATGTGTTAGATAAGCTTCATTCAGGCAATAATTATAGTGCTGTTGGTGGTGAGCTCCATGTTAATGAAACAACAATATATTCTAAATAAGATGTCTTTAAACAGAAACAAACACAAAATAAAGTTATGCATTGATCAAGCTGTGACATGTGGTGACCAGATGCTTTTAGGAACCTAACCTTGTATTTCCCTTAAGAGCAATGGTTCAATGTTTGCTAATTTGGAGTTTGCAACAACCTCTTAGAGCACTACTGTGAAGAACAGAATGGACTGCAGAGCAAGAGATTAATGCATTTTTACTGAAAATAGAAATTATTTGATGAACAGCATTAATTAGTAATACAAAAAAGAAATTTCTTATCCATTTATCTTGCTAAAGAAGACATAATATATTTTATACATGTAAGTGGTATGGAAATACATTTACAAACATGACTAAAATTCTTAGTATTGGATTGTACATTACAGGATTGTTGTAAAGACTAAGCAAATTAATATACGTAAAACAATTAGAACAGCAACTGTGAGTTCAGGAGAATTTTCTTGATTTGTTTCATTCTTGATTCATTTTGTTTTCTCTGTTCTCTCAGAAATCCTCTACTTGGATGTTAGGTTGCTTGGCCTGGTTCCTCTGATTTTCTTGTTTTTTTTTCTCTTATTTCTTTCAATCTTTAGTATTTTCTTTCTTCTCTCTTTCTTCAATCCTACTAATGAATTTTCTTTTGTTTTCTGAATTATTCTGTTTTTATAAGATCCTTTTGGGGTTTCATGATCACCTTATCCATATGGGAATGTTAATAATAGTTTGTTTCTCTTTAAATTTCTTCTCACACATTGTCTCTGTTTGTTCAAAGTTGCTTTTTCTTTAGTTTTAGTTTTCATATGGCATCTATCATCCTTGCTAGAGGCATTTTCCTCAGATGGCTGGTAATCAGTCCATGGATTTTTTTTTTTTTTTTAGTACTGGAGATTGAACTCAGAGGCACTCGACCACTGAGCCACATCCCCAGCCCTATTTTGTGTTTTATGTAGAGACAGGGTCTCACTGAGTTGCTTAGCACCTCGCCATTGCTCAGGCTGGCTTTGAACTCGCAATTCTCCTGCCTCAGCCTCTCAAAGTGTTGGGATTACAGGCTTGCGCCACTGCGCTCGGCTCAGTCCATGGTTTTTGTTCGTGATTAAGCGATAGGGCTGGGAGCCTGTGAGCAAGCATCACTGGAGGAATCTAGATGGGTCATTTTTTCAAAGCAGCCTTAGTGTTGTAATTTCAGTCTTTCCTCTTGGGCTGATCAGATTATCAGAGGAGGCTCCCCCGTCTCCCACCTAAAAGGAGAAGGTCTGGTGCTGTGTCCTTGCACTGTGCTAGGACATCAGTGTTAATCCTTCATTGTGTGCAGTCACTGAATTGTGTTGTGGACCAAGAACCTTCTTCTTGACCTTTTCCAGTGAACAAAATTCAGGCTTTCTGCTGGCGGAGGGGAGGTGCAAAAGGATGAGGTGGAGAAGGACGTTTGGAGCTCTGCGTTTTGAATAGCTCTGGCCTGATCATCCTTTGATATCTTAGGATTTGGCTTTCTGCTACCTTGTCCATCTTCTCTTAAGCTTCCAAAATTTGTTTCTCTCATGCCTTCTGTTCTATCTCTTCTTATGGATTCTAATGTTCTAATGAAGTTTTAGTGACACTTTTGAGGAAGCAGGCTTGGATGTGTTGTTCAACCAACTGTTGTTTAACTCTGAAGTCATCAAGTCTCGTCTGAGAGTTCACCTCCTCCAGAGGATCTTCCCATACCTAGCACCTCTATTCCCATGACTTTATTAAACTCCTCCTCATGGCTGTTCATAGTGCTGTGTGCTTCTTTTATACTAACACGATTCATTTGTTTTTTTAAAAAATAGTTTTTTTAGTTGTAGATGGACACAATGCCTTTATTTTATTCATTTATTTTTATGTGGTGCTGAGGATCAAACCTAGTACCTCATGTGTGCTAGGCAAGCACTCTACCTCTGAGCTACAACCTCAACCCAATTCATTTGCTTTTGTTATTACTTTTGTTCTCTAGTTTCTTGCTAAATGCAATCTTCTGAGAGGCAAGATTGTTGCAGCTCCATCCCCAGTGTCTGACATAGTGCCTGACCTATAGCAGGTACACCATGATTATATCTTGAATGCATAGGTTATTTCTGATGCTGAATAGCAAATTATAAGAAAAGGGGACGTATCTAATTCCTTATTTGATTTAGGAATTTGAGACCTGGAGAACCCAAAGATGTTCCCAATTGTATTTTGATAAGTGCATTAGAAGACATGGTCTTTTAGAAAACCAGCCCGTATTAGTTTGAATTGCTAGAACTACTTGTTTGTGTTACTTGACTCATGAGTATTAACAAGGGAATAAATACATGAGCACTTTCAACTGTCCTCTGCTAACTCCATATGTAATTCTTTCAGGTAATATACACTAATTAAAGGGCAGTCCATATAATAGAATGCTGTGGTAGTTTAGAATATGCTCTCTTGAATATTAAATATTCTTTTGCTTCTTGCCAGCCGTACAGCTGTGGAAGTTAAATGTCAACTTTAAAAGGCAATGAATAAGAATAAATTTGCTCAATGGACCAAAATAATGTGCTTCAACTTATAAAAGAAAGGCTGTAATCATAATGTAAATTTAAACTTCAGGTTACCTCTTAAAAAAATCAGAAGAAAGGTATAGTTTTGTTATTAAGGAGACATTAGTCCAATGCACTGATCTTATTTTTTTTTAATAATATCCATTATGTTGTAATGACACTCAACTATTTGTTTCTTTTTGTCATAACTCAGCCTTTGGCTCACTTACTTCACTTTGGACCAATATGGAGAAGACACAATACTTACACAAATTGGTAGTACATATCTCAGTGAAACAGATTGAAAATCAGAAAAACTAGAATGTTCAGTACCGCTTATCACTTGTCACTTTTGTCAAACTTGTCACTCCTGACTTTAGAGAAAAGGGCTGTGAACAATTTCTTCCTTATATGAGATAAATGGAATGAGATAATCTCATATAATTATCTTATATGAGATAAATGACTGAGATAAATGGAAAAAATTTATAATACAGGGAGCAGTTAGGCAGAGATGAGACGTGATAGCAAAGACTTAATATGAGATTTGTAGACTTTGAATCCGGATTGAGCTCATCCAGAGCTAGAGCTATTGTTTCCCTTGAGGGCTGGCCACATTCTCAAGACTGGACATTGGCCAGTGGTGGAAGAGGTGAGAGTCAAAGAGGTTAAAAAATCTCTCAGTAACAGTGCTCTTTTGGTTTCTGACCTGGTTGCCTGTGTAAGGAGTCTCAAACATACATTCTTTTTACTATGTAGATGTAGAGACAGTCAAAGTATAGAAAAATAAAGGAGGATGGTTTCCTTTAAAGCACATAGGAAAAGTTGATGGGAATGTGCATATAGTGAATGGGCCAACTTTGTCCTCTTCTCTGATTCTCAAGTATCTCAAGTAAGTTTGACTCACCTTGGAAAGACTTTTTATGAGGCATGGAAAACAAAATCATGAATTATCAGAGGGTTCCTATATACCTGATTATCTGATACAGAATAATTTCATGATTTTTTCAGACCCAGATAGTTACAGCTAATTCATTTTAAGAAGTAAAAGTGTGTGAAAGTATCTGAACTGCGTCTGAGACCATTAAATGAACATCTGGAGACAAAAACAATAGAATAAACAACAACAAAAACTATAGCAACAAGTTCTTTTAAAACGGAAATGTAGCAAGAAATATAATTTTATGTGAAGGTCTTATTTCTCAGAAGCCCTAACTTAAATAGACCCATGTAATCTTGTGTGGGGTTCAGGGATAAGGGTCCACAGAAGGAATTAGTGTTTTTGTTTTTTTAAATAGGGAAAACCCAGTTCTGGTAGAGGGTATTTGCCATATGAGAAGCAGCTGCTTAGGAACTGGGATCAGTTTAAGAACAGTCCAGGAGTACTGAGCACTGAGCACCCACTGAAGAACGGAGAAGTAGCCAAGGTAGACCTTGAACAAGGTTGGCCCTAAATATTGCATACTTTCATTTTTTACTGAACCTCATTGCCTTCTGATGGTAATGATCAGTGTATATTTGTTGAAATTTTATGATTTTAAGTGTGTCATGTTTCCAAAATTCACCCAAACACTTACTTGATCTTCCTGGTGGGAAAAGAAACAAATTAATATTGATTGGGATCCCTGGGTAACTTTTTGACATTGTATAGTTTTTTGGAAGAGCACAGTATGGGAAACTAGGAAACCTGAGATCTATACCCTGGCCTACGTTAAAGCTTCTAGGTGACCTTGTGCTGGCTAATAACGCTCTCTTGGACTCCAGCTGTTTCCATCTGGAAAATGAGGGGATTGGACCAAATGATCTGTAAAGTCCTTTCCCATGCTAAAATTTTATGACTCCGAGGAGCGAAGCATCTATGGTCGTGTAAATAGGCAAGTTCAATGAGGCCTAAAGTAGTTCAGGCAGTTAAGTTTTTCGTTGTTGGCAGACAGTCCTCATCCACATGTGTGTGTGGAGTGGTCACTCCACAGTAGCCACAGCAAGCTCGAGGAACAGTTTGTTCCTCTCACTGGGGCATTCAGCATCTATAAAACTTTTGCACCTTCAAAGGAAACCTACTGCATATAAATTGTTAGAGGATCTCCCTCCCGCCTTTTTCTCAAGGCACAGTGCAAAGCATTTACTCTCTTTTCTACTTAGGCACTCCTGTGGTGGTTTTTCTCTTGATGAAACACCAGCCAGTTGTTCAACACTTTTCCAGATGAAATTAAAAAAAAGAAAAAAAAAAAGCTTTAACAACCTATCTTTTTTTTACAGAGTTAAGCCTGTAAGGATGATGATGAGGATAGCCTCAAGGAAAATGTAAGGGGAGAGTGGTGTGGTGTAAAAACTACACAACGGAAACGAGAGGGACCTGAATTCCATTCCCGATTCTGCATCTTGTTCATTGCCGGACCTTTAGGTTTTGTGTGTCCAGCTTTTTTCTTTTGGGCCAGCATCTTCTCTTCCCCTCAGTGTAATTCAGCTAGGCCATATGATGGATGGGCTGATTGTGTTTCCCATTCGCATCTCCCCATAAGCCCAAGTGTTGGGTGCCTGATCCAGGCCAGGCATGAAGGGGTGGTAAACATGGAGAGGAGTATTCCTCCTTCACTCCCGGGTTGCAGGTTAGAGGATAGCTTCCTTCTAGGGGAACATCTCTTTATAAATTGAGTTAGGCAGAGGTATAGAAAAGGAATATTCTGATGACTTTCTGCTTCTGTGAGTTGGTATTTTTCTTTCTTATTTAAGTTTGAGTTGAGTTTCTATGCTTTAAAAGTAGAAGAGAAATACTAATGAAATCAAATTCTTACATGGAACTTATTATGTGTCATGTTTTTATGTATGCTAACTTGTTATTCCCTATAAGAACTCTAAGTTGGTTCTATCATCTGCATTCTGTGGGGGGTAAAACAGAGGCACAGAGAAGTCAAGTAATATGTCTAAACTCTCATAGCTGGTATGTGATAACAAGTCAGAATTTGAACTGAGACAGTTTAACATTAAAGTTCATGATCTTAGACACTCTTGTATGCTACCTCACCAACTAGGAGAACTATGATATGTACTTTAGTTCTCTGAATATCATATTTCTCTATAAAAATGGAGGTAACTAGTAACTACATTTAGGCAGGATAGGTCCTGAGCACTTTAGCATTGTATATATATAAGATTTTATTGTAAGAATTGACTCACACAATTATGGAGGCCCAGAAGTCCAGCCATCTGTTGTCTGCAAGCTACCAGGAGAGCCTTTGGGTCATTCTGTTAGAGACTGAAGGTCTGAGAAATAGGGGAACTGATGGTGTAATGCCCAGTTCAACTCTGAAGGCATGAGAATTTGTGGGATAAGGGGCTGCTGGTATAAGTCCTAGAGTCCCAAGAACTAGAAACTGTGATGTCTGAGGGCAAGAGAAAATGGATAGAAGCCCAAGAAAAGAGTGAAAATTTGCCTCTCATCTGTCCTTTTGTTCTATTTGTGTTCTCAGTGGGTTGCATGGTACCCACCCCTATTGATGAGGCCAATCTTCTTTACACAGCCTACTGATTCAAATGCTTCTCTCTTTTAGAGACACATTCACAGACACACCCAGAAATAATGTTTTACCAGCTATCTGGTTATCTTTTGGTCCAGTCAAGATGAAATAAAATTAACTTTCTCTAGTACCAACCTCATAAAGACAATATGATGAAAAGTTTCTTTATCTGTTTTGAAATTTTCAAATTTTCCATGTTTTAAACAACCTGGGATACTAGTTCCTCTGACATGCCTAAAGCTTAGTTTGACAGTTTTCCCCTCTGAGGCAGGAATCTTACCTGGGCTCATATCATCCACCTGGGCTGCCTGGCATGGGTGACTAGGCTGATGCTGAGTGATGGTAGCTTTCTGTTTAGCCAAATTTGCTGCAGTGATTTCAGAGTCACCCTAAATGTTATTTCTCTTTGCATTCCTCCTACACATAGAGAATCTCTCCTTAGCTGATGTATGTTGAATCCAAATGGCTAAGTAGGTGGGATCCTTTTCCATATGTTAATATTTGGGGTTGGGATTCAGGTCCTGATTGAGTTTGGTTTGGAATTTGGGTTGTGTGCTTGGCACAGGACTGTTTTAATGACTGGAAATAATAATCTCTTCTATTGCCATTCTTGCATTGTAATTCAAACAATTTGATTTAAAAAATTATGTGAAATCACTCAATATATTGCCCTTTAGATATAAAGATTTGGCATCACAATGATGGTTGACAGACCACTCTTTGTTCTCTATAAGTCTTTATTGGGTCTGGCCTCATTAAAGTAGCTATTCAAATTACATTTGTCAAATCAGGTTTCTTTGTGCTTTTGGATGTGCTCAATGGGGTCCCTAAGAATTACGAAGATAAGCTTATATGATTTACCTATTGTGGTTGTTAGTTTGTACAGGTCACCCTGTGCATGCTGGCTGCTGCTCTCATCAAGAGGCAGAGATTATCTGTCTTCAGTACCTATAGTGGCCTTGAGATGGACTGTGATCACTAGCATGTGGCAGAAGTGATATTTAGGGATACTTCTAGTACAAACCTTTAAAAGCACTGGTAGTTTCTATTGGTAATTTTCTGATTCTTGGACCTGTTGATATGCTGAGAGAAGCCCAAGAAACATGGAGGAGAACCAAGGCACTATATTTGACAGCTCCAGCTGAGCTCCTACACAGTAGACAAACCACACTGTCAGCCATAAGAGTAAGCTATCCTGCACATTACAGCTCAGTCAAGTTCCTCTTTGACTGACTCTGACATTTGGAACAGAAAAGTCACCCAGCTGAGCCCAGTCATTTCCTCGAATGATCAGAAATTATAGAATACTTGTTACTTTCTAGCCACAGCAATAGGTAATTGAAACAATCTTCTTATCTCTCTCTCTCTTTTTTTTGTTTTTGTTACTGGAGATTGAACTCAGGGGTACCTGTCCACTGAGCCACATCCCCAGCCCTATTTTGTGTTTTATGTAGAGACAGGGTCTCACTGAGTTGCTTAGCACCTCGCCGTTGCTGAGGCTGGCTTTGAACTCACAATTCTCCTGTCTCAGCCTCCCAAAGTGCTGGGATTACAGGCTTAAGCCACCACGCCTGGCTTTCTTATTTCTTAATACCATGTTTATAGGATTCCTTCTTCCATGATTAGACCTACATGTACAGTTTTAATGATCACTAATCTACCAGAGATGCAAGTAGTTTAAATTTGGGGGACAAATGAACTAATAAATCAATATGATGTAGTAATCAATTTAAAATGGATTAAAGATTTAAGTGTAAACTTAAGTTAAACTATAATACTCCTAGGAGAAAATATAGGGGGAACCCTTGACCTTGGTCCTGGCACTATTTTTTGGATCGGATATAAAATCACAGGCAACAAGAACAAAAACAAGCAAGTGGTATTACATTGAACAACAAGAAGAAAAAATGCTTCTGCACAGTAAGAGAAAGGATCAACAAAATAAAAAAAGTAATTTATGTATCAGGAGAAATTATCTGCAGACCATATGTCTGATAAGGGGTTAATATCCAAAATACATAAGTAATTTATACAGCTTATACCTTATTTTTAAATGGGCAAAGAATTTAAATAGACATTTTCTAAAGAAGATACATAAATGGCAAATAGATGTATGAGAAGGTGCTGAGCATCACTAATTAGCAGGGAAATACAAATAAAAACATAAAGAGATGTCACCTCAGACCTGTTAGAATGGCTATGACTAAAGACAAAGATAATAAATGTTGGCAAGGATGTGGAGAAATTGGAACCTGTGTACACGGTTGATGGAAATGTTAAAGTGGTGAAACCATTATGAAAAAGAATATGAAAGATCCTCAAAAATTAAAACCACCATATGATCCAGTAGCCTCATTGCTGCATACATGTCCAAAGAAACTAAGTCAGTACAGCTATATGTACTCACATTTTCATTGCAGCATTATTCACAATAGCTAAGATACGGAATTAGCTTGAGTATCATCATCCATCAGTGGCGATGGATGGTGGCACACATATACAATGGAGTAGCCTTAAAAAGAAGGCAACTATTTGTGACAACATGGATGAATCTGGAGAGCATTATGTTGAGTGAAATGCAGATACAGAAAGACAAATACTGCCTGATCTCATTTATGTGTAGAACCTAAAAAGTTGAACCACAGAGCAGAGGGTGTAGAATGGTGGTCACCAGCAGCTGTGGGATATGGAGTAAATGGAGCAATGCTGATTGAAGGTACAAAGTTTCAATCATGTAGAAGTTCTGGATACCTAATGCACAGTATGGGAATTAGTTAATAATACTGTATTGCAACTTGAAATTTGCTGAGAGAGTAGGTGTTAAGTGTTCTCAGCACACATACATATATAATAACTAGGTAGAGAGATAAACGTTTTGATGAGTTTGACTGTAGGTATCATTTCACTGTGTGTGTGTGTGTGTATGTGTGTGTGTGTACCAAAACATCACATCATATATCTTAAATTATATCATTTTTAAAATTTAAAAGAGTAACAATAAGAAACCAAAGAATGTGGTAAAGATTTTCAAATTGTCATGATCTGTAGAACTATATGTAAATCTGACATTTATTTTTATTCCATGTACATTAATGATGACCCAGCATTACTAGTATTACTCTTCATAATATTGGAAGTTTATGCACTTGTCATATAAATAGCATTATTTATAATTACTTATACTCTTCAGTTGGTCCCAGTACTATGACATGCATCTTTGAGCCACAGGTGTAGTTTTACAGGAATAAAAACTTCTCAGAATGACAGAAATCTTCGCTGCTGTCCATGTTGAATTTGGTTTCATATTTGGCATTTACACAGGTAAATTATTACCCTAACATGTAAGCTTTATATTGTTCTTTCAAATGGCTTTGAGAAATTATTAGGCCTGAGAAAATTACATTTTTCCACACATAAATTAACTAGTTCTTTCTTTCTTTCTTTTTTTTATGAGTAGAATATTTTATTTTATTTTTTTTAACTTTATTTATTTATTTTTCTCAAAAATTGCCTTTTAATACATGTTATCAAACATAACAGAAAAAAACAAATTTTCAGAAGCTGTACACACTGTTCACTGAAAACATTTGTTGAGGCAAATAGAAAAAATTGTTACAATCATAATTTT
>CM053399.1:121177713-121240032 GCA_028644305.1 Xerus rutilus | reverse complement strand
TTCATATCCTGCTACTTTGCTGAAATCATTTATTAATTCTAGAAGTTTTCTGATAGAATTTTTTGATCCTCTAAGTATAGAATCATGTCATACCCAAGTAATGATAGTTTGAGTTCTTCTTTTCCAAATCGTATCCCTTTAATTTCTTTCGTCTGTCTACTTGCTCTGGCTAGTGTTTCAAGGACTATGTTGAATAGCAGTGGTGAGAGAGGGTATCCCTGTCTAGCTCCCATTTTCAGAGGGAATGATTTCAATTTTTCTCCATTTAAGATGATGTTGGCCTTGGGTTTAGCATAAATAGCTTTTACAAAGTTGAGGTATGTTCCTTCTATGCCAACTTTTTCTAGTGTTTTGCAAATAAAAGGTTGTATTTTGTCAAATGCCTTCTCTGCATCAATTGATAAAATCATATGATTCTTATCTTTATGTCTATTGATGTAATGTATTACATTGATTGATTTCCATATGTTGCACCAACCTGCATCCCTGGAATGAACCCCACTCTTACCTTTACCCTCAGACTGGCTCCCTGGAAATTGAAGCTATTCCAGACCTTGCGGCCAGATTGAAAATGTTCACAGGAATAAATATGATGGTCATTTTCTTGAGTTTGTTGCTCGGAATTTAGGAAACTTTCCCCAGAAACTTCCTCTTTGCAATCTTAATATGAAGTATGAAGATCATTTCCTGGAGTATGATCAGGAGCATATCAAATTTATTGATAACATGTTGATTGGCTCAGGAGCTTTTGTAAAGAAGATTTCTCTTTCTCCTTTTTCAACCATTGATTCTGCATATGATTGGAAAATGCCCCCAAATAGCCTCCTTAGGTAGCATACCATTTTCATCAGACTTTGAGGACTTTGACTATAGCTTTTGGGATGCCATGTGCTATCTGTATCTGAGCAAAGCTGTTGAGGAGGATGACTTTGTGGTGGGGTTCTGGAATCTATCAAAAGAACATTGTAGTGTCCACATGGGAAGACAGTCCATTTCTTACGACCTGCACACAGAGTAGTGCTTTGCTGACAAGAGTATAGTGGACTGCGTGGAAGCCCTGCTGGGCTGCTACCTAACCAGCTATGGCAAGCAGGCTGCTCAGCTTTTCCTCTGCTTGCTCGTTCGCTCGGGCAGAAGGTGCTCCCGGTAATTAAGAAAAGGGCCTGTGCCTTGCCCAGGAGAATTCCAGCAGCCAACAAAAGAGCCACTCAGGGAGCTGCGCTGTGGCCGGTCCTCGCCCAACCATGTGGAGGGACTTGGAGTACGGTTGTCTGAAGATCCCACCACGGTGTATGTTTGACAATCCAGATGCAGACAAAACCCTGAATCACTTGATATCAGGGTTTGGAAATTTTGAGAAGAAAATCAACCACAGATTCAAGAATAAATCTTACCTTCTTCAGGTCTTCACGCACGCCTCCTACCACTGCATCACTATCACTGATTGTTACCAGCACTTAGAATTCCTGGCAGATGCAATTTTGGACTACCTCACAACCAAGCACCTTTATGAAGAACCACGGCAGCACTCCCCAGGGGTCCTGACCCACCTGTGCTCTGCTCTGATCAGCAACACCATCTTTGCATCACTGGCTGTAACGTATGACTACCACAAGTACTTTAAAGCTGTTTCTCCTGAGCCATGTCATTGACGGCTTTGTGCAGTTTCAGCTTGAGAAGAACAAGATGCAAGGGATGGACTCTGAGCTTAGGAGATCGGAAGAAGATGAAGAGAAAGAGGAGGATATTGAAGTTCCAAAGGCCATGGGGGATATTTTTGAGTCACTTGCTGGTGCCATCTATAGGGATAGTGGGATGTCGCTAAAGATGGTGTGGCAGGTGTACTATCCTATGATGCAACCACTAATAGAAAAGTTTTCTGCATATGTGCCCCATTCCCCTGTGTGAGAACTGCTTGAAATGGAACCAGAAACTGCCAAATTTAGCCCAGCTGAGAGAATTTAGGATGGGAAGGTCAGAGTCACCATGGAAGTAGTAGGAAAGGGGAAATTTAAAGACGTTGGCTGAAGTTACAGGATTGCCATATCTGCAGCAGCAAGAAGAACCCTACAAGCCTCAAAGCAAATCAACCTCAGGTTCCAACAGCTGAAACTCTCTTTTAAACTTAAAGACAACAACAACAACAACAATAACAAATAAAACAGAATTAGGGAAAATATTTAAATCAAAAAGAATGATTTACAGTTGGTATTGAGCAAAGTGAATAGAAGGCAGAATTTAAAGTTTGATAACAAGATAGATAGCAGAATAAAACATTTAACATTTAACAGAATAAAACAAAAACAAAAACAACCCAAAAAAACCAAAAACCCTAATGCCACCGTTAGGTTCCTAAAGCAATCCTGGACAAGGAGAATGCCATGTTTGGCTCAGACAAACCAAAATTTCAATTACGGGAGGAAAAGCAAGATCCAGTTGAGAAGGCATAAAGGGGCAAGCAGATGTTGCCTAGGTAACCAGCCACACCTACCCAAGGAGTCACCTAGCTGTTGGCAGTCCCTTAGCTTCACACAAACAGATACTGCCTTGGTTCTCTGCCAAATAAAATATCAATTTCTTATTAAAAAAAATCAAAAAACACTTAATTTAATGTTTTTTGAGGGTTTACTTAAGTTCTGAGGCATGAGGTTGAGTTATATCACACAACCATTTACTTGAAATCCCTCACGAGATGTCTCTGCTGTCCCATTTCTTCCTGCTCCCTGCCTCTTCTGTCCTTCCACCCACCCAAACCCTCACTGGCAAACACAGCTCTCTCCCGCTTTTCTATTTTAGGAGTGAACTCACATCCTTTTTCTTGTCTCATGCAGTGAAGCTCTACCAATATTTATTTGAGGACCTAGAAATTCAGTTTCTGTCAGCTTCTTTATTCACCAACCAGTTGTTGAGACAAGAAATTTTCTTCTTCATATCACTTTATAAAGTCTATAACACATTTTATTTTCTTTGAAAAAGTAGATCTTTTTCAAGGATGTTATTTTAAATAATATCAGTAGAGGCTACCTGTGACTCATCTTGTTAGTGATCTTAAGGGGCTGGCACTGTGTGGCAAAGGCTTTCATAGCAGTAATAATCAGTAGCCCTAGTTTTGACCTTTCCTTAGCTGGAGTCTTGCATAGACTGCTCATCTCCACCAAGAAAGGAAGCAAATGTTCAAAATGAGGTAATCTTCCATTCCAAATTAATACCCACTGTTTCTCATTGCTGTTAACAGCACCGTGTCCTTCCACCTGCCACTTTAAATTTCTTTCTCCTTGGTTCTTTAATCTACCACTTCCCTAAATTTGGTCTGGGAGTGTTAAACTGGTGTTTCTGGAAGTGAAGTGGTCCTGGTCAAACACTTTTGGGGAATTTTGTATCCTGCAGTACTTTCACACACACATGATTATGCACATTCCAATATTAAAGACCTCAAGAAATTTTGTAGAACAAAAGGCAGTTAAACTCCATTTATATAGCATTTCCCAGATTTCTTTCATCCCAGAATCATTTTTGTAGGGAATACCTATTCATATATACTAGGGCATTCATATTTAATGGAAAACAGTAGGAAAAACATTGAGCTGAACAATTTCTAAATAAGGGTGCAGGACAAAATTAAGATTTACTGAGTGTCTCGTAAGTACTATATGTTGGTGAAATAGTTTTTTAAATCCATTTCTACCAGTAAGAAAAAGACATCCGGGGCTGGGATTGTAGCTCAGTGGTAGAGTGCTTGCCTCCCATGAGTGAGGCACTGGGTTCGATCCTCAGCACCACATAAAAATAAATAAAATAAAGATATTGTGTCCATCTACAACCAAAAAAAAATTAAAAAGAAAAAGAAAAAGACATCCTACATACATCTTTTATTAAACTGATTTAGACAGAAATCCAATTTCATGATGATGAAATAAAGTATGAATTTACCTTAAATAGGCACATTTCTAGCCTATGCTTTCTCTTTCTCTTTCTAATGAAAGAATAAAGGCTAACTCTTCTATTTTAAATTCTCAAAGCTACTCGTACCACATTTCACTTGAAAGTTTTCATTAAATACCAATGGTCTGTGGTTTCAACTATCATTTTAATATGTGCAGAACTGAGTATCTGTAGGTTATAATTATTTTATTCTACATGGCAACAGCAATGTAAGGACTAAATAAGAGTCTTTTTTACCTTAATGTTTAATGAAATGCATATACGTGGCTCCTAAGTGTTCCTTTATTGGAATGTAAGATTCTGTGAGACAGATTCTTAACCTAACCTCAAAACTATTAGAAAAAATTACATTTAATTAAACTTAAGTCTATACAAATAGGTAGAATCATCAAATGGAAAAATCACCAAATCAAGAAAGTTGCATCCTGCTAGACCCCATAAAATGTATAAACAAAAGGCAATCTTTCAGTGAGGGGCGGAGGGAGGTGCGCACGAATTAAAAGGGATAATGTGAAACAAATCTGGAAAGATGTAGGAGAGAAATTGAAGTTGTATTTGGAAAATGGGAAGAGTTAATGAATTACATTAAGAGTGCTACTCAATATTCTCTAGATGAATTTGACTCACATTTTTATTAAAATTTATGCAAACTCCCGATAGATTGACTCTGGTAGTATGTTGACAAGCCTGGTAATTACACTTGACTGGACTGTTTTTATGAGACCCAAGAGTTGACACAAAAAATCCCTTAGTCACTACTTCAAAAACAAACAAAAAACTTTGCACATGTATATATATTGTGACTTTTTAAAAGTTAAATATTAAAGTACATCATATGAAGAAATATCTCTGGGAAAAGCTCAAGCAAATATAGAAGTCAGAAAAGATTTCTCTGTCTAAGCCAGCTGAAGAAAAGGACACAGTGAAATCATAAAGAGTGTTTCTTTTCAGGATGCCTCTTTCTCATAAGTAGTTGAAAGCCCAATAGAGTACACAGAAAGCTCTTTTATAGCACAGGAAAATAGAAAAAGAAGCTATTGGCATTTCTGGTTTCTATTGAATAGCAAAACAGTGACTGTGAAAGAAAGAAAAATATCAAGGAAATGGGTGGTTGAAAGGTATGATGAGACAATAAAATAAAACAGTTGAAGTGAATGTGGAGGCAGATTTGAGAAAACAATCTCGAGAGATTGCCAAAAAGATGGCATGCTGAAGACCACTGGATTTCTCTGAAGACAGGCTTGCCTCAGTTAAGTCCTGGAGCAGGGGAAGGGGTTTTTCTGAGGAGAAGATAACTGGATTGTCTCCTCTCTCAAATGCAGCGAATGAAAGGTGTAGGTGGTGATTTTTCATGAAAATAAATCAAGGATGAAATTTATAAAGTTTTCTAGACTTTTAGAACTAAGGTGTAGAAAAGGTACATCAGCTACTCAGCTTGAAGTGATACCTGCCTGCCCTGGTTGGGATATGAGGCACCACCTCCTCCTCCCCACGCCCCAAAAGCTCCTGTTAATTCAGGAATGTTCAGAGGTGAAAAAATTGGATTATGAGAGCTGTAAACTAATTGGTCCATCCTAGTTTGAATAGATTGACAGGGTGGTAACTGTAGGTAGGTGGGGCATGGCTGGAGGAGGTGGGTCTCTGTGGGAATGCGCTGGAGGGGCACATCTTCCCTGTGACTCCTTCCTCCTTTCTCTCGCTGCTTCTCAGTCACCATGAGGTGAACAGTTTTCCTGTCATGTCCTTCTGTAACACTCCACCTCATCTTGGGCCCAGAGCAAGGGAGTCGGCCAACTATAGACTGAAACCTCTGAAACTGTGAGTTCAAATAGACTTTCCTCCGCTCAGTTGTTCTTGTCAGGTATTTTCGTCATGGTGATGCAAAGCTGACTAACATACTGTCTTAACAGTGTTTGTGGCAGTAGGGCTTCTTGGGGAAATATTTAATTCTGAAATACGGCAGGGAATATATAAGATGAGCCAGGATCACCTTGTAGTTGCAGATAGTAAAGACGCACACATACACATAAGAACAGTGTTAGGGAGACAAAGCCGAAGGGTCACAAGAGTTGACTGAAAAGGCTCTAAATGGTCCCAGTTGAAACATACTTTGAGTAACAATATAAATAAAATCACACTGGCCTCTAGTCAAAAATAGAACACAAATGTTATATTTATACTGTTATATTTGTACTAATTAAATAAATGATTGAGTACATACATAAATGGAAAAAAACAGACAATTCTCCCAAGTCTTGTGCTGTGGAACTTGTTGTTTTTTTCTCACAAGTTAGTTTGCTTGAGTGCAATGCCTTATTTTTAAATTGGGAAAACACTGTATCAAGTTAACAAAGTTAGTGGTTCCAAAAAACATTTGGTAGGAAAAAATAAATAATGTGATTATTAGGCTCCATAGATGTGAAAAGTTCTATGTGATTTTATTTATTAAAAATTCAAAATATATAATTAAGGCAAACTAATCTAAAATGTTAGCAGTGAATGGTGGTTACCTTTGGTAGGTGTGACTGAGAGAAGCACTAGAGCTTCTTCAGGAGGCTATGATGCTCTTTTTCTTGGTCTGAGTAGTAGTTACTGCTGTAAGCTTGTTTTTTTTTCCACTTTTTTGTATGTGTATTATACTTTAATAAAGGTTTTATAAAAGAAAATACTGAACTTGAGAGCTTTGACAATGTGCTTTTTGAAATTTATTTAAGTATGGACTACAAATGCTTTCTGAATAGCAAACATATTTCCTAATTGAGGACCTTGAGGTGCTGTATTGCTGTTAAAAATGTATGTTGTCCATTTATTCATTCACTCTTTCACAGGTATTTATTAAACTTCTAGGGCTAGTAAAGGGGATAGACTCCCTGTCTCTAAAACCATAAATTATATATAAAATGGACCTAGAAACAGACAACTCCAAAGAATAATTGCTGTCATGTAATATGTACAAATGCAAAGGGATTCTAGAGATGTTTGTTGGTCCTCCGGGGAAAATCACAGTTTCTCAACTAAGGAGGGACACATGTGTTGATATATGAAGAAGTCATTACATGAACTTTGCACACTTGAGTGAAAGGAAGTGGCAGCGGGGACATGGGACAGGTGGGATGAGAAGAGAATTCCAGACAGAGGTGGTGGCTAGAGACAAGTCATGGGACATGATGCATACAGGGAGGTAGGAAGTGGCCGTAACTGAGGTGACAGAAGAAGGCAGGAGCCACTTTATGCAAGGTACATCTGCAGAAGACTCTATTCAGGAGGTGGTGAGATTTTAAGATGTTGAATAACCTGGCAAGAAATACGAGTAGAAATATAACTTAAAGGTAACATGGAGGAATGTTTGGAGAGACCATGGAAAAGACAGACTGTGAAGAAGCTATCATCAGGGTGCAGGAGAGAGACTATGGCAGAGTAGACAGAAAGCAGCAAGGCTGTTTAAGATTTAGAGTTGGCAGGTCATATTGATTAATTACGTGGGTAGGGGATGAAGTAGGAATTCATGATGACATCAGTGGTACCACTAATGATGTTAGAGAACACAGAAGGAAAAGTCAGGGTATGGAAGAAGGTGTTCTGTCTCTAGGTGGGGATATCTGGCAGGTGGTTGGATATAATGGGAAAGGGGCCCAGAAGAATGATCTGGATCTATGAGAGTTTTCTGTCATAGATATGTGACTGGTAATTAAAACTAGCAAGATCTGAGTTCACCTACGAAGAGTAAGTAGAGTGAGAAGGTCATCACAGATGAGGCTGTGTGGACAAAGGCGTTGAGAAGTTGGAGTTATTAGAGGGTTGTTCAAGTGTTTCACCATCCAGGGTCCAACTCCTTAAGAAGGAAATTGTGGTCAACTGTGTATGTAGAGTTACCAGGATACTGGACGACCTAAGGAGGTGGACTTCTGAGATTCAAAGTAATGAGGGAATGAGAAAACTGGGAAGGCATGAGCTTGTGACAAAAGCACATTATGAGAATTTAAGATTGTCAGGCGGGGCCATTTCTGAGTTACAAACAGAATTAAATTCCACGAGGGCAGGAGCATTGCACTTCCCTAATAGATAGGACAGAGTATGACATATGATAGGTGCTCAGCAAATATTTGATAAATGGAACATTGATGAAGTAGACTTAATGAGAAGTTAATGAATTGGGTAGGGTCAAGGAGATCTCTTGAAAGTTTCAGAAAACATGATTAAGTGACTTTGATTTGTGTTGGGTAGTGCATGTTTCATACCTTCCTTTGTGGAACGCAAATTAGTAGCTATGTTCAGGAGGTGTCTATTGCGTGGAATATGATCATATTCAGAAAATATCTTTTACTATTTCCTGCTTTAGAGAAAATGAATATATGATATACACAATAGATAACTGTCTACATTCTGTTCTTTTCAACAACATTCCACTTTGAGGATTTGACCAGACTACCATTTAAAAATGTTTGGTATGAAATATGTAGACTCATCTTTGATGTAGTCTAGTTAAATGTTTAACTTGAATACCTTATGCTGTTGGTTCTATCAGTTTGTAAGCAATACAAAGGATATAAAAGCAAAAAAAATGACACCACATGGAAATACCCAGATAAATGTAGAAGACGGGACATTCTGTAGAACAGTTGGCCTAGTTGATTTAACAAGCCAGTGAGATTTAAAAGAGAAAAGGGGTGATTCTGTGTGATTAAAAGAGGGATCTTGAACTGGATTATTGTTTGGACCAAGCAATTGTGAAAACATTTTGTCACAATTAAAAGAATTAGACTATGAACTAGGTGTGAGAAAAATGAAAGCTTATTGATGTGGAAAGGTGTGGATCATTCAGTGAATAAAGCAGGATATGGAGTATATAATATGATTTTGGTAACAATTTCACCCATGTTTTTAAATGTATAAAAATACCTCATGGAGAAGGTCCTGAGGAATGAGATTGACCAAATTATGTTATGCATGTGTACAAATATGGCATAATGAATTCCACTATAATTATAATGCACCAATAAAAAATATCTGAACAGATATGCAATAAACTCTTAAGAGAGGTAAGGCCTGGTTTGTGGAAATGTGATGATTTTATTATTTTTTACCAGTACTTTCTAACTTTTACAATGTATTTATATATCTTTGGAATATTAAAAGGTTACTTTTTTGTTTTAAAGGTTAAAATGAAAAGAAACTGAAGATGACCTTTGAAAGAATATTTTCCTTCTAAACATCATAAGAGAATGAAATAACTTCTTGTATTAGTTTGCTACAGATGATGTAACAAAATATTACACACTTAGTAGCATAAACAGCTGAAATTTATTGTCTCTCAGTGCTGGATTCTGAGATGCAGGTGGCTGGTTCCTCCAAGGGCTGGGGGTGAGAGTCTGGTCTATGCCTTTTTCCCAGCTTCCAGTGGTTTGCTGCCTCATTCTTACTTCTGCCTTCATGGTCTCCATATGTGCTTCCAATGTGCATATCTGTGTCCAACCCTCCCCCCTATTTTCATAAGGGATCCGCCCTCCTTCAGTATGACTCATCTTAACTAACTCTACATTATCCTCGTTTACAAATATCACCACAGATTCACCTCCATAGATCTGAATGTCTTATTTGAATTTGAACTCAGATACCCAGGGAGTGAATTTAAGATTTTTAGGCTGGGCCATTTCTGAGTTAGAAACTTAGAAATTGAAATTGATAGAAAAGGTTCAAAAAAAAGGTACAATTATTTATTACTGGGAAAAATATTTACTTGGAGAATCAGTATTGGTCTCATAAACAATTTTTGATTATTATGTAATACCAGAAATGAGGATGCAGTAACAAAACACATATTTTCCTTTCCTACATCTGGAAAACATTGTCGTGGAATGTTAAATTTTATTGTTTGGTCTGGTCAACGTTTAAATCTGGCTCCCTCTACTGGAGGATAAGGTATTTTTCCTCTCTTCTTAACTGGAGTCCAAAAAGAGTATACAGAATAGGAGTCCACCCCTCAGAGATTTTGATTCTTCATTTGTATAGGGATATTTCTTCCTTGACCAATTTGTGGTTTATAATGAATAAAAAAGTATGCATCTCATTTATAGATCAGCCACTAATTACCCACCACCAGTTCTACTTCAAACAGAGCTAACATTTAACTCAGTCCCTAAGGTAAATAAGTATATGACCTTGACTTTCAATCTTCCTCTTATTGGGACATAGTGTGCTGGTATGAATTTAGGCTTTCAGAACTGGAAGGAACTTGTAGAGACCCTCCAATTCAACTGTTCTTTTCCAGGTGAGAAAGCACAGGTGCAGGGAGGAAGTGATTTCCCTAAATCATGCCATTACGAGAATTTCAATGTGGATATGTCACAAATTATATATTATGTGCTTCTCTAACACTTTATAGCAATTAATGCATCAATCTAAGTTAAAGGATAATTCTTGATTGCCTACTGCCTGTCAGACACAATGATATATAAAACAAATCTGTGAGATGTGATCTCTGCTCCTCAAAGAGCAGTATTAATTAAACTGTATGAATGGTGATTTTAGGTTAGAGACAGTTGCCAGGTCTACAGCTCTAAACAGGCAATTGAATGATGTTTTTCACATTAATAAGTACTAATTTTTGACAGATGACTGATAATTTCTTTGCATAGCCCATTAATCTTCTTGATTAGATGTTGGCCCCTATACAGCTGGCTTTGGGGCTTGACTTTTTCTGAACTCGAAACTGGTGACTTTGAATCGAAGTAATAGAACCAAATGCATGTTGAGGTTTCAATTTTTTTTGTTTGTTAACGTGTAAAATGATTTGGATTGCTCAGGTGAAAGTTGCTTTTGGGTGAAAATGTCAGAATCTCCATAAATTCATTTGTTCCCTGGAAAACAGCTCAGTAATCTAGTGCTATTTATGAGTCCAGCTGTCTCAACACTACTTCTTTTTTTCTTTCTTTGTTTCTTTTTTGTACGAGGGATTGAATCTAGGGATGCTTTACCACTGAGCTACATCCACAGCCCTTTTTACTTTTTATTTTTAGACAGGATCTTGCGGAGTTGCTAAGGCTGGCCTTGAACTTGTGATCCTCCTCCTTCAGCCTCCTGAATCACTGGCATTATAAGCAAGTGCCACTGCATGCAGCAACCTTAAGCCCTTTTTACAATGCTACAATGCCCATGCAAGTCTTTTGTAATCAGTATACTACTACTTTTATCTGTCCACTGTGGTAACATAATTCTTCTATATCTATATGTGTATATAGACCCTCACAAGGGTTAACTAATAAGCAGAGAGAGAATGGAGTCATGAAGCCATTCTGACTTTATTGCTTGGATCATTCTACCAATCACTCATTTTGATGCCCAAAGAAACCATCAGAAGCATTGTGCACATAGAGGTGGCACATTGTAATGATTGCCAGAGCCTCAACCTTTGGCTCTGCCATTTGCCAGCTGTGCCACCATGGAAAGTACTTAATTTCCCTGTGCCTCAGATTCCTCGTAAGTGTAAAGTGAAAAACAGCCCCTTTCTAATTTTCACATCCCCTCTCTAAAAGCCCAAGGCAGTTCCACTCCCCAGGGGGTTCCGCTCCGGAATCTTCCACCTGGGAAACAAAGCCTAAAACAAAACCTAACTGCCCAGGTTAGCACATCAAAAGAAGACTCCCACTGCTTATCTGCCCCCAATCTTAAAGTGACCAATCCCTAGCTCACCACGTGGTTTTGTAGTGGGCTCTATAAAATCCCTCCCGCGCGTCCCCTTTCTCTCTTCTTTTCCTCTTTCCTTCGCCCGGGCACCCACTCCCCTGAATAAAGGATTTTCCTGGCTGTACAGAGGTGTTCGTGTCTGGCTGGCCGTTACCCTAACAGTAAGGTTGTTGCAATGATTAATAAATACACATACATGAGTCTGGAGAACAGATCCTGGAACATAATAAGTATGTATATATATTCATGAACACTATTAATACTTGATTTATATGTACAAGAAAAATTATTATGGTGTTCATGGATTCTAAAAAAGGATTCAAAAGTTAATTTTAAAATAAGAGTCAACTTGGTAAATACCATTTCATACTAGCTCTGGACATATATCTAAGGGTTGTTGTTCTCTAGGGAGAGTGCCCTTTTCCAGAACCAGTCACCAGGGTGATAAATTTTACTTCTAACCTAATGAACTAAATGTCAATCATCTGCTGTTCACATATCTTCTGCTCAGAATATGTGAAAGTATTAAGGAAATGATTTTTAAGTCCTTCAAGAGGGGAAGAAATCCTCTAGTGTCAAAATTTGAAGAAGCCAGGTGTGGTGATGCATGCCTGTAATCCCAGTGGCTTATGAGCTTGAGGCAGGAGGATTGAGAGTTCAAAGTCAGCCTCAGCAAAAGCAAGATGCTAAGTAACTCAGTGAGACCCTGTCTCTAAATAAAATACAAAATAGGGCTGGAGATGTGGCTCAGTGGCTGAGTGCCTCTGAGTTCAATCCCCAGAACCCCTAGCCCCTCCCAAAGCTAAAGATGTATTTAAGCACATTAAATCTCTCTTCCTCTGGAAACATCTTTAGAAATCACAGGCTTTTCTATTTCAAACTCATCAGTGATTCTTGGGTTTTAGTATCAAAGGAAGGTGCATTTGTAACAAAAGAATTTTATGTTCTTAATATTCATCCTGTTACAGCAGGTACTTTGCTGAGTGCCTCTCTGAAGACTTTATACAATATGAAATCCCTTCCAGAGCTGAGAATCGCTCTGAGATTCAGCACTACCTCATTTTCATCAAGGTAGATGTAAATGTGATTATTGCAAATGACTAGAGCTTTTCTAAGCATTTAACTTCTAAAACTCAGATGAGACTTAATCAACTGTTTCCCATTTTATATCATCGATGTCCTCTTATTCTGCACAGCCTGGAAATCACACTGAGTTTGAATTAAAATCCATTTTCCAGGCTGCTTCTGAAAGATAAAAAAGACTAATTGGTTTGCAGCTTCTTCAAAGCCCATCCAACAGGTTGAGTTTTACATGCTTAATCATTAGTGGTACTGTACACTGTCTATCCAATCACTGACAAAACCAAACCTATGAGCTGTTTTCTCTCAGCGTCTGTGATCTCCAGAGCAGACCACAGGCTTCACCATAAGCAGCTTGTCATTATTAATTGAGGATCTTACATCATGCTACTATTGCTGCAACCCCATTTAGCATTAAAGAGTGAATGATATCAATGTCATATCACCCCTGCTGTAAGTTAGCAATGAATAAATCCATTAAAATGAAGCACTGCTAGACTTCTACATTACTGCATGAGGAGTAATGTAATGGAGTAATGTCAGGTGCTGACCTGCTGCACAGAAAAACTAGTGAGAATCATTAAACATAAATAACAGATAAAACCTCTGGAAATGTTCCTAGGGAGGAACAGCAAATGAAAAAAAAAAACATCTATTCAGGAAGATCCACAAAAATTTGGTAAGAAATGTGACAGTCTATGGTATCTGAACCAAGACCACTCCCTCCTTCCCTTTCCCAGCTCAGTGAGGCAGAAATACTCAACAAATGAGGAATGGAACAGAATTTCTTCAGCCTAATGAAAAGAATCTACCAAAACCACATAGGTAACTGGATGTGGTGGTGCACACTTATAATCCCAGCTACTTGGGAGGCTGAGGCAGGACAATTTCAAGTTAGAAGACAGCCTGGACAATTTAGTGAGAACTTGTTTCAAAATTGAAAAAAAAGAAAGATCTGGGGATGTAGCTCCGTGGTGGAATGGCCCTGAATTCAAGGCACAGTGTTGTGGGAGACAGACTGGTCAAGAAGCAGCAAGTAGCACTCAGAGAGGAGGAGAACTCCACACTTTATTTTACACCAGTTGGCCCAGAGGAAAACAAAACTCCAAATTCTGATCTCTGATCCATAGTGTCTCACAGCATTTATGGGTTATTTGGCATCATCTTAGACCCATCCTACCATTGGGGCTTTTTTTTCTTTTTAATTCCTAATCTGCATAGCTGAAGGCCTTGTGCAGAGTCTCTGACAAAGCATGCTTACAGAAACTAAAAGAAACAGCTCTTTTCACAGGCATCTGTTACATTTCAAGAGGGAGTAGTCAGACTCCTAGGGCAGTTATTTACAATCCAAAAGGTAGGAACCCATGCTTAATTAGGCTTCCTAGAGTAAGGCTGAGAGAGGGGAGGGACACTTACCCTTTCCCCAGGCATTGTTTCTTACCATAACGTTTTTATGATTTCATTTCACAACCAAGTCTAGTTTTGCCATCACACCAGTACAGAAGTTGAGGGGGCGGAGCTCCTGGCTGACATCATACTTAATGCTGAGAGAGTGGATATTTTATCCCTAAGCTCAGAATGGGACAAGAAAGTCTTCTTTCTCCACTTCTATTCAACATCGTATTGAATGTTCTAGTTAGGGAAATTAGGCAAGAAATAAACAAGCTTTCAATTAAAAAAAATTTTTTTAGTTGTAGATGGACATAATACCTTTATTTTGCTTATTTTTTTGTGGTGCTAAGGATTGAACTCAGTGCCTCACACATGCTAGGCAAGTGCTCTACTGCTGGGCTACAACCATAGCCCCATTCAAATTTGAAAGAAGTAATACTCTCTACCTAGAGAAAACATGCTCTTTGTATACAAAAATTCTAATGAATCCACTAAGAGCTACTAGAACTATTTTAAAAAATTCAGTGAGAGGTTTCAAGATTGTGGAATAGAGGAGGTGCTTTCCTGGCTGCTCCTATGGCATGAAACCAACAAAGCAAACAGGAACTTTCTCAGCAAGGTGAGTGAACAGGAAAAAAAAAAAAAAAGAGAGAGAGAGGGAGGGACTTTTAAAATTGGACATTCAAAGTAGATCAGGAACTCAAAAGGTTAGTCATAAAAAAATAAGGAAAAAATCCCCGGAAGCACAGTTTCTGCCATGGCTGGTCCCACAGCACCAGCAAGAGGAGTCCCTCTGAGAGCAAAGTGGAGGAATAAGGGAATTAAAGGAAACCACATTTTTAGGAGGCCTGAGGCATGTCTGTGTACAGAGCATTTAGAGATCACGGACATTGACCCACTAATCTGAAAGGAACTCTGCACAATATCCTTGCTCAGGAAAGAAGCCACCATCTCTCCAGGCAGCATGTGGAGGACAAAGGAAGGAACCATTCTGCAGCCACAGCATGAGGATTGGCAGCTAAGGGAGCTGATTCCTGGCAAACCCGAGTTTGACCTGAAATATAGGCCCAGTAAACACACACTGCATGACACAAAATGTGCTTAAGTGTTCAGGAGAAAAATCAAACCTGGAGAGAGGTTTATGCAGAGGACAACTAGTCATAGAAACCCACCTGGCTCTACTCCTATCCCTTTAATCCGGCTGCTTACAGGACCAGCTGGGAGAGACTTGTCTGGCCTGGAATTCAGAAGGGTGGAGGTGGGAGAGATTGAGTTTGGAGATTGAACCCAAGACCAGGAAACATCAGGTCAGCAAGTGATGTATGGAAATAAGAATTGGCTCCCCCAACACACAAGTGGAACCCAGGGGAGTGAACCCAGTCTTCAGCATGGACTGGCAATTACTGGGCCCTGGAGGTGTGCTGATTTAAAATCTACAGATCAATTGGCACTCAACAAAGAGCCCAGAGCCCACCTAAACCTTAACCCTAGCTCTAGGAATTCTACCTACAGGATTACCTCTCTCACTCCAGCAATCTGGAGATGGAGCATCATGCTCCAGATGACCCCACCTAGAACTGATGAGAATTTTTTGAATTCAAACAGAAATAATTCTTTAACTTTTCATGAAGTTTTTAAAATTTCTTTTCTGTTTTCCTTTGTTTTTTTCTTCTTTTCTTTGTTTAATTGTAACCTTTATAGTTCATGGACATTTATACATACTAATATTTATTTTATTTCTCATTTCTAGCATTTTTGAAGACAGTTGTTTTTCATGGATCAGTTTTTTTGAGTACTAGGATGTTTGATTAATATATTTTTGTTTTGTTTTGTATTTTTTATTTTTATTTTCAATTTTAAAAAAAATTTTAATTTATATATGTATTTGTCTTACCAATTTCCCTTGATTCACTGCGTTTCTTCTGCTAACAGCCAGTTTCTATTGTTCTTTCACTCTTCCTTTAATTTTCTCTTTCTGTCTTCTTTCCTCTTCCCTCATAATCATCACATTCTATCTCACCTTTGTTCTCTTCCTGTCCACCATTTGAAATTGTAAACTCTTTTGCAAACTTGCTGTTTTTATTGTAGGCAATAACTGATTATATCATTTCTGTTTATTGTGATAATTAACATTATGGACATCATATTAGGAACTATTTGGTTTAATGCTGTATATTGTTTGCATTGGTTGCTATTATTATTTGTCTCTCCCCAATCAGTGAGGTACTGGAAACTTTCAGGAATACTATATGTCCATAGGGTAGAAACTGTGCTACCTCAGATCCATTCTATTAGATGGGTAGAAACACAAACGATGTGAAAAAGCAAAGGAACAAATCACCCCAAACAAGCCAAGATACTCCAATAACAGAATCTATTGACACCACAGTGGAGGAAATGTCAGAGAAAGAGTTAGGATGTACATAGTTACACTGATTTGTGGGTTAAAGGATAGTATAAGGAGTGTAATCAGAGAGAAAATACAGGAAGTGAAATATCACTTCAATAGAGATTCCGAAAAAAAAAAAAACAAGCAGAAATCCTCAAAATGAAGGAATCAATAAACCAAATTAAAGCTTCAATTGAAAGTATCACTAATGGACTAGATCACTTGGATGATAGAGTTTCAGGCAATGAAGACAAAACATATAATCTTGATAACAAAGTTGATTGTAGAAAAAAGATGTTAAGAGACCATGAACAGGACTTCCATGAAATATGGGATAACCTGAGAAGACAAAATTTAAGATTTATTGGGATAGATGAAGGCTTGGAGATACAAATGAAAGGAATGCATAATCTTTTCAATAAAATAATATCAGAAAATTTCCAAAACCTAAAGAATGAAAGGGAAAATCAAATGTAGGAGGCTTACAGGACCACAAATATACAAAATTACAACAGACCCACACCAAGGCATATTATTTTGAAAATGCATGATATACAGAATAAGGACAGAATTTTAAACACTGCCAGAGAAAAATGACAGGTCACATTTAGGGGGAAACCAATTCAGATCTCAGGTGATCTCTCAACACAGACCCTCAATGCTAGCAGGTTTTGGAATAATATATACCAAGCTCTGAAAGAAAATAGATGTCAGCCAAGAATACTAATCCCAGCAAAATTAAGCTTCAGAATTGATGAAATTAAAACCTTCCATGAAAAACAGAAGAATTCACAACTAGAAAGCCTGCAGTACAAAACATATTCTTAGCAAATACAGAAAGATAGAGATAATACTTTGCATCCTATTTAATGAAGAAGAAATGAAAAATAAAAGTGAAAACCAGCAAACGAAGGAATTACACTAAAATAACAGTGAATCAATGGAGAAACAAATTCAAATTAAAAACCAGAAATGTATCAAAATGACAGGGAATAAAAATGCTATCTCAATAATAACATTGAATGTAAATGGCCTACGCTCATCAATCAAAAGATATAGACTGGCAGATTGGATTAAAAATAGGACCCAACAATATGCTGTCTCCAAGAAAATCACTTCATAGGCAAAGACATCCCCAGACTGAAGGTAAAAGGCTGGGAAAGAAACATATCATTTACATGGATCTCATAAACAAACGATGGTTTCCATCCTTATATCAGATAAAGTGGACTTCAATCCAAAGTTAATCAGAAGGGACAAAGAAGGACATTTCATACTGCTTAAGGGAATTATACATCAACAAGACATAACAACCATAAAAACTTATGCTCCAAACAATGAAGAATCTACATACATCAAACAAACCATTCTCAATTTCAAGAAGCAAACAGACCACAACAAACACCTCTTTCACTACTGGATAGATCTTCCAAAGAAAAACTAAATAAAGAAGCTACTGAACTAAAAAATAAAATTAATAATTTAGACTTAACAGACATATATAGGATATTTCATCCATCAATGACTAAATACATTTTCTTCTCAGTAGCACAGGAATCTTTCTCTAAAATACACCATATGATAGGCCACAAAGCAACTCTTAGCAAATACAGAAAGATAGAGATAATACTTTGCATCCTATCAGATCATAATGGAATTAAATTAGAAATCAATGATAAATTGAAAACTAGAAACTACTATAACACCTGGAGACAAAATAATACCCTATTGAATGATGAATAGATAGCAGAAGAAATCAGGAATTAAATAAAAAAATACTTAGAGGTAAATGAGAATAGCGATGCAATGCATCAAAATCTCTGGGACACTATGAAGGCAATGCTAAAAGGGAAGTTCATTGCATTGAACTCATTCATAAGGAGAATAGAAAGTCAACAAATAAATAACCTAACATTACATCTCAAAGCACTAGAAAAGAAGAACAAATCAACACCAAAATGGGAAATAATTGAAATCAGAACTGAAAACAATGAAATTGAAACAAAAGAAATAATTCAAAAATTTGACAAAGCAAAAAGTTGGTTCTTTGAAAAAAATCAATAAAATTAATAAACCTTTAGCCAAGCTAATGAAGAGGAAAAGAGAAAAAACTCAAATTACTAAAATTTATGATGAAAAAGGATTTACCACAATGGATACTACTGAGATACAGATGATAATCAGAACCTATTTTGAAAATTTATGCTCCAGTAAGATAGAAAATCTTGAGACATCAATAAAATTTCTAGAAGCATATGACCTACCCAAATTGAGTCCGGAAGACATAGAAAATTTAGACAAATCAATTCCAAGCAATGAAATTGAAGACACTATCAAAAGCCTACCAACCAAGAATAGCCCAGGAGCAGAGGGATTCTCAGCTGAGTTCTACTATACCTTCAAAGAAGAACTAACACCAGTACTTCTCAAGTTATTCCATGAAATAGAAAAGGAGAGGACCCTTCCAAACTCATTCTATGAAGCTAGTGTCACCTTTATACCAACAGCAAAGACACATAAGGAAAGAAAATTTCAGATCAATATCCCTGATGAACATAGATGCAAAAAAAAAAACTCTTAATAAAATACTAGTACATCACATACAAAAATGTATTAAAAAGATAGTGCACCATGATCAAGTGGGGTTCATCCCAGGGATGCAAGATTAGTTCAACATATAGAAATCAATAAATATAATTCATCACATCAATACATTTAAAGACAAGAATCACATGTTTATCTCAATAGATGCAGAAAAAGCATTTGGTAAAATACAGTATCCATTCATGTTCAAAACACTAGAAAAACTAGGAACATATCTAAACATTGTAAAAGCTATATATGCTACACCCAAGGCCAACATAATTATAATTGGAGAAATATTGAAAGCATTCCCTCTGAAAACTGGAACAAGACAGGGATGCCCTTTTTCACCACTTCTGTTCAACATAGTCCTTGAAACTCTAGCCAGAACAATTATACACAAGAAAGAAATTAAAGTGATACCAATAGGACAAGAACTAAAACTATCCCTATTTACTGACAACGTGATTCTATATTTAGAAGACCCAAAAAACTCCACCAAAAACTTCTAGAACTCACAAATGGATTTAGCAAAGTAGCAGGATATAAAATTAACACCCATAAATCAATTGTGTTCTTATATACCAATGATGATTCAGCTGAAAGAGAAATTAGGAAAACTATCTCATTCACAATAGCCTCAAAAAAATGGGGAATTAATTTAACAAGAGGTGAAAGACTTCTACAATAAAAATTGCAGGACACTAAAGAAATAAATTGAAGAAGACCTTAGTAAATGGAAAGATATCCCATGTTATTGGATAGACAAAATTAATATTGTCAAAATGGCCATACTACCAAAAGTACAAGACAGATTTAATGCAAATTCTATTGTTTCCAATGACATTCTTCATAGAAATAGAAAAAGCAGTTATAAAATTCATCTGGAAAAATAAGAGACCTAGAATAGCCAAAGTAATCCTCAGCAAGAAAAGTGAACCAGGCGGCATCACAATAATACTTGACCTTAAATTATTCTACAGAGCTATAGCAATAAAAACAGCATGGTATTGGCACCAAAACAGACATGAAGACCAATGGTACAAAACAGAAGACAGAGACAAATCCACATAAATACAGTTATCTCATCCTAGACAAAAGCACCATAAACATACATTGGAGAAAAGATAGCCTCTTAAACAAATAGTGCTGGGCAAACTGAAAATCTATATGTAGCAGAATTAAATTGAACCCTTTTCTCTCATCCTGCACAAAACTCAACTCTAAGTGGGTCTAGGATATAGGCATTATAGACCCTATAGACCCCGCATCTACCAGAAGAAAAAGTAGGCCCAAATCTCCATCATGTTGGCTTAGGAACTGAATTCTTCAACAAGACTCCTAAAGCACAAGAATTAAAATCAAGAATCAATAAATGGGATAGTATCAAACTAAAAATCTTCTTCACAGCAAAGGAAACAATCAAGAACATGGAGAGCATACAGAATGGGACAAAAGTCTTTGCCACTTCATCTCAGATAAAGCATTAATCTCCAGGATATACAAAGAACTCAAAAACTTAACACCAAAAACCAAATAACCCAATCAATAAATGGACAAAGGAACTGAACAGACACTTCACAGAAGAAGAAATACAACTGATCAACAAATAATGAAAAAATGTTCAACATCTCTATCAATTAGAGAAAGGCAAATTAAAACTACATTGAGGTTTCATCTTACTCCAGTCAGAATGACAATAATCAAGAGTACTACTAATAATAAATGTTGGTGAGGATGTGGGGAAAAAGGTACACTTATACTATATATTGCTGGTGGGACTGCAAATTGGTGCAACCACTCCAGAAAGGAGTATAGAGATACCTCAGAAAACTTAGAATGGACCAGTTATCTATTGACCAGTTATCCCACTCCTTGGCATATACCTAAAGGACTTAAAATCAGCATACTCTAGTGATGTGGCCACATCAATATGCATAGCAGCTCAAATCACAATAGTTAAGGTATGGAACCAACCTAAGTGCCCTTCAATAGATGAATGGATAAAGAAAATGTGGTACATATATATAATAGAATATTACTCAGCCATAAAGAAGAATGAAATTGTGGCATTTGCCTGTAAATGGATGGAACTAGAGACTATCATGCCAAGTGAAATAAGCTGATCCCCAAAAACCAAAGGCCAAATGTTCTGTCTGATATGCAGATGCCAACTCACAATAGGTGGGGACAAAGGAGGCGTGAAGTTCATCTGATTGGACTTTGGAGTATGGGGGAAAGGAGGGGAGATGGGAATAGGAAAGACAGTAGAATGGATCTGCCATTACTTTCCTATGTTTATATATGAGTACATGACCGTTGTAACTCCTCATCATCTACAACCACATAATGGAAAGTTATACTCCATGTATGTATATGTCAAAATACATTGTACTGTCCTGTACTAAAAAGAACAAATTAAACAAGAAAAAAAAAAAAACAATCAGCAAGTTTTCAGGATACAAATCAACTGTATTTTTGTATATGTGCAGTGAACAATCAAAAATGAAATTTAAAAAATTCTACTCATAGTCACATCCAAAAGAATAAAATATTTGGAAACAAACAATAAAAGGACAGAATTTATACCTGGAAAACAAAAAACATGGTTCAAAACAATTAAGCCAGTGCTAAAATTCATATGGAATTGCAGGGGACTCAAAATAGCACAAGATATACAAATAACCAATACGTACATGAAAAGATGATTAATGTCATTAGTCATTAGGGAAATGCAAATCAGAATTACAAGATGATACGCCAACCAGGATGGCTAGGAAAAGAGGTACATGATAAGTGCTGCTAAACATGTGGAGAAACTGGAACCCTCATACATAATATGATATAATAGGGGGTAGTTACCTTGGAAAATGTCTGGCAGTTCCTGAAATTATTAAACATAGAGTTAGAATATGCCCCAGCAATTCCACACCTAGTTTCATACTCAAGAGAAAAGAAAACGTGTTAAAAAAATACTAACAGATGAGTGTTCATAACAGCATTATTTATAAACGTCCAACAGTGGACGCAACCCAAGTGTCTATCAACAGATGAATGAATAAACAAAATGTGGTGTGGCTGTATGTCAGGGTATTAGTCTGCAAAAAAAAAATGAAGTTCCCATACATGTTACAACTTGGACAAAAAAGCCACTCACAGTATATTAAATAACATATGATTCCATTTATGTGACAGTTCAGAATAAAGAGTTTATAAGACAAAAAGTAGATAAGTGTTCGCTTTTGATGGGAAGGAGTGAGTAGCCACAAGGGTGATAACTAAAGGGTATGGGGTTTCTTCATGATGTGAGAAAACTGTCCCAAGATTTACTGTGTGTACATGTAAAATAATGAAGTACTCAAACTTAGGAATATGTTGATAGTTGTGGGTTTTTAAGTGGTG
The DNA here is from genome assembly GCA_028644305.1 of Xerus rutilus. Classification (NCBI taxonomy): domain Eukaryota; kingdom Metazoa; phylum Chordata; class Mammalia; order Rodentia; family Sciuridae; genus Xerus; species Xerus rutilus. The sequence goes on along the minus strand of CM053399.1, from coordinate 121,217,561 downwards.
GTAAAGTTGGTCATTCAGTTAACCCGGATGTTTATTAATGTCCTAGAATCACACTGAAAAGGATAAATACCCTTGAAGATTTTTCTCCTTAATAGTTTGGAATAGAGGAAATTCAGAGAGACTAAAACTTTCTTGTACTGAATGGCCCCACCGTTTTTCCAGCGTTCCGAAGTATTTTTACATCCTACTTGAAACTCATGCTGTTTTTCCTAAGTCCAATGGTACTGAAGAGTTATCACTGTCATATTTAGAGAAAGGAGACATAGGAAATTTATGGTTTACTCTGTGTATTCTACTAAATATTATTTTACTTAACAAACATTTGTTGTTCCCTCTTAAAAGTAAACTCCATAATTCTTTTATTCCACAAACTGTAGCACTCCAAACACTGTTCTAGGAGCTTGGGATACTTCTGAAAGCAAAACACAAAATTTTATGTCTACATAGAATTTAATATTCTGTTAAGGGGAAACACAATACTCAATACACTTAAAAAATAAGTAAATCTTAGGGTGTGTTTGAAGGTCCTATGGAGAAAATAAACCACAAGCGCATTGACTTACTATGTTTCTATCTGTGCCAACTCTGGTGAAAAGCTCCTGGCTCAGGGAGGCACAGTGAATATTGGTTGAATAAACATGTAAATGAATGAACATATAAATGTAGTTCACACTGTATGTTTGGCTTCCAAAGTTTTTTGGTTTGCACTTTGGAACTAGTTTCCTCTTACTTAAAAAAAAAAAAAAATCACTGCAACTATAAAATGATTTAACATCTGTGCCCCTCCCTGTTCAGCCTTGCTGTTTAAGAGGAGGGGTAGTGTATTGGTGAAGTACAACATTCTTTGGAGGCAGACCATATGTATTCATATGCCAAATTTATTACTTCTTTCTGAACACTTTAATTATTTGTATCATTATTTACAACAATTTCTAATTGTACCATTTTATTTATAACTGGAGCCTTTGGGTTTTGAAGATCTCCCTGCTACACATAATTTTGATATGATATGTTAACTTCATCCCAATAATTCCCTAGAGCTCTTATAGTCAGTTGACATTTATTATTTGTTAGTTGTTTGCAAGAAACTGTCTCTGGAATCTTAAGGGTATTAAATAATTACTTGCCCATCATAAGTGGATGCTAATAATCCTTCACTGCTGTCAGGAGGAAATTAGATGCTGAGATTCTATGCAAGATTCATCTTTATCAGCGGGGACTTTCTGACTCACATCCATCCTCCTCAGAACCTTACACAGTGGCTGGCATGTACAGGTATATAGCATGTGTTTGACGAATGAACAAAAAGTTATAATCCAGTAACAGCACTCAGTATACATGCCAAAAGCACACAGTTGTAACTGCTTGGACATTCTGTTTAGAGTATCTTTGAGGTTGGTTGCCTTATCTGGTCTTCCTTTCAGACCAGCAAATCCCACACAGAGGAACAGGTGCCTGTAGTTTATCAGCAGCTCTGGAACACGTTCTGCCTTGGACATCAGCCTGTCTGGGGTGAAGTTCAGAGAGCAAGTCCCTTCTTTGGAACTGCTGTCGCGACCACGCACAGCCCCAATCCCTTGTGAGCTGAGTTTTCATTCCTGTGTTTTGGTTAGATTCTATGATTCCTTCCTTTTGTTGGTTCTGTTTTAAAAGTGAAGCAACAGAGTAGGATTTGTTAAGACGTCTTGTTCAAATAGTAATTTATTATCCATAATATAAGGATATGAGGAAGTGGCAAGCTTTTTGGCTATTTATTTCCCTCCCTCTGTGTGGAAAGAAGTATGGAGATGTTTCAGTTGCTATGGATACCAAGTCTTCTAGATAATAGAATCCTTTTAACAAAATCCAGTTCAGTTAGATTGGCTTCTCTCTTGAATATATCTATTTAACATAGTTTTTACATACAAAAAGTCATATTCTGCATTAGGAAATGGTTTTAATTTTTTCTCCAACTTTTCCTGGAAGCTTTCGTTTCTCCTATATCTCCTCCTTCCTACACCAAAAGAGGTGACATAGAAAAATAAACTATCTCTCTGGTGTTCCTTCTATCCTAACTGGGAAAACTGACTTCCACACAATTATGTGCAAGCATCACAATATAAATGACCCATCTGGGAAGTTTAGACCTTTTTCATTCAGTTTTTTAAAAACTAGGTTAATTGGCCGGGCACAGTGGCGCATGCTTGTAATCCCAGCGGCTCAGGAGGCTGAGGCAGGAGGATTGCAAGTTCAAAGCCAGTCTCAGCAAAAGTGAGGCATTAAGCAAATCAGTGAGACCCTGTCTCTAAATAAAATACAAAATAGGGCTGGGGATGTAGCTCAGTGGTCGAGTACTCCCTGAGTTCAATCCCCAGTACCAAAACAAAAACAAAAACAAAAACAAAAAAAAGATGTTAATTATAGAAGACACACAACCACCTCTTTAACATTTCATTGGTTCACTGAATTAGATTTATTTATATTAGAATATCTTTAAAATATATGATTGTGAACACAGCATTAATTGATTATTGTAGATGGGGAAAAAGTAACAAAATCTTCAAAAGAAAACTGAGAAAGTGACAACTCAGGTCAAGGGTCTAAGAAAAGTCTTTTCTGTGTGAACAGAGCAGAACTCCTCACTAAGAACAGATATTTTGAAAGTTAAAAATTCTAGCTAAATCATCCATTCATTTATGTTTCAGAGGAATTATTTTCGAGGATTTATAATAGCACCATCATTTTTTGAACTCTTGCTTTGGTTTCTCATTTCTAATTCTTACTTGTATCTACACAGAGGAGTTGAGTTCATTATATAAATGGAAAATTCTGTGCAGCAAACGTTTTTCTGGACTGTTTTGCTGTAGGCTACCATGATGGAGATGAAAGGGCCAGCTTATGAGTCATAAGGACTGGAATGTAGTCCCAACTCTGCCTCCAGTTCTGTGGTCTCAGATGAATCATTTAACCTCTCTGGTCTTAATTTCATCATCTGAAAATTAGAGGTCAGACTACATTATTTTCCAAAGTCCCCTGACATCCTAAAATATCTACATTACTTTGAAATTTATTCACATCTCCAATTGATACTTAGTATCAGGGTTAGAAACTAAATAGACTTACTGGGTTCAAAACTAAATGGAAAAGAGAAAATTTTAGAAGTACAGATCTGCCGGCAACTTTATTTCCATCTGGCACTGCATTTAAAAAAATTTTAATTTGTAGTGGAAAATAAGAAAATAAGTGAAAGTTAAAAATTCTAACTTGTTTCTATAGACATCCATTCAAGTGGATTGTTTCAAAACCTTTATTGTTGGTGATACTTTGTCCAGATGTAAAGTAAGTATATAAAAGTAATCCTGGCTAATATTAACATATCTTTCCTTTATACATGCTCGACCTTTTGTTAAGTGTTTTGTGTGGTTCAACTCACTGATCCTCATAGGAAACTGTATGGTGGATATTGTCCTATTCATTTTATAGATTAAAATGGGGGGCTAGGGTGGTGGCTCAGTGGTAGAGCGCTTGCCTAGCATGTGTGAGGCACTGGGTTCAATCCTCAGCACCACATATAAATAAATAAATAAAATAAAGGTCTATTGACAACTAAAAATTTTTTCTCCAACTTTTCCTGGAAGCTTTCGTTTCTCCTATATCTCCTCCTTCCTATACCAAAAGAGGTGACATAGAAAAATAAACTATATCTCTGGTGTTCCTTCTATCCTAACTGGGAAAACTGACTGACTGACTTCCACACAATTATATGCAAGCATCACAATACAAATGACCCATCTGGGAAGTTTAGACCTTTTTCACTCACTCTTTAAAAACCAGGTTAATTGGCCAGGCATAATAAGGAATAAAAAGATTAGTCTTTTGTCCTAAGTGCCTCAACTAGCAAGTGGCAGAGCTAGAACCTGAATCCCTGCTGCCACCTTGTATGTCTAGGTCACATAAACATCCTAAAGCACAGTCTTTCCAGTATTGTGTGTGTATGTGGTTTATACATTCTTTATGTGTCTGAACACAAACTTATTATCTCCCTTGCATTCCCCAACCCAGCCCTCTCTGCATGCCTGACCTCAGTGGATGCAGCATGCTACCAATGACAAGGCAGAAAACTGGACATAGACTGGACACTGCCCTCCCTCACTTGACCTGCCACCAATGCCACTCTTGCTTCATCCTGCCAACTTAATTTATTAAATAGTTCTCAAAGTGAATGTGCCCATCAGAGTCCCAGAGCATACCTGGCATACTCTAAGGGGCTTCAACAAAGGGACCATTTGTCAGTTGTGTAAAAACTCAAGGTCATCTACAAGAAATGGTGAAGCACCAGAGGATTAGCAATAGTAGATGCTGTTGGCATATGTCATGGGTTGAATCATGTCCCCCCAAAGGAGATATCTTGGAATCCTCCCTAATACCTTTGAATGTGAGCTCATTTGGAAATAAATAGGTTTTTTATAGAGGTAATCAAATTAAAATGAGATCATTAGAATAGACCCTAATCCAATAGGATTTTCCTTATAAAAAGGGGAAATATGGATGCACAGACACACACCTACAAAGGGAGAAGCCCATGTGGACACAAAAGCAGAGATGGGGGTGATGTTCCTACAAGCCAAGGGACTTCAAATACTGCCAGCCCACCCAGCCAGGAGAGAGAATGGAACAGATTCTCCTTCACAGTCTTTAGAAGGATCCCACCCAACTCAACACCTTGATCTCAGATTTGCAGTCTCCACAACTGTGAGTTAAGATAATTCTGCCGTTTAAGCCACTCGGTTTGTGGTACTTTATTACACAACCCTAGAAAACTAACACAGTATCTTTTGACTTGAAAGTGCTTAGAAGTATTCCAAGAACCAGGTGAAAGCTATGGCTACGGATAAGGGACTGCCTCCGGGGAACTGTGGCCACAGGGAAATATATTTATTCCTAAACTTTTGTTCAATTTTTTGCTTACTTTGAATAGTAGAGTTTATATAGGAAAGATGCAACAAATTCTCGACTCTTTCCTTTGTTTACTAGTTTTCAGAATAGTGGCTTGTTTTTCTAACAACCTCCAAAGAGGACTAGTTTTTTTTCTGTATCATGAACTCACAGATTTTTAGCATACTTGATGTATTGCAATCTGTTGCAGGCTGTGTTTGCAGCTATTGTGAACCGAACTACTATAAACTTTGATATTACTGTGTCACTGTAGTAGGCTGATTTTAATTCCTTTGGGTATAAACCTAGGAGTGGGATAACTGGATCAAATGGTGGTTCCATTCCAAGTTTTCTAGGAATCTCCATACTGCTTTCCAGAGTGGTTGCACTAATTTGCAGCTCTACCAGCAATGTATGAGTGTGCCTTTTCCGCACATCCTCACCAACATTTATTGTTGCTTGTATTCTTTTTTTTATTTATATATCTTTTTATTTACTTAATTAGACCATCTTGTTGTTTATTTAGATATATTACAACTTTACCACATAAAGACTTTCTTATCCACTGGAAATGTTTTTCTTTTTCCTTTTTTTAAAAAAATTATTTATTTATTCTATTTAGGTTTACATGATAGCAGAGTTCATTTTGATTCATTGTACACAGATGGAGCACAATTTTTCATTTCTCTGGTTGTATGTGATGTAGAATCACAACATACATGCAGTCATACATAAAGCTAGGGCTATGATGTCCATCTCATTCCACCATCTTTACTGTCCCCCTTCCTACTCCCCCTTCCCACCCCTGTGACCAAAGTTCCTCCATTCTTCCCGTGTCCTCCCCCACATTATGGATCAGTACCCACTTATCAAGGAGAACATTCGGCATTTGGTTTTCTGAGACTGGCTTACTTCACTTAGCATGATATTCTCCAACTCCTGATAATTGCCATTCTGACTGGAGTGAGATGGAATCTCAGTGTAGTTTTGATTTGCATTTCTCTAATTGCTAGAGGTGTTGAACATTTTTTCATATATTTGTTGACTGATTGTATTTCTTCTTCTGTGAAGTGTCTGTTCAGTTCCATAGCCCAAGTATTGATTGGGTTACTTGTTTTTTGGTGTTAAGTTTTTTGGATTCTTTATATATCCTGGATATTAATGCTCTATCTGAGGTGCATGTGGTAAATATTTTCTCCCATTCTGTAGGCTCTCTCTTCATGTTCTTGATTGTTTCTTTTACTGTGAAGAAGCTTTTTAGTTTGAATCTATCTCATTTATTGGTTCCTGATTTTATTTCTTGTGCTTTAGGAGTCTTGTTAAGGGAGTCATTTCCTAAGCCGACATGGTGAAGATTTGGGCTTACTTTTTCTTCTATCAGGTGCAGAGTCTTTGGTCTAATTCTTAGGTTCTTGATCCACTTTGAGTTTAGTTTTGTGCAGGGTGAGAGATAGGGGTTTAATTTCATTTTGTTATATATGGAGTTCAAGTTTTCCCAGCACCATTTGTTAAAGAGGCTATATTTTCTCCAATGTTTTTGGCATCTTTGTCTAGTATGAGGTAATTGTATTTATGTGGGTTTGTCTCTGTGTCTTCTATTAAAAGACTCAGTTTTCTTATCTGAAGGATCAGATTATGAAAGTTATTGATTGGGGAAGATTAAATGAGGAAATTGGTACAGATTGCATAACACATAATGCATGACACAATCTTTAAGTTCTAGACTCATTATTACTATTGATATTATCAATATAAAGAGTTGTGTCTTTCAAAAAAATGATTTTTATAGCAACACTTTTGATCAGGGATGTCATTAACTTTATTAGTTTTTTCTTTACTTCAAACTATTCACCTAGTTTGATGTAATAGTTTGATGTGACATAAAAGATGTGATAAATTATATGAAAATTATGAATAATATATAGAGAGTGCCTGGCATATATTAGACATTCAATAGTCAAAAGGCACTACTGTAGCAAAGGGTAGAATCAGAAGTCAAACCTTCATCTTCTGATTTATGCTCTTCTTACTTTTCCATGAGTTTCCTTAACACAAAATTTTCTTGCTTTACAGTTGTGCTCAAGATTTCTCCACTTGTTGTGGTTTCCCTTCTTAATTAATGTGTAAGTTGGGAAAAAATTCTGTAATACACTAAACATTCATTTATTTACAAACAGAATTAGTATAACAAGAAATTGTAAGATTAAAATAATTGTCAACCAAGATTGTTGTATCTAGTAAAGCTATCCTTCAGAATGAAAGGATAAATAAAAACCTTCCAAGATAAGCAGAAACAAAAAGAATTCATATCTACTAAACTGGTACTACAGAAAATACTTAAAGAAATGCCATATACTGAAGAAATAAAAAATAAACCCCAGAGCTCAAAAGTCAACAAATCTCATTTGAAGAGTAGCTATGCATTTTTCTAAATATATATATAAAGATTTTGGTATAGAGCTAAACGGCAATTTTTAAAAAGTAACCAAAGATCAAATGAAATAATTATATCAGTTAGGACTATATTCAATTAGGACTCAACTGAAATCATAAGCAGAAAGAACACTAGACCTTTATGAAAATCTGGATAACACTGACATTGGATTATTCACTTGGTGATTCCTCTTTAGTGGACCTACCATCTTTTTGGCATTTCAAGTGCATTAATAGAGAGTAATAGATTTAAACTTTTTTATTGAATAGCAATGCTTAGTACTGTGACCAAAATAGTCAGAATAGTTATGAGTTAAAGGGGTGTGATGCCAAATGAATAGGACAAATGGTACACATCCTTGAAATCTCGTCAATCTTTGCGTAAGAGCCAAAAGAGCAAAACTGATCATGGGCAAGAATAATTAACACTAGGATATTTTGTAATGTACATGATGATAAGGTCCCATCTACAACATAGAAAAATCCAACTTGCAGTCATGGTAATTTGCATATTTATATTTTGGTGGATAAAAGAAACCATGTCACAAGTATAGGTTGTAGCTACTTTTGCCACCAATTACATATTTTTTCAAATTCAGTGTTCTAGGGAGTGTGTGCCTAGACTTCACAGGTGCTTCTTTAAATGAATTGCTTCTTATCAACTGTATCATGTATTTTTGCATCTATGGCTACAATGACATAAAATAGTTTGTACTTATGATTAAATTGAATTCCATAGAAACTAACAGTTCAACACAGACAGAACTTTGTAATAAGTACTAGGTCTTCTTTTAGTCTGAAGTATAGAATTCCAACCCAAGGCATTAAAAAATTCCCCTTTGAATTGCTGTCCTCTCCACTGGTGCTACTTTAGAGGCCTTACCATTTTATTCCCCCCCGTAACATGTTAATTTAGTTCAGAACAGATGTGTATGGTGTCTGTGCACATATGTTCCCTACAGAATTCTTGGGAATGGAAGATCAGTCCTCAAGTTTGAAGCAGATGCCTGGTAAAGAATATACTTGAAACCACTATTTCTGCATCTGAGAACTATGCTTCCTTCCCATCTTGAAAACTATCTGTGTTTTATGTGCTGGACAATTTAATGAGTTGCCTTTTTCTTCCTACAAGATTTTTTTTTCTAAGCACATTGTACTTTTCCTGCTGGGGTCAGGCTGGGGACTCGTTCAGTCTGTGCCTCGTAGTCAGCTGGGCAGGCCCAGTCTCAGAGCTATGGGCTCATCACAAAGCCAGCTTTGTAACAGGGCTCCTAGACTGTGGAGAAACCCACCAGAGCAAGAAGTTTCTTTCATCAACTCTTGGTTAGTGCTGACAAAAGTTCTGGGAATTTTCACTAGGCATTCTGATTTCCCAGTGAGGTTTCTATGGTTACATAGTCAACATTTTCCAATACTGACTTTGGAGCACTTGAGAAAGAGCTCCAAGAAATAATGTCTGTTTTACATGGGAAAATAAACTTGTCATTTCAGAAATGATTAAGAAAGCCAGTTATATTTGAGAACTCAGTGCAATGCTTCATGACATGGGGCAGACATCCTGTCTTACAGGGGAGGCCCCACTTGGCCAAGGGTTCAAGCTCACTGATGCTGATGGTCTGAGGGTGAATGACACTAACCACACTAGAGTTCACAACCAAAATGCTCCTAACATCTGTTGGAGAACCATGGGGAGGTTAGGATATGACAATCCTGAGCCCAGTGTTACCTGAAAACTAGTCTCCCCCTCCCCCAAGATTTCACAATGCGTGAATATTGTTCTATTGCTCACTTCATCCAGGGAATCAATCTAAATTATGTTTAAATTATTCTGAACTCTCTTTAGAAACCAATGAATGTTGAAATTTAATTGACATTATGATGAGATTTGGAGATGAGACCTGTAAGAAGTGAGTAGGTCATAAGGGCTCCAATGAATGGATAAATGCCATTATCATGGGAGTGGGTTATTTATGACAAATGTGGGTTTGTTATAGCTGGAGAGGTAGCTCAGTGGTAGAGTGCTTGCCTACCATAAGCAAAGTCCTAGCTTCAGTTCCCTAGTACTGGGGGTAGAGGGGATTGGGTTTGTTGTAAAAGCAGGTTCTCTTGAATACCAAGTTTCTTGCTCCTGCCCTCTCTTGTGTGTTCTCACTGGCAATGTGATTCGTTCCACAATGTTAGGATGCAGCAGGGAGATTTTCACTAGATGTAACCCTTCAGCCTTAGACTTCCTAGTCTCCAGAACTGTGAGAAATACATTTTTTAATAGATTATTCAGTCTGTAGTATTCTGTTATAGTAGCAAAAAATGGACTAAAACACAGACTAGTATTAGGAGACATATAATTAAAACTAAGATCTCCTCCCAACCCAGAAAACTTCTCTGTAGAGGTAAAAGAGAAAGAAGACAATTTTATTATTTAAAAAAAAAACAGAATGTAATATGTGTTATAGGCAAACCAATAAAGGGGTTACAAAGACAGATAGAAATTTCACTTTTTTATATAAACAAGTGGATGATATATTAGGTTTTGTAATTTGCAGTCAGGTGACAAGTTAGGACCATTTCTTTGCAGGACATGTGGAGGTTGGCCTTATCTTCCTTACACTTCAAAGAGGTGGATCCCAGTCTTTGAAGAAACATAGCTCAGCTCTGAGACTGGCAAGGGACTTTCTTAGCAATTAAAAGATTTGTGTACATTTGAAAAGGATATGAAAAAAAAATTCTGAAAGGGAGGGGAAGGGGAAAATTACTCTTGTTTCAGTAGGCTGAATTAAGCCTCTTGTTTTAAATTTGCATTTGCATTTTATACCATCTAAGACCCAACTCTTCAGGATTACATTAAGCTTGGCCACCCTTCTCCGTACACCCAGCTTTCAGAGTCAATTCTTCTTCACTTTTCTGCTCCAACAATTTCCTGCAATGTTCACCTTGCACGTCTCCTCCTAAGATTATACTTTTCTAGTCTGGAATTTCTCAATTCTCCCTAAAGTAGCTACAATACCCAGATACAAGTTTAAGTTTGTTTTCTTGCCTTGGGAACTTCATTAGAATAAACATTAGCTTCTCTCCAACTAAATTTATATTTCCCTCTCTCTGGAGAGATAACTCCCAAATATATGAGCCATGGAAGACCCTGCCCTCAGAATCCAGTGACTCAAATTTTAGAAGAGGTCAGCCTCTAAGGAAAAAGATAAAAATGGTCTTTAAGACATAGATCTATCTTCTCATTAATTGACCAGAAATAAAAACATGCAATTTGCTGCCTAAGCTTGATATAAGTTAAGTTTCAGTGAAATCTCAGGCTTAGCAGAAATTGAACTAACGTTGGAGTCATTTTCTGAGGTTACCTTCCCTCTATTTCTCCCTCAGACAATTCTCATCCTCCAGAAAAAAATGATCCTAAGCATTACAATTTAAAACCTGATAGGATATGAACTAGGTTAGCACCTAGTAGCAAATTTATGTCAACATTCTCTATTGCCAACATGCCCCTGTTCTTCAAATTGTTATTTGAATTGATTTTAACATCTTACTGGTTTTCTCATTAACAAGTTCAAGTCTTTAACACATGTTTATTTTATATTTGTTTGAGAGCAAGTGGTGTTTTAATTTCTTGAAGAATTTATTTTAGCATTAGTTTCTAGAGTTTGGTCTTTTTAAATTTTCATATTTTGCAGTGTTGGGGATCAAACTCACGCCCTTGTGCATACTAGGCATATATTTTACCACTGAACTACAACCGCAGCCCAAGTTTGGGGTCTTGTTTGGGTGGTTGCTATTAAGGGAGAGTTTCAATCTCATTAGGAGCCAAATCTAAAACTGCAGCAGCCTAAATTGACCCTCTTAAATATTCCTTCTATGGCTTGAATTTTTTGTCCCTCCAAAGCTCATGTGTTAGAAACTTAATCATTAATGCAGGCATATTGGGACTTGGGGCCTAATGGGAAGTGTTTAGGTTACAAGGGCTCTGTCCTCCTTTACTGGTTAATGCCATTATAAAGGGGTGAGATTGGCCCCCTCTTGCTGTCTCAGTTTGCCTTTCTGCCATGTGATGGTATATTAAGAAGGCCCTTGCCAAATATTAGTACCATGTAGACATCCCAATCTCGAGAACTCTGATCCAATAAATTTCTGTTCATTCTAAATTACCTGGTCTATGGTACTTACAGCAGCACAGAACAGACTAAGACAGCTCTCATTCTTTCTTTCATTCAATAAATAATTATCTAGCTTATTATTGCACAATACTGCTGGAAACTGGATACATAATAATGAGAAGATGAGAAGGTATTGATCTTTAGGCAGCTTAGATAACAAATCAGTAATCTCATTGAATAAGCAAGTAAATTTCATCAACTGATATGTGTACAGAAGAGGATAAATCAGGGATGAGGAGCTACTGTAGACTGGGTGGTCAGGGACACTTTCGTGACAGCAGCATAGAATGACAAGAGACAGTCTCCCATGGAAGGATTTAGAAAAACATCCCAGGCAGAGAGGACAGCAAGGGGGAAGGTCTCATGATGAGAACAAGCCTGGCTGGTTTGGAGAAGTCAGAAGCCAGATCACGATGGGTCTCAAACCTTTACTGGAAGCATGATGTGAAATCACTGGGAAGTTTCAAGCAGGGATTTGGGCCCTGTGAGTTATTCTTTGTAGAGACAACTCAGGTTACAGAGAGTTTGAGAGAGAGATGTAGGGCTTTGGGAAAGCTAGTCCATCTCTATTACCCACATATGCCTTTTCAGTAAAGTGAATAAAATGCTAACTGTGATTGTTGTGAAGATGAAGTAAGACTGGATCCCTTCAGTCTTGCTTTCCCTCCTTACATAAATCACTGTTCCCATAGGTGAGTATGTCGGCACCAAGCCAGGCCGGGCTGGCCTGGCCACTGGAGCATCCAGATGGCATCTCCTGAATGGTCCCTGATGCATCCAAGTGGGAAAAGAGATCAGAGAGGAAGAGTTAAACTAGGTAAGAACTGGATGGAAGTGAGAATAAGACTCTAACACATACTTTACGAGGAGCTCTGGCAAGTCCGTAAGTCCAAATTGAATGGGGATTTTGTTTTGTCTTGTTTTATTACTAGACAAATGTAAAATAATCCTGTTTATTCTTATGAAGGCCAGGAGAAAAGGAATGAAGGAAAAGAGGAAGGAAAGGATGATGAAGGAAGGGAAAGAAAGATGGAAGGAGCAAACTCTACATTGCAGAGGTTTGGATTGAAAAGATTATTTCAGATAGATTCTTCCATCTTCCCTTTTGAAGTTGTAATGTCTTTCTGTCCTCCTAGTGTGGAACAGCTCTTTTGGCTTAATTATTGGAAAGAGAAACCTGGCTCAGAAAAACTCAGAAGAAAGAAAAAATTTCCAGGAATGTCAAGGGTCCTCTTGACCTTTACTGATGGGTGTCAGTTGAGGTTCCTACACCTGTTAAATCACCTGGAGTAGCAATGACGTTATGAAGCTGATATCTCTCATGTTGAAACAGATGCTGAGGCTTAAGGAACTTTATACATAGTTGATAAGTAATGTAGCTTGTCATGAACAAAAGTCCTATCTAACTCCAAGTCCCACACTGTAAGCCACACAGTAGGTATGTATCAGCATTTCCTATTGTTTGACCCCTACCCACAGGCTATTTTTGAACTCAGAATATTTAGATTTTTGAATGGTCTTGTCTGAAACATAGATTCTACTATTACACTCCCTATTCCCTGCAGATTGTTTTCCTGCTTAGGTAGAAAAGAACACATGTAAATTTTAGCTATTTTAAACTTGGGATCTGTCATCATCCATTTTTCCTAAGAATATTTCTGATACTTTTAAAAAACAACAGATTCTTTTAATTTCGTCTTAACAAAGCAGCATTTTGTTGAATTTGTGCACAAGAATAAATCTGCTTTGTGTAAAATAAATTTGAGTGGTTAAAGCAAATATATTCCACATTTATTTTTGTGGATTAAGAGAACCAGGCAAAGTCAGATGGTTGGGATGCTGCACATGCCCATAGAAACCAGAATCAGAAATCAGCAATTTGTTAGGCCCATTTTGACTATCTTGTGTTAGCTCAGGTCAGATTTTTTATCATATTGGGTCTGACAGCCACTTTCCCGCAATGTAGTCATTTCTGTGGTCTCAGGAAAATCTGTTTCCTAGCCCTGAATTAACATGGGGGCATTAGGACTGAGTGAAGAATGTGTGTGGGGTAGGGGTTTGGGGGCAGGGAGAAGACGCATATTTTAATTTTCAGAGGCACAATACACTAATTCATTATCTCATAAATTCTGATCTGTGACAGGCCCTTGTGGTATTTAGCCCACTAGTAAGAGTTTTTCCTTTCATTTGTTCCATTTATAGTCATTTTTGTAAATGCAAAGCAATTAGTTCCTGGGTTTATTTCTCTTCCTGAGGTGTATGCAGGAGAAAGTATAATAAAACATGGAGCTGCTTTTCAGAATAGCAAGGGGATCTCTGACCTCCCTCTTTACATTTTAAAAGAGGAATATAATAGCAACTTGTTTTTCTGGTTAGTTCTTGCATATCACAGATGTGAGACAATGCTAATGGCAGTGGGGGAGACAGTGAGCAGCCAAGGCTGTTTTTCCCCAAAAGCTCTGTCATGGTATCTCAGACTAGTTTCTCCGTGCTGGTTTTTGTTTGTCAGGACTCATTGGTTATATGTAAATAAATACATTTGCCATGGGCTAAATGTTTGTAGCTCTTGAAAACTCATATGCTGAAACCCTGATTCCCAGGGTACTTGGAGGTGGGGTCTTTAGAAACTAAATAAGGTAATTTAGTTCATGAGGTTTGTCGCAAGCAGCACTATTAGTAATTACTCGGGTAATTAGTAATTACCTTCTCAGTGGTAGAGCACTTACCTTGCATGCGTGAGGCACTGGGTTCAATCCTCAACACCACATAAAAATAAATAAATAAAAATATTGTATCCATCTACAACTAATTGTCTTTAAATGCAAGCATTTATTTGATCATACCAATCATCAGATATAAACAATTAATGTAAAAAGTGTTGGGTGTTCTGGAGCACCCCAACTACCATTCACTGCACACTAATTAAACACTATAAGCAAGTCACACTATCCTAGGGCAATTAAACACTACAAGCAATCCTAGGGAACCATGAGCCCCATAATACCTCTGATGCCACGTGACTTCTCTTAGACAAAGAGCAGATATTGTTTTTGGCCAGTGGTTCTCTCCAGTCGTTGGCTGGATGGAGAATGGTGGAATTGATCCAAGGAAGGACAGGAAGGCGGCCAGTCTCACTGATGTCCTTAAAGTGAAAAACCCCCAATGTGGCCGGACAAGCAGTTTAAATACAGTTCCAAGTTGGTGGTGTATACTGGTGATTGGTTATACCCAATGAAAGTCAATGTTCATTGGTTATGTCCAGTGAGGTGATGTAATTGCAATTGGGCATGTTCTTTGTGCATGTCCATGGAGCTGAGCTCCCTATCAATTGTAACCAGTCATTGCTAAGCATGCCTATGGCTAGTGCCCCTTACAACTCCTTATCGATTGCAAGCAGGCATGACCAAGCATGCCAATAGCTGCTGTTCCTTATGGACAGCAACTTTGTGAGTCCCAGCATGTCCAGGCATGTCTATGACATATGCTCTTTACAAGATTGGAACCCCATGGTGGGATAAGTGCCCTATAAAGAGATGAAGTGACCAGAGCTTCCTCTCTCTGCTATGTTAGCACATAGCAGTCTGCAAGTCAGGAAGAGATCCTCACTAGAAGTAGGCCGTGCTTCCCTGGTCTTGGACTTCCTGCTTCCAAAGATATGAGGAATAAATTTTTGTTGTTCAAGCCACCCAAGCTATGGTGCTTTGGTAACAGTAGCACAAACAGACTAAGACACCACTCAAACCAACTAAGCAAAAGGGCTTACAGGGAAAAAAAAAATTAGTTCTTTTCAACTCTCCGAAATTCTTAGTTGGAACAGATCCTGGTAAGAAAAGACAGATTAACAAGAGAAAAGCAAATGAAATTTTATTCACATGTGCATTTCATGTGTACATGGAAGATATCCAGGGAACGAGTAGTTCTCAAAGAGGTGGCTTGAATTTCAGCTTACATACCATCAACTTTGGAGAAGTGACAAGACAAAGGGAAGGAACTTTGAGTCCTCTAGGGCTGCAAAGTGTTAGAGGAAAGACAAATAAATACAGGGCCAATAAATCTACTGACTCAAGTTTGCTCACGTTGATTCTTCTGGTGTCCCTTTCATGCTGATAAGGGTCCAAAGTTGTCTTCAGTGGTTAATCTTGTTCTCCCAAGTGGAAAGGGTGGAGGACAGGATGGCTTTTGTCTTTGTAAATCTATGTGCTGCTTTTAGGCAAATAGAAAGAGTACAGAGAGTTCTCCTGCATGGGGTTTCTTCTGAATTGCCTTCAACTCAACAACCATTTTCAGTTGGGGTTTTTATTTTCATTTTGGTCTCCTACAGGCTTAAAGGAATTTATTAAAAGGGCAAAAGATGTACCTTAGAATACCACAGGGTAGGAATGTAGCTAAGGAACAGATTGGAACCAACACCCAAAACAGACAAGAGTGTATCTTTCTGTTTGCCTCAATCTTTGTGTCTGCCTAATTTTTTATATCTGCTTTATTCTTCTGTCTTTCTGTAGATTGACTTCCTCTACTTTTCTGGTTCGCCCTGTGGAAAAACCAGTCTTATGATAGTTTTTTTTTTTTTAATATTTTTTTAGTTGTTGATGGACACAATGTCTTTATTTTATTGCTTTGTATGTGGTGCTGAGGATCGAACTCAGGGCCTCATGCATGCGAGGCAAGCGCTCTACCGCTGAGCTACAATCCCAGCCCTTATGATAGTTTTTGAGTTGAAATATTACAGTGTGATTCTCTAGGTTGATTTTTCTCTCACACACCAATTCCAAATTCTTAGAAAAGAGGATCTCATTTGCCAGTCTGGCTCAATTGTCCATTCCAGACCATCAACCATGGCCATGGTATTGAGGAGGTTCATATTGTACAACAAGGCTGGGTGTACTCCATGGCTATGACCACATGTGGTTGTGGACTTGACCAGTAGTCACCTGAGAAGAGGGAATTGTTCTAAATTGGAGAGACCACTCAGTAGGTATCCATCATGCATGTGTTGGTTTGGGATGGTATATTTAACTATGAATGATATCATAGGTATTTCCATGCAGATAGGGAAGCAAATGGCTATGCTATAGTTGGTCTGATCAGATCACCTGTCCCTTGTAACTGGAGTTACATATCTCAGGAGTGTGATGCCTTCTGCTTAAATAATAGCCACATCTCATAGCGTGAAAAAGTTATTCACTGCAGCTTTAGGGAGGTAAAATGAAACAGCAGCGGTTTATCAAGGTAAGCTTGAGAAAGAGAAACAACCCTGGGAAATGAAGCATGGAATTTTCCCGTTTAATTAAATGTCCCCAAAGCCATGAATACTAAGGTGCAAATTGAATTAAATCTTTGTCCTTCATGGGCAGCCTTGGAGGAAGATTCCCCTGCTAACATGAAGGTGCTGGAGCTCATGGCTCTAACTTGTCTTCTGTGCTCAGAAGCTTCCATTTTCTATTATGATCACCATTCTGAATGGGGTGAATGTGATCTGCTCAGTTTTTAATACTTCTGCTTATAGAAGAAACATGATTTCCTAGACATTGGAAAACTCAGTGGTGATAAGGCTGGGACTATACTGTAAATGCCAAGAGAGATGAGGTAATATAATTTACAAAATATCCTCCCCAAATGAACACTTAGAAGAATGTGCTTTCCATTTATTTCCAGTTTATATATAAATATAGAAGTATATTTATATATGTCCTTTTCATGGCACTAATGAGAGGGATACGCATATTGTAAAAAGACACTATGAGCTCCCTTCACATTGGTATTACCAGGCACTGGGGAGAAAACTTGTCACCAGAAAACAGCAGGGTAGAGAATCCCTGCCTCACCCAAGTGGGTCTCTGTCATCGTAAGTGTGTGTGTGTGTGTGTGTGTGTGTGTGCGCGCGCGTGCGCGCGCACAACTTTCATCTTTGCCAAAAAACTCACTTTTGTTGTAGTACTGATGTTCTCGTTCTTCGTTGGTGGTACCTTTGTCACACCTTCAGCGAAAGCAGTGTCATGTTTCTCTTCTGTGGTCAGCTTTCTCCAACCACTGAGGGGAAAAGGTCCTGAGATTTTACTAACCCATTGACTGGGCCCATCTGGATAATCCAGGATAGACACCTCATTCCAGAATCCTTAATCACATTTGCAAAGTTCCCTTTGTCATGTTAGATAACATATTCACAGGTTCTGGACATTAGGACAGGAGCATTGCTGGAAGGCCATTATGAAGTTCTTGCAAATAATTTCTGAATGAAAGAAAACAATTCTATCTGAAACACAGAATGATTGCATCCTCTTCTACCTTCCAGAAGGGTGATAGAATTTCTCTGCAGAGGAGGTTTAAAACAAAAATCTTAGCTGTTTTTTTTTTTTTTTTAAGGAAAATACAAAGATGTTCTTAATAGATCTTTTAAGATATGAAAGACAAGGCCTTCATGGGCTTGGATAAGATGGGAAAGGTTCAGAAAACAATAAAATTATTCCAAATAATGAAGTAGTAGGGACTTTGGAAGCTGCACACATGAATACACATGCAAACATGTATAAAGATACTTGGCAACTCCTCTACACATTGAATTTTAAACCCCTCTAATATGGATTCCCCGGGGTGACTGAAAGTCCACAATCCTTCCTTTCTTCATAGTTTTCATGGGAGCATTGCTCTGAACTTCTCACTTTGGGTTACCCACACACCACCTTTTGTCAAGGAGGGCATGGTGAGTTTTTTGGTCTTGGCTCTGAGTTTACAAAGATTCTTCCCTATTCTTGGTCTCAGGGGGAAATCCCCATTCTTGTGGCCTGGCAGGTTTTGGTTTAGCAAAATCTCAAACCCAAACACCTACCCTTTTGGGAATATGGGGAAGGGAACATTTCAGTGTTCAACTACTTCTGTGTAGCTAATTTGTTTTTGTTTTTTAAATATTTTTTTAGCTGTAGATGGACATAATGTCTTTATTTTATTGCTTTGTATGTGGTGCTGAGGATCGAACCCAGGGCCTAACGTATGTGAGGCAAGCGCTCTACCGCTGAGCTACAATCCCAGCCCCACTAATTTGTTTTATAAATACAATGGGGAACAATTTTTTTTCTGCACATTTCTCTGCTCATTTTTCTCCTGTAATCTGTGATGGCCTTCAAAGTCCAGAGTGATGGTAGGTTAATCGTGCAGTTATCCCTTCCAGGAATGCCCTCCTTACTTCCTACCATCTACCTAAATTTATTCATCTTTGCAAGGCCTGGCTCAGCTAGGGCTTCCCCCAGTAGAGCCTCCTCTGATTATCCAAGAAAAAAATGAAATACCCACTTCCTTGAACCATGATTCCTCTTAGGATTCACTTCTCACTTCACCACTAAAGGTTTTCCTCTCATTATTTCCTTTCAAGGGGATAAATTAAGAGAGTCTCTGAGTATCTGAACTTATATATCTAAGTTTTCATTTTGCCTGGTACCTGGTGAGTACTCAATGCATGTTAAATGTAGTAGAAAGCACTTATGTTTTCTGCCTAGAACTTTTTCTACTTTTTTCTTTTTTTTGGCACCAGGGATTGAACCAGGGGGTGCTTAACCACTGAGCCTCATCCCCAGTGCTTTTATATATTTTATTTAGAGACAGGGTCTCACTGAGTTGCTTAGGGCCTCACTAAGTTGCTGAGGCTGGCTTTGAAGTCATGATCCTCCTGCCTCAGCCTCCAGAGCCACTGGGATTCCATGTGTGCGCCACTGGCCCTGTGAACTTTTCCCTTTGTCTTGAAATTGCATTTTCCCTTTCATTTGGTGACTGGTTTATCCATCCATGGTTCAAGGAAGTGGGTATTTCATTTTTTTCTTGGATAATCAGAGGAGGCTCTACTGGGGGAAGCCCTAGCTTCTTTACATCCATTACATTTTTATTGGGTACCTAGAGTCAAACACAGCTCCAGCTGCCTGGAATCCATTGACAAAACTTACAAAAAGTTCCTGTTGTTAGGGAGAATGGAAAAAGACAGATGGCATCAAGAAGTAAATCTGATTATAAAAAGTAACATGTGAATGGAGAATAGAATATTATAAAGTGGGATGAGGAGAACTATGAGTGTCAAGGGAGAGAAAAAATTGTAATTAAATTGAATGTCCAGGGTTGGCCTTGCTGAGAAAATGATATTTGAGCAAAGACTTGAATGAAGTAAAGAAGAGGATTCTGTGCCTATTTTAGAGAAGGATGTTCCAGGAAAAAAGAATCTCATATAAAGGCTGGAATAAGAATGGGGTTGGCATATTGAAAGTGCTGCAAGGTGAACAAATGGAAAATAGTCAGAGATGAGGCCAATGATTAAATAGGGGACCAAGATCACAGAGGGCTTTTAAAGTCTATCATAAAGATTTTCACTAACTCCTGTCCAATCAAGTGGTTTCAGAGGACTCTCCAGGCTCTAAAGTGGTCTCTCCACACTCCTATCCAATCATGTTGCTCTCCAGCACCATTAATTAGTTTAGAGGTGGGGAGGAGAAATTTTCTTCCATGAAATTTTACATCTAAATAGGAGGCAGAGTGAGGATCTGTTCTAGATATACAGGTGGACTCTCAACTCCTTTCCAATCTTTTGCAGTATGATTGCAGACTACAACAGAGGGAGAAAAAGAACTAGTCTTAGCTCAGACTCCCATAACAAATTATCATAGACAGGGTGGCTTAAATGACGACCATTCATTTCTCATGATTCTGGAGGCCAGCTGTCTGAGGTCAAGGTGCCAGCATGGTTGGGTTCTGATGAGGGTCCCTTTTCAGGGTGTAAAATGCCAACTTCTTGCGTCTAAATAGTGGAAAGAGGGCTAGCTAGCTCTTTGGTATCTGCTTATAAGGCTACTAGATCTATTCATGAGGGCTCTACCTAAGGTCCCATCTCTTAATATCATCACATTAGGGATTAGATTTCTCAACATATGAGTTTTGGGGGAACATAAACATTCAGTCCATAACAGAATAGATTACCCAGATTCCTTTATAGCTGGTTTTTTAATATGACTTCATTGACACTAAATAGATGCCCCTGAGAGATTTGGAAGGCACAAGTTCACATTATGGAGCTGTTTCTGGCAAATATGGTATGCATATGCTTGGGTTTTCTGTGACAGTTGGAGCTGAGGTCCCAGTGCCTGGTTCCTAGCTTTTAAAATTTTTTTTGGGGTACCAGAGATGGAACTCACGGGTACTCGACCCCTAAACCACATCCCAAGCCCTATTTTGTATTTTATGTAGAGACAAGGTCTCACTGAGTTACTTAGCGCCTTGCTGTTACTGAGGCTGGCTTTGAACTTGTGATTCTCCTCCCAAAGTGCTGGGATGATAGGCATTCACCCCAGCACGTGGCTTGGTTCTTAGCTTTGTGAGTATCAAGAAGCAGAATATAGGACACCCATTTCACTTACACAGAGAGTGGCGGAGGCAGTGAATAGTTATCTGATTGTGGCAGAAAACTGCAATGTATCTTGAAACTTGATCCTGGAATCCCAGCCTATTGCCTGGATCTCCAGCCCTTTGTAAACACCTAATAATAGGAGGGACGGAGGGAGCCAGCACTGCAGGTTAAACGTGATCACCAGGTATATGCTTTCTGCTTGAACTGGCAGGAAGGGTTTCTATTTTCGCAACTGAACTCTGATGCATATAGACCCTTTCTGATAGGAGGTATAACATGAACTATGAGACCTCCCAATGGTTATTTTTCTTACTGTATGGGATTGCTTGCTTGCAGAGACAGACTGAAGTCAACACGGGCTGAAGCATAGAAGCCGACCGAGAGTTTAAGTTTGAATTTCGATTTGCATTACCCAGAGGCCCTGTAACACACATTACTCTTTGATAATTTGGAATATGTGAGATACCTCAAAATCTTCAGGATGAATTCCTCTATTTGAGGTAGATTTCTGTTAGTAGATCAAAAATGAATTGAGTTGGTTGAAAAATAATCCTGAAAAATTATTACTGGGATGTAGAACTTTTAAACAATTAGATATTTATAAGTTTTAAACAATTAGTCCATTTATTATGTCTTCCTCTGTCCCCTCTCCACTTAATGGTTACTTATTTTGATCATGTAGAATTTGAGTAAGGTCAAACTTAGAGCCATAGGGTTATGTCTGCTCTGATTCATAGCCACAGCTTTATCTTAACCAATCTTTCACTGCTGTAAAACCACTTCGAATTAGGGGCCTTCTGTTGGCAAGTCAGAAATCTGTATAAAGCAGAGGGAGCACATGATTGGGCCATGAAGCAAGCTGTTCCACCTGAAACATCAATGGCGACTTTGAACATAACACTGCCACATGGAGCAGAGGGCCAATGGTGGCAGTTTTATATTTACTTATAAATACAAACTTGTCTTTTGCCAAAACCCAATGCCAAAGCCAAATACATGCCTTCTCAACAAGTGGCCTAAAATCCCAAGCAAAATTTTTGTAATTACATAACTAGGAACTGCACACTACTACCCGTAAGCCTTTCTCATCTCCACCACTGGGTGGCAGCCCACTGCCAGGTGTCAGGTTGACAACACTGGACAATTTTCTTGGGGCACTGTGTGTCCCTGTGGTGAACACGATTTTAGGAATAATCCTTGCTCATAGCTCTTGATAAATGCATACACTTGGTGCTGATATTTTCCCATGTGATCTCTTCTCCTTCAAATAGTCCTGGTCCTCTGGGTCCTTAATTTGCTCCTAGAAGAGCCAATCATTGACCAGCCAGTGACCCACCAAACTTGTTCTTCTGAAAGTAAAGAAACTACCTAGCTGGTAATAGGTACTGGTGTTCAGATGGCCAAAGCATGGGTGAACAGAGGAGGAAAAAGGAAGATACACCGCACTTTCATGTATCAAAGAACTCTATCAAGAAAGTAAAAGGACCACCCACAGAATGGAAGAAAACATTTGCAATCCAGATATCTGATAAGGGTCTAGTATCAAGGATACAAAAAGAATTCTTATGATTCAATGTAAAAAAGAGACAATCCAATTTTAAGTATGGAAAGAGGATCTGAATAGGCTGTTATCCAGAAAAGACACACAAACGACCCATAAAGAAAAGCAAAGAAGCTCAACACTATTACCCTTTCTAGAAATAAAACCTCTATAAGATACTACTTCATACTCACTAGGATGGCTATAACTTAACAAAAGAAAAGTAAATGTTGGTGAGGATGTTAGAAAATGGAATCCTCATATATTAATGGAATGTAAAATGGTACCACCACTGTAGAAAATAGCTTGGCAGTTCCTCAAAAAGTTAGAGTTATTAAATATGACCCAACAATTCCATTCTTACATATATACCCAAGAGAGATGAAACACATTTTCACAACAAAACATGTATATGTATGTTCTTAGCAGCATTGTTCACAATAGCTGAAAGGGTGAAAAAAATCCAAATTTTCATCAATTGGTGAATGGATAAACAGAGTGGTGTATCCACACACTTTTTAGGGGTACATACCTATGAGTGGAATTGCTGAATCATATGGTATCCTATTTACCTTTTTGAGGAATTGCCAGACTATTTCTGAGAATTTAGTTTTGTCTGTTTCTTCTACTACTTAAAATACCTGAAGATAATGAATATGAAATCAGAAGTCAATAATATTTATGGTCATGTACTAGATGGGTTTACAAAGCCATTTGTATCAGATAAACTTTTACTGGGGGCTTAGTGTGTGCCAACTGCTCTCACAGGGGCTGAGGAAACAAAGACCCATAAGATAAGAGTCCCTGCTTGCAGGGATGTACAGTCCCTGAGTAGGGCAGGGTTACATAGGAAGAGGAAAATGTGTGGGGCAGAGATGTGGTCTATGCCTAGAGGGGCTTATACTCTAGTGAGGAAAGATCCTAAAATAAACAAATCACATATATGCAAACAAAACCTTATCCATAACCAGAAACTGAGTTGAAACAAGGATTTTTTTTTTTAACATAAATGATGGATCTTGAGTAAAATTTGTTTTAATAGAAAAAATGGGCTGAGAATTATAGAGATGAAGTCCTTGTGATATGGAGGGACAAGTTCTGGGCTTTCATGCATCGGGGCACTGCAAGTTTCCTGCCAGCTTGGCCACAGGCTGACAGTATGAATATCTGCATTTTTCTAGGCCTATTTTCTCTGATTTGAAAGAGAGAGAGGTCGTTTGAATCAACTCCATGGCCATTCAGGGTTTTTACAGGTTGTTCTTATTGCTGTATAGGAAGATGGAATTGGTTTTTTTAAAGATACCAAAATCTTGGGAAAAGAATGTAAAATGTATTAGCAATGTTTCTGTCTGACTGGGAGCCACTATTGGCATCTGAAAAGGGAAGTTTTAAAGGTTTGTTCTTATGGAGTTTCGTAGGACTGAGAGGATGTTTATGTGCTTGTCTGAGGCAAGAGGACAGGAATGGAACTCTACATATATTGTTGATATTTAAAGGTAATCTGGTTGCTGCCACAAACTGCCCAGAAGCAATATGTTTGTGCCTGACTGAAACTAGGGCCATGGAAGCAGGGTGGGTGGGTATCACACTGGGGAAACACAATATTTTGAAATAAAAAGTCACTGTACCTACTGCAGTGTGCATAGTGGCAAGACAGAGGACTTCTTCCATCCCTCACCCTGACACAGGGCACCTCACCTTCCCTCTGAGCCTTGTCTCCTGGGAAATTCTATATCTTCTCCAATGTCCCTTTCATCTCAGCCCAATTCCAGCACTCTCCCATCCAAGGCTAGTCCCTAAAGCCATTCCTTTAATAATCCTGCCTGTCTTACAACTTTGTTTTCTCCTTTGACATTTTCTAATTGACAAATCTTTTTTCATTAAAAACAAAACACTACTTCTTTTTTGCCCAGAATTAATACTCAGGAATAATGATAACTGACAAAAAGAAACTAACATTTTAACTCGGTCTCATGGTTATTATTGGAATTTTAGATATGGTTATGAGATGAAAAGAGACATTTTGAATTGAAACCCTAATGCATACAAGCTTTACATTCAAAGGAACTGAAAATCTCAAGGAAGGCTGGCTACACAGAAGGCTTGGTTTTATGGCTCATTGATGTCCTCAAGACCCTGATTTCTTTCAATTTTCTATTTCCCCTTTCATGGTATCAATTTTATCTAAAATGAACTCTTTCTGTGGTCCTGAGATGGTTACAAGCAACTTTCTGAACTGAGATCTTCCTGTTCACCTCTACAGGCAAGAGAAACTTCATTCCAACTTCCCAGAGGAAACCCTGAAGTGTGCTCTGAGTGATCTGACTGAGGTCATGTGCTTAGTTGAGAACAAATCACCATGGTTATAGAATGAATGTAGTGATTTCCATAGCCTAGGTCACATGCTCTATTCCTGTAGCTGGAGTAGAGTTTCTGGTCCTGAAACCATGTGGCTCTCCTAAATTAAATCACAGCATTTGTCCTTTCCTGCTTATTTCTAGGACCTGCAGATGGGTTTGGACTCCACTTCCCTATGCATTCCTAGACCTGTATCTAGCTGTTGTTTTAACCTTTCTGAGCTCCAGCCCTCCTACTTAAGTCAGAGCACTGGATGTAAACAGGTATCATGTGGAAAAATTCCAGAATTGTGTGGAAGCATGTGGTCAGAGATGCAAGGGGGCAGAGAAGTGGGGAGGGTCAAGGACCATTTGGCTCTGTGACAGTGATGAGGTGATGTCATGATTTCAACTGTGCAGACATCTGCTGGGAGGGTCCCATTACTAAAAGGGGAACAGCTGATTAGAGGACAAAGAAAACAGAGCTTCTTTGGTCAGCTTAATTCTGACCAAAAAGGAAAAGCCAGTTGGCACAACAGAAGGTATGGTAGACATGGGAGGAAGTGACTGAGTCACTTTGGAATTCATAATGGCAGAGAAGGGAACAAATGAGCATGTTCAGACACATCCATTGGTTTTTTAATCAAAGAAAGGTAAAATGAGTTCAGAGCCTGTTCCTAAAGGAAACTGTGACTTCAGAAGAATAAGTAGCTTTAAGAAAAAAAAAAAGGAATGTGTACTCTATAATCTTGGGTTATCCTAATGAGAAGAATACAGAGGAGACATTAAAGAAACTGAGTGTGTCCATCCAAGCCCAGATTTAGAAAGAACAAAAACAGAATTTTGGAGGAAGGGCATACAGTCATGGTTGAATCTAAGACCATGGATGTGGCACAAATCTGTACAAAGAGAATATCTTAAAAGACTGACTGTGAATAAGTTGAGGCTAGAGAAAAGGTTAAGACCAAAAAACTTTATTTTAAATTTTTTTTTCAGTAGTGGGGACTGAACCCAGGGCCTCACACCTGCTAGGCAAGTGTTCTTACCACTGAGCTACAACTCCAGACATTTTTAATTTTTATTTTGGAGACATGGTCTTGCTAAATTTCCCAGGCTGGCCTCAAATTTATGGTCCTCTTTCCTCAGCCTCCTGAATAACTGGGATTTCAGCTTCACTTATTTTTTTCATATTTTTTAATTGGTGAATTATAGTTGTACACAATGGTGGGATTTGTTGTTACGTAGCCATGCATGTACACAATAGAACAATATAATTTGGCCAGTGTCATTCCCCAGTATTTCCCTTTTCCTTCTCCTCCTCCCCTTCCCTAATCCCTCTCCTCTACTCTACTGATCTTCTTTCAATTTTTATGAGATTCCTCCACATCTTTCTTTTCCTTTTCCTCTCTAGCTTCTACATATGATTTATAAAACATACGATCTTGACTTTCCAAGTCTGGCTTATTCCGCTTGATATAATGGCCTCAAGTTCCATCCATTTTCTTGCAAATGACAATTTCATTTTTCTTTATGACTGAATAAAACTCCATTGTGTATATGTACCACATTTTCTTTATCCTTTGAATCACTGATGGACATCTAAGCTGGTTCCATAGTTCGGCTATTGTGAATTATGCTACTACAAACGTGGGTATGCACATATTGTTATAGTATATTGACTTTAATTCTTCAGGATAAATACCGAGTAGTTGCACAGCTGGGTCATGTGGTGGTTCCATGCCTAGTGTTTTGAGGAATCTCCATACTGATTTCCATAGTGGTTGTACTAATTTACAATCCCACCAACAGTGCAAAATGTTCCTTTTTTTGCACATGCTCTCCAGCATTTATTATTGTTTATATACTTGATGAATGCCATTCTGACTGGAGTGACATTCTGACTCAGTGTAGTTTTGATTTGCATTTTCTTAATTACTAACAATGTTGAATTTTTTTCATATAGTATTGACCATTTGTATTTCTTCTTTTGAGAAGTGTCTGTTTGGTTCATTTGCTCATTTATTAATTGGATTTTTGTTAAGCTTTTTGTCTTATTTATATATTCTGGATATTAATCTTCTGTCAGAACAGTAAAGATTTTCTCCCATTATGTGGGTTCTCTCTTCACGTTCCTAATTGTTTGCTTTTCAGAAGCTTCTTAATTTTATGCCATCCCATTTATTAATTCTTAGCATTATTTCCTGAGCTTCAGGGGTCCTGTTGAGAAAGTTGTTGTCTGTGCTGATATGTTGAAGTATTGACCCTACATTTTCTTCTAGTTAAGTTGTGTAGTTTCTGGTCTAATTCTTAGGTCTTTCATTTTGAGTTGACTTTTGTACAGGGTGAGAGAAAAGGGTCTAGTCTCATTCTCCTACATATGGATGACTAGTTGTCCCAGCACCATTTGATAATAAGGCTTCCCTTTCTCTAATTTTTTTTGGCACCTTATTCAAGGACTGTAGATGTGTGGATTTGTCTCTGTGTCTTATGTTCTGTACATTGGTCTATGCATTGACTTTTATTCCAGTATCATGCAGATTTTGCTGGTCTAGCTCTGTGGTATAATTTGAAGTCAGGTATTGTGATGCCTTCAGCATTGCTTTTTTGGCTTAGAATTGCTTTGTCTATTCTGGGTCTTTTATTCTTACAAATGAATTTTAAGGCTGTTTTTCTAGTTCTGTGAAGAATGTCATTGATATTTTGATGGAGATTGCATTGTCTTCACTTATATTTTTTGAGTGAGAAGATGAACAAAGAAGGAAACAGCTATTGTTTGGGGCTGGTGGTATCAAATTAGATGAAATTTAAAATAGAACCACTCAACTGCCATATTTGCCTACCTCTTCCCTTTTAAGAAAAGAGGTTTTCAACATGGAAAGGCTGGCAGAGCAGAAAGAACTGTATTCCAAAAGAATAAAGATGAAAGTAAGCATATCAACTCACTAAAATGCATTTCATTAATTCAGCTAAATGAATTATATCCAAAGATATTGAAGCAATTTGCTCACATAATGGGTCTTGGTAGGCAGATAATGGCCTCTGTAGAAGGCAGATAATGGCTTCTTTTAGAGATGTCTACATCCTAATCCCTGAAGCCTGTGAATATGCTACCTTACATGGCAAAAAGGAGTTTTGCAATTGTAATTAAATAAGTCTCTTGAGATGAAGAGATTAGTTATTTTGATGGGCCCAATGTGATCACAAAGGTTCCTATGAGAGAGGTAGGAAAGTCAGAGATGGAACAGATAATATGAGTATGGAAACAAAAGTTGGAGTGTTGCCACTGCTGGCTAGAGTCACAGAAGCTGGAAAAGGCAAGGGAAGATTCTCCCTTCAGAGCCTCCAGGAAGAAGGCAGTCCTGCCAATACCTTCATTTTAGTCCACTGAGAATTATTTGAGACTTCTGAAGCTTAAAGCTATAATGTAACAAATCTGTGTTATTTAAAGTCAAGAAGTCTGTTGTAATTTGTTATAGCAGCAATGGGAAACTAATACAGGGTGCTGCTTCAAATTTGGAATACCTCCTCAAAGAGGAAAAATCCACAGAATGGAGGTAGGCACATTCCAATTTTATAGGGGGTGTTATAAGTATAAATTTGGTGTTAATTATTGGTATAATTGTGGATTAGATTATTACACAAATGGCAAGCACTTAGAATAGTAGGTTAACACCAGGAACAAGTGTAAATAAACAAAGAATTGATTATCTCCACATAAAGTTATTGGGCTTATTATCAGGGATATATCTATACCATGCAAATAAAGGATTTGACAAAGCTTTTGATCAAATACCTTATTATAATTATGCAGACAAGATAAACAAATGTGGACTGAATCATAGACAATTTAGACTGATTTATAGTTAACCAAAAAATTGTTAACTAAAAAAAATGTATCCAAAATATACTGATTTGATTGGTCATTTTGAAAAACAACAAAAACAAAAAACAAGTCTTCTCTAGTAATTTTGGCCAAATCCTAGATAGATATATACATACATACATACATATTATTTAATGAGCATGAATGGCTACATACATGTTATATTTACTAGATTGTTGATAAGACAGTGTTAATAGATGAGTGAAAAGAATTCATATTTTAAAAGCTCTTCCCAGGTTGGAAAAAGTATGCAGACATAGTAGGGGTACTACTGAAAAGAGATGTCTATAAAATCTGGCATAAGGTTTTAAACATTGTAAAAGTATAGTATAGACAACAAAGGAGACATTTGGAATAACAAAAATACTTATTTCAGAACAAAATAATACTTGGTGAGTTTTGAGTTGAGATGGACAGAATTTGGATCAAGAAGAATGTGGTATACCTACAATTTCATCTTGGATTGCATTTTTGGAAGCCAAACATTCGGATCTGTCCTGGTCTGACTGCTGCTGGGATAAGTACCCAATTTTGTTCACCACACAAGCAGGGTGTAACCTGAGGGTGCTGGAAACATATCTGTAATTGTGGGTCCTAAAGATGTAAATATGCAGGGTGTGTTCCGGAGCTAATGAGCAGAACAGTGAGGCTAGAGTGGAGGGCTTTTGTTGGTTGTGAAAAGAACCAGACTGATAGAGTAGGTGAAGGCAGATTGCAGTGACTGGACCCTGAATTCTAAGCCTAAAGTGTGAGCCTTATGTTTTAGACAGCATGGAGGTCCTGAGCATTCATCAAGTAGAAGAGGGTAGGTAAGAGCTGCGGGTTTTTTTTTTTTTTTTGTACTGGAGATTGAACTCAGGGGCGCTCGACCACTAAGCCACATCCCCAGACCTATTTTGTGTTTTATATAGAGACAGGGTCTCACTGAGTTGCTTAGCGCTTCGCCTTTGCTGAGGCTGGCCTTGAACTTGGGATTCTCCTGTCTCAGCCTCCCTAGGTGCTGGGATTACAGGTTGTGCCACCGCGCCGGGCTAAGAGCTGTGGTTTTGAGGTTACATTTGACATTTTGCATAACATGGAGCCAATGGGATGGAAAAGCAGTAGTGCTGGGTGATAAGTGCTCAGAATCTGAAACCTGGGCTGCAACAGGATGCTCATCTTCAATTTCTTGACATTTAACTTTGGGCAGGATTCTGTACCTTAAAATATGAATAATAGTATTATCTATCTTATAGAGTTGTCATGTATAAAGTTAAAATACATGAAGGCATAGAGCAGAGCTCAGCATATACTGTCAAGTAGCTATTATTATAGTTCAATTTGGAATGTGTGGGCCATAAAAACTCAGAAAGGAAGGCACAGCTGCACAAAGCACATTGAAGGCAAAATTCAGAGGCCTTGCTGTATATCTGGACCCAAATGGACTCTCACCTGTTCCCAGCTTTGCTTCATTATGTTCCAGGATGGAGTCTGTGAAGTCTTCGCCTTCCTACACCCCTAAAGTGATTTCCATGGTCTTTGGCTCCTATTTAACATAAATCCTTCAGGGGATTGGTTCCAGGATCCCCATCCCCTGTGGATAGCAAATTCCACAGATGCTCAAGTCCCTGATACAAAATGGTACAGTATTTGCACATGTCCTATGCATGTTCTCCAGTACATTTTAAATCATTTCTAGATTACTTAAAATGCCTAATACAATGTGAATAGTTGTCATACTCTATTGTTTAGGGTATGACAAGAAGAAAAAAATCTACATATTCAGTACATATTCAATTTTCTCCTTGCCTATTTTTGATCCTCAGTTCATTGATTTCTTGGATGTGGAACTTGCAGATATAGAGGGCCAACCTTATCATTGATAAAGGAGGGGACTAAATTAATGATGATTCTGTTTCCAATCCTCTGTGTGTTTGCATGTGTGTGTGTGTGTGTTGGGGGGTATCTGTGATGAAAGAGTGACACACAAGAGAGAAGTCAATTAGCTTTAGAAGTTAATGGTTCCAGGAAAGCAGTATGGAAATTCCTTAGAAAACTTGGAATGGAACCACCATTTGACCCAGCCATTGCACTCTTCAGTCTATACCTAAAGGACTTAAAAACAGCATACCACAGTGACACAGCCATTTCAATGTTTATAGCTGCACAATTCACAATGACTAGACTGTGGAACCAACCTAGATGCCCTTTAATAAATGAATGGATAAAGAAACTGTGGTATATGTACACAACAGAATATTACTCAGCATTAAAAAAGAATAAAATTATGGCATTTTCAGGTAAATGGATGGAGAATATCATGCTAAGTTGGAGAATATCATGCTAAGCAAAATAAACTAATCCCGGAAAACCAGGGGCCGAATGTTTTCTCTGATAAGTGGATGCTAATCCATAATGGGGGTGGGACATGAATGAGTAGAGGAATTTTGGATGGGGCGAAGGGGATGGGGGAGGGGCCATGAGGGTAGGAAAGGTGGTGGAATGAGACAGACATCATTACCCTAGGTACATGTATGATTGCACAAATGGTGTGACTCTACTTCATGTACAACCAGAGAGGTGAAAAACTCTGCTCCATTTGTGTACAATGAATCAAAAAGCTTTCTGCTGTCATACATAACTGATCAGAACTAATAAAAAAAAAGAATTTAATAGGTTCAATTTGGAAGTATAGTGAGGTTGCAAATTATGTAGGGTTCAATTCCAAAGGTGCTAAGACAGAGTTTAATGAGTGATTTCAGTTCCTCTGGGTCTGGTCAGTTTCTCTTAAGTTGCAAGCAGAAGAAACTGTTGGGTTTTTTAAAAAATATGTATTTATTTATTTATTTATTTTTTTTTTTAGTTGTAGGTGGACAGAATATCTTTAGTTTATTTTTATGTGGTGCTGAGGATTGAACCCAGTGCCTCACGCATGCTAGGCGAGCACGCTACCACTGTGCCATAACCCCAGCCCCCTGTTGGGTTTTTTGAAGATATTTTCCATCAAAATTTATACTTTCCTGGGTGTGTGAGATGGTGTTTATGGTGTCATCTATAGTTTTTTAAAATGAATATTGTAGAATTATGAAAATTCAGAGTATATGATCAGATTCTAGGATAACTACGTAGCATAAGGCAGATGCTTAACGAATACAGGTGAGAGGTTAGATCTTTCATGGCTTCATAGTGATAATCTTCTTCTCCCCCTCCCCCTCCTCTCCCTTCCTCACCCTCCTCCTCCTCTTCTTCTTTTTCTTTCTCCTCCTCCTCCTCCTCCTTCTCTTCTATTTCTACTTCTTCTTCCTTGTTTTGATCCTGGGGATTGAACCAAAGGGTGCTCTACCAACCCCCTTTCCCTCTTTTAAATTTTGAGACAAGTTCTCACTATGTTTTCAAGTTTAGTCTCAAATTTGCAATCTTCCTGCCCTAGCCTCTTGAGTTGCTGGGATCACAGGCATGTACCACTGAACCTAGCTTGTAAGTGACTTTTTTTGATGCAAACTTTGGGGGAACTGCCCATCATTTGGGAACTCCAAGCAAACAAATGCTTCGAAGATGCCTTTTCATTATAGAGTCGGGCTTAGAAGTCATCATAGAGGGGACTACAGGACAAGTTCCCTTCACTCTTTTTAATCTTCCTCTTTTGTCCCCATAATGATGCCCACACTTTCTACACTATCCCAAATACCCATCCAGGGAGACAAGCAAAGAGTATTCTTTTCATTCCCTCAGTAAATGTGGACTGTTGCATCCACCACCAGATTTGGGGACTGGGATTAAAAGACTACTATCATCCTAACACTGTGTGCACTGTGTGCTCGCAGTTATAAATAAGAAGGGACATTTCAAAAACACTAACTAGCTTTGGAGGGAAAAATTTAAGCCAAAGTGCAATGTTTCACTTTGCTAGACTCAATCAATTTTTTAACTGATTCTGCTGAATGTAAAAGCCAACAATTGAAGAAAACAATTCATTATGTAGAAAACAGAAACAATCTAGCCATATGCTAATGGTCAATAAACAATAGTTGACTGGTAGAAATCATCCATGAGCTAAGCCCAAATATGAATACCACAGAGCTCGTCACCTCAAATGCCTGAGAAAGTTGCCTTTGTTTTGTTGATATTGCTGTTAAGGAAAAAGAAAATCATGAATCTGGACATCCTTCCTCCTAATATTAATCATCTGCCCAAATGAAACCTACTTATTTCCTGGCTGACATTCGACTTTTGCGGCTCTTTCTTTTCATAGTGATTATGAAAAATCCCTAATGGTGACTGGCACTCAATAACATAATGGAACAGCTTGGAGGCTGGCTTCCAAGTTCTTCAACTATGAATCCTCTTCTCTTTAAAATGTTAAAATTCAAATATTAAACCTCCAAGAGAATGGCCAGGCAAGCCCATGTTCCTTGTGAAAACCTCCCAAATGAAATCTGTTTTGTAAAAATTTTAGATTAAAAGGAAGGATTGAGCATAAGGATGAAAGGCTAAGGTCAACTTAACTCTGGTTCAGAGGAAAAAGGGACTGAAGCACCCAGACCCCCAGGAGCAGAGAAAGGAGTCGTTCTTCTACTAATGCTCAGCAGATGTTCAAACAGAGATGCTAACCTCCATTGTCTTAACTGAAAGTGGTCGGGAAAAAAAAAAGTTTGAAAGAAATGACAAGATACTGTCATTAAATTTGAAGGATTATGCAACAAACATCAGATTAGATGAATAGGAGACTCTCAAAGACACTTTTTAAACTTTCGCTGTTTTGCTCAGTTTGACTTTTTTTTGTTGTTGTAGGTCCATAGAGGGATATTCCCATTTGAGTCCCTGGGCACCAGGGCTTATTGCATAGGTCATGCTGGGGAGAGTCTGGAGTAATATCCACATTAAGCCAGACTCAGAAGTTTTCTCATCCTTAACACTGACTAAGCCTTGAATCATTAAATAAAAGAGAAGAGTGAATTTTTTGCTGGGCTTCATTTCCATGTAACAAAATTATGAATAAGTCCAACGAGAAGCTTGATGGGGGCTTTTATTACATGGCTCCCAGAATGGTGACACATTCAGTTTGTCTCTAATTGCCAATCAACATTTTCCATTTACCTTTAACTCTTTTAATGAATTAATTCAAAGGGCTGTTGAAGGATTTTGGGAAAAGAGTCTTCGTGGCATCTTCCTTGGCATTACCCCAGACTCAACCTTTTCTGCTGTGGGTGTTCAGTTCACATTGGCCTGGGAGAGGAATTCACACACATCCTCTACATGCACGCCTGTGTGTAGAGAAATAAATGCAGGCAGAGGATGTGGTGTGACTGGCTGCCTCTCACTTGGAGGACCCTGACCTCACTTGGAGGGATCTGACCTCTTGGAGAAGGATGCACAAGCCAAGAGTCCAAAGGAGGGAAAGATGCAGCCCATGCTGGACTTTCAGACTCTTTGCCTGTAACCCTTGGGTGATGTACGGGTTGCTCCTGAAGGCGGAAATCTGCTCTGTTTCAAGT
Source organism: Xerus rutilus (assembly GCA_028644305.1). NCBI lineage: Eukaryota > Metazoa > Chordata > Mammalia > Rodentia > Sciuridae > Xerus > Xerus rutilus. Next base: position 121,183,442 of record CM053399.1, on the reverse strand, counting down.
TGTCTGGCTTCTGTCCTCAAGTACTGGCCATACTTTCAGGCCAGTTGAGATAGATGCTGAGTTTCTGGGATTCACATTGCACTGCTTTAAAAAATGTTTCCCTCTCACATGACCCTGAGTGATACTTTTCTCCTTTTTACTTTTTCCTCATGCAGATATAAAAATGCCCTGCAAGGAGTTAATGGTCTAACAGGCACGCAGCTGGCAGCAGTAGATCACAGAGCAATACAGAAATCCAATTATCTCCTTTGTCTGAGATGAAAACCTATACTTTGAGGGTGGGGGAAGGGCAAGGTTGCTTGATTTAAGATTTTGTTCTAGAAAGAAAGACAGGTTCTCTGATGTGGCTTGGCTTCCAGGTCACAGAAGTTTGTCTCTCTTGCTTGCCCCCAATTGCCTAAACACTTTGGGAATCCAGGAATTAGGACAAGGGAACCCCTTTGCCTGGGTTTCTGGCTACTTTAGAGCTTTCGAGTGTGTGTGTGTGTGTGTGTGTGTGTGTGTGTGTGTGTGTATGTGGTGCTGGTATTCGAACCCATGGTCTCATGCAGGCCAGGCAAGCACTTTACCAGTGAGCTACATCCTCAGCCCCTACTTTAGAGCTTTGAATGTGTGGTTATCTAGAAATAAATATGTTAGGCTAATGATGATGGTGATTCTAGTAACTTACTATCAATATGGGAGATGTTGTGGCAGAAATTTGAAAAGGCTGCTGCTGAGACTTTGGAGAACAAGTGCAGTAAGAAATACGTAAAAGTCACTGAGAGATAATAGCTATTGGCTATCTCATTGGCTTAGAGATGGTGGGAGAATTTCCAATTCCAAACCAAAGAACATATTTGGGATTCAGTTAAAAAAAATAAGTAGCCATTAAAAATGCAGAATGAGTAGAAACAAGTAGATAGTTCACCATTAGCAGAAACCATTTGTCACTTAACCTAATCTTCTCCATCCCCATTCACTGTGCCCTGAAAATCTTGTGGAAAAGCACAATTAAGTCTTTCTTAAAAAACACCAAGGGGACCAGAAAGGTAAGAGGCTTGTAGAGTGAGCACAATAATTAGAAGCAATGCTAGAGCCAAACACTTGGCAAGGTGGGAAAGGGCAAGAATGTGGATCTTAGCTAGGCACGGTGGTGCATGCCTATAATCCCAGCACTTTGGGAGGCTGAGACAGGAGAATCGCGAGTTCAAAGCCAGCCTCAGCAACAGTGAGGCGCTAAGCAACTCAGTGAGACCCTGTCTCTACATAAAACACAAAATAGGGCTGAGGATGTGGCTCAGTGGTCAAGCGCCCCTGAGTTCAATCTCCAGTACCAAAAAAAAAAAAAAATGTGAATCTTGAAGTCCAATAGATCTGGATTTGAATTCTTGTTCTGCAGCATAATAGTTCTATGATGTAGGGCAAGTGAAGTCTACTTATGTGAGCCTTCCTTTTGGTTTTAATCTATAGAACAGTAATATTTACTCTGGTGAGTTGTTAAGGAGGGTTAGTAATAATAAACATAAATACGTCTTCCCCATATAGTCCTATAGAGTGGGGGAAAAGGACCAGTAGATAATATCATAGAACCAGTGTAGAACTCAAATTATAAAAGAACTATAATTCATCAGCTGTGTTTATCAGGATGCCTGGTCACAAGGGACAGAGAGGGGCTTTGACCAGTATTGATGTGGCATGGTCAAGCCTATGTATTGATGGTTCAATAGGCTGATGGGAAATTTACCACTGTGGGGAAGCAAAGCTCTTCTTCTATGATCACAGTTAGACCTTTGAGTGCCAACTTTGCCCTTATTCCTACCTGCAGATATAAAAAAGCAGGTTTTACTTTACATGGGATGCTCTGACCTCTGAACTCAGCCCCCATCTCTGCAAAAATCTAAGATCTACCTGCTTATGTTTAGCTTTTCTGGCATATTTAATTTGCTCTGCTTGTTGGCTGGTTTGGGGATAAAACAAAGTGAAAACTTCCTACAACCTCATCTGAGTCTTCAGTGTTGTCAATCTCCAATCCTGGCCTAATTTACTAATTTAAGCTTAACAATAATGAATTACAAAGATAAGGGTTTACTCAGGGAGCAAAAGGAAATGCTGAATAACTAGACCTCCCAGATAGAGGTCTGACTTGACTTGGTTTATTCCTAGGAGGCAAGATTGAATGGACACTTCAATGGGATTGATTCTTCAATGACTTCTTCAAAGTTGGATCACTTTCTAGGACGCAAATTCCCAAAGGAGATAATTTGGCCTAGCTCAGGGCACATACCCACAGTCTTACCCAAACTCATCCCAATGAAGGAGAGATATTTTCTTCAAGAAGGCAGAAGGGAAACTGGGTCAAACATTGGATGTCTCTCCTCCAGTTAGAACTGGAGGTAAGATATTTTTGCAGAATACACAAAGAAAATGATTAACCAAAACCTGTCTATGTGTTTTACTTTACTCCCAAGTGAAATGTGTCTATGCATATTAACAAGTAAACAAGCTTCACGAATAATTGAATATGAAACTTCTACAGAGCATCATATGTTCCAAACATTTCAGGCCAGCATTTTGAACAGGAAGTCTGCATTCTGGCACCTAGAAAGAAATATACCTACTGGGTATGTGCATAAGAAGTGGATTCAATTCTAGATCTTGTTGCATCAAATAGTGTCTGTCTTAAGTAGCTGGAAGACAGGAGCTGCTACACAAAGGGTAGCCCAACATCATTGTGAAATTCAGTACCTACAGCAGGAAGAGTCATGGTAGAGTTGGCATCTCTTCACCTTAGGGCTGAGCACAGCAGCCTGAAATAGCTTTCTGGATTTACCAAAGAAGACTCAGACACTAGGTTCCTGCAGCACAACATTCTGAATCTTCCTGAGTGAAAGCATTCAGAAGCAGGTCTCTAATCCCCAACCCACTGTCCTAGGCAAAGTAGCTTCATTCAAAGCCTAGGTCTCTATGCATGTGCCATTCTGATTCTCTAAGAGGCCAAGGACTCCCTCTCTTTACAACCTTGTAAGAATCTGTTTTTAGGAAGAAAGAATAAGCAACAGCCAATATTTGTGAATACTTTGTTCTGAGAGCTGAGTTGCTCATTTTCCCTTCTTCTCTGTCCACTTTCTCCATCTTGTCTGTCCCCAGAGACTGACTTCTGTGGACCATATCAACAACTTCCTTTAACCACTGGTTTCTGCTTAGGTTTGACCAATGGGAGGTGCCCATAAAATACAGGAGAGAGAAGAGAGGAAGATCAAAGCACCTCTCCCTGGCTCCATGCCTGCTGGGCCAGGGAATAGCAGTGTCTGCTTCTCTTGGAAGCCACAGCCCCAGTTGTGTAGGCTGTCCTAAGCCATAGCTGTAGCTCACTCCTTTTAATAGCAACCTTCTCACCACTGGTTCCCTCAGATCCAGGAGTGATAAAAGGGATAAAAGGGATTGCTCAGGGAGTAAAAGGAAATGCTGAATAACCTGTCCCAGAGGGCATCAGCATGCCTCATTAGTTTCTAGTAACCCTGTGCATAGCTTGGTAAATACTCCTATAATAAACTCTCCTAAATATTCAAATGTAGTAACTATTTGCTGAGTGGACTCTCCTGTGACTGCTGATTATTATTGTCCCTGTTTTATAGATGAGAAAAGTGTAGCCCAACATCATTGTGAAATTCAGTGGTAACTCTGGGGCTTGACCTCAGGCTCTCCATCTACAAGTCTCAGGCCCCCTCTACTAACCTAGTCTGCCTGGCTGTCTTCATATTAAGTATCACCCTCTGGCCTCACAGGCATTGTCATGTGTGAGCTAGTATTTTTGGAGGAGTGACTCCATTTTCCACAAGGAGTAGGTCCAGCTTTGTCCTACCTACCAAAGGTGATCTTGGTCCCTGTTCCTCCTTTGTTTAAAAAGAATGGTTCTTATCTCCTCTTTTTATTCAGGAATACCCCCAGAGATTTTGCTATTTGTAATACTATTAAGCAGAACTCTTAAACATAATTATTGGAAAACAACCTTAATGAAATCTGACTCAAGGCAAGTCCTGAAATACCAGATCCGAGAGGAACCTAATTAGCCATTTTCCCCCCAACTCTAGATGCCACAAAGCACATTAGAGCTGTAAATGGCCTAAGAGATTATCCAGGCTCTTAACCTCATTTTGGGTAATGACTCTTTTAAAATTTGAAAAGCTATGAATCTTCTCCCAAAAGAAATGCATTCTCTGTCTCTCTCTTGCTGTCTTTCTTTCTTTCACACACACACACACACGCACACACACACACACACACACATGCACACACACTTGCACACATGCACATGCATATTCTCACCTATTAGTTTTTTGAGGGAGTCATTGTCTCCCTGAAGGTCAGTCATAGGCCCCATATTAACCTTCCCTATTCTAGGCTAATCTCCTGCAGATGAGGAAATTACCCAGTCAGGTAAAATAAATAGCTTGCCTAGGGTCACACAGATCATTAGTTGGTATATTAATCAGATTGGGTTAAGTTATGCTGCAATAACAAACAAAATAATTTCAGAAGATTAACTAAAACAACAGGGTCTCCTCCCCCATTCATGCAGTTTCCATGTGTTCTGCTGCATGCTGTTTTCACATAATGGTGTAGTGTGACCAACAAATGCCTTCTAGAGCATCATCTGTCATCATGACAGGAGAGAGCATTGCAAACCCGCCACTGATTCTTTAAATTAGGTATTTTTCCCAACTCTAGAAACTACAAAACATATTGGAGAAATGACCTTAAAGATTATCCAGGCTCTTAACTCCATGAAGAAAGTGACCAGGTCAAACTTTATTGGCTAAAACATGTCATATGGCCATTTCTAACCACCAGGGGGACAGAGAAGTCACTGGTGGATAGTTCAAGTGACTATGAAGGCTGGAAAAGCCAGAGGTAGAACCAAGGCATTTAACTCTTTGTCCAGATGCTCTCTACTCTTCCAAGGCTGTTATATCATATTTTAATTCATCTGGATATACCCCACAGAAAAGTTGTCATGTGTTCAGATGCGCCATGTTTCTGATACAAAATTGAGCTTACCTTGGAGGCATCTGTTTGTCTTATTTGTAAATTCTGATTTTTTGGCACAGTTCATTTAAGATGTTATCAAGACAAAAGACCTGTCTTGTGCATTGTATCAGTACTGATCTTATACAAGTCTCAGTTTTCTAACTAAAGACTTTTCTATTATCTAAAATATTCTTATATGTCTTTTTTCTAATTCTCACTTATTTTTCCCAGTCCTCCAAAGCTTAGAACCCATAATGTTGCCAATGCAAATACAGAGTCATCTCTTGATTTTTCTTGTTAGCAATTGGTGATACAAGGCTCTATTTTTATCTCCTATTGTTCATTCATCCACACTTTGCTGAATAACTACTTTACTCTGAGGATTGTAATAAGTTACAAAATTCTCATGATCTGGAATGGAGTAACGGTTTCTCAAAACCTGCAAAGTGAAATGTGTATGTGTGATTATTTTTATATTTTGAAATGAATGTAGGATAATGATTAAGAGTACATACTCTAGGGACTTCCGGCAAGATGGTGGCTTAGAGGGACGCAGCTACCAGTCTCCCCAAACAAAAGACCAGAAACTGCGGTACAACCTTCTCCCACCAGGCTTTTGGACAGCACAGAAGGAAATTTCACTCGCGCGGTTTTGGCTGATTTTTATGACTATTCCTGAGAGAAGTGTTCCTCCAGTAGAGCAAGATTCAAAACTCGGG